>ONZH01016999.1:0-295229 GCA_900303285.1 Rhinella marina
AAGCACTCATCTCCCATTCCTACTGCCCTGCCTCCGGAAATAAAGGGGCCCCCTCCTGCACTGGGCCCCTGTACAGCCGAAACGGCTGCACAGGCGGTATGTCCGCTGCCGACCCCACATATAGATGGTCTTAGAATGCTTTACTGTTGGCATGACACAGGATAGTAGCGCTCACCTTTTCTTCTCCAATTGTATTTCCTGATGTCCCAAACAGTTTGAAGGGGGCTTCATCAGAGAAAATAACTTTATCCCAGTCCTCTGCAGTGCAATCCCTATACTGCCTGCAGAATGTCAGTCTGTCCTTGATGATTTTCTTGGAGAGAACTGGCTTCTTTGCTGCTCGCCTTGACACTAGGCCATCATCCAAATGCCTTTGCCATTCCAGAGCAAGTTCTGCATTGGTGGTGACCTGATCGAGTTGCCGAGTCCTCTTTAGGAGATGGACCTGGCACTTGCTGGACTTTCTTGGGCGCCCTGAAGCCTTTTTCACAACAATTAACCCTCTCTCCTTTAAGTTCTTGATGATTCGATTAATGGATGATTTAGGTGCAATCTTAAAAGCAAAAATGTCCTTGCCTTTGAAGCCCTGATGCAAAGCAATAATGACTGCACCTTTTTCCTTGGAGGTAACCGAGAAAATTATTTCAAGTACTACCCCCCTTTAAGGCTAGGGCTACCAGTGGTGGGACCCGCACCTATCCTTAGAACGGAGCCTGCAAAGTGACGGAAGGAACGCTGTGCATGCACGGTTGCGCTCCATTCATTTCTACGGGAGTGCCGAAAATAGCCAAACACTGGTTTTGCTATTTCTGTAAGCCCCAAGGGAATGGAGCTTGCGCAGTGCACATCCATTAATTTCAATGGGATTTCCGAAAATGAAATGCGATGCACTTGGCTATTTTTGGCACTCCGATAGAAATTAATGAAGGCTGCCGTGCAATGTTCAGTGTGTCTCATCCTAATTAGAGATGAGCGAGTAGTGAAATATTCGAAATTTCGAAATTCGATTCGAATAGACCGCGAAATTCGACTATTCGACCAGATATCGAATCCCATTAAAGTCTATGGGGAAAAAATGCTCGCCACTTGGAAATCTCAATTCGACCACTTGGAGGTCACCAAGTCCACCCTGGAACCTCAGAAAAGGATGCCAACACTGCTGGAATGCAACTAGGACAGCAGGGGAAGCATGTCTGGGTGCATATAACGCGCCCAAGTCGCACTATTATGCCACTATCACAGCCTCTCAACAATACACTCCAAACACAATATAACCTCTCTGTAAAGTGAGACCATACAAGGAAACCCTTCTTTCCTCAACATTGCCATGGACCCCAAGCCAAACTAGACAAAAAGAAGATAAAATTCTGCACCCCTTAAAATCACGTTGCCTATGACAACCACAGATGGCATAGGCAAGGGGGAAAGCAAATAGACCCCACCCCTAATTGTCATTGTGTGTGTGTGTGAGATGTGGTCAGACATGTCTTCTTTAAAATGTAAAAACAACTCAAAAACACATGCAGAAGCCTTAAAATGCCCACATTGTTGGCGCTTGAGATGTCAGTGACCCGACCTGGCCCAGTGTCATGTCTAGCAGGTAAAGCAGTGGGGATGTTGAGGGATGCATAGGACCGCAAAAGGCAGGAAGAGGCCGTGGGCTGGCCAGAGGCTCATGGAAAATTTTGTGGAGGCCCAAGAGGTGAGACGTCTTAAAAATTGTGTGGAGGCTAAAGAGGTGAGACCTCTTAAACATTTTGTAGAGCCCCAGAGGTGAGACCTCTTAAAAATTATGTGGAGGCCCAAGAGGTGAGACCTCTTAAAAATTATGTGGAGGCCCAAGAGGTGAGACCGCTTAAACATTTTGTGGAGGCCCAAGAGGTGAGACCTCTTAAACATTTTGTACAGGCCCAAGAGGTGAGACCTCTTAAAAATTATGTGGAGGCCCAAGAGGTGAGACCTCTTAAAAATTATGTGGAGGCCCAAGAGGTGACACCTCTTAAACATTTTGTGTAGGCCCAAGAGGTGAGACCTCTTAAAAATTATGTGGAGGCCCAAGAGGTGAGACGTATTAAAAATTATGTGGAGGCCCAAGAGGAGAGACGTGTTTAAAAATTATGTGGAGGCCCAAGAGGTGAGACCTGTTAAAAATTATGTGGAGGCCCAAGAGGAGAGACGTGTTAAAAATTATGTGGAGGCCCAAGAGGTGAGACCTGTTAAACCTTTTGTGGAGGCCCAAGAGGTGAGACCTGTTAAAAAGTTATGTGGAGGCCCAAGAGGTGAGCAATAAATATATACATTTTTCTTATTTACGGAGCAATTCTACGGCGGTTAAGGAGGAGGAGGTGGAGGAGGAAATGGCACTTCATACAGATGGCACTTCACTTTTGGCTGCTTTCCACTGTTAACCTCTTAAACCTTTTGTGGAGGCCCAAAAGGTGAGACCTGTTAAAAATTATGTGGAGGCCCAAGAGGTGAGACCTGTTAAACCTTTTGTGGAGGCCCAAGAGGTGAGACCTGTTAAACATTTTGTGGAGGCCCAAGAGGTGAGACCTGTTAAAAATTATGTGGAGGCCCAATAGGTGAGACCTCTTAAACATTTTGTGCAGGCCCAAGAGGTGAGACCTGTTAAAAATTATGTGGAGGCCCAAGAGGTGAGCCATAAATATATACATTTTTCTTATTTACGGAGCAATTCTACGGCGGTTAAGGAGGAGGAGGAGGAGGAGGAGGTGGAGGAGGAAATGGCACTTCATACAGATGGCACTTCACTTTTGGCTGCTTTCCACTGTTAACCTCTTAAACCTTTTGTGGAGGCCCAAAAGGTGAGACCTGTTTAAAAATTATGTGGAGGCCCAAGAGGTGAGACCTGTTAAACATTTTGTGGAGGCCCAAGAGGTGAGACCTGTTAAACATTTTGTGGAGGCCCAAGAGGTGAGACCTGTTAAACATTTTGTGGAGGCCCAAGAGGTGAGACCTGTTAAACATTTTGTGGAGGCCCAAGAGGTGAGACCTTAAGAAATTGAGGTGAGACCTGTTAAACATTTTGTGGAGGCCCAAGAGGTGAGACCCGTTAAAAATTACGTGGAGGCCCAATAGGTGAGACCTCTTAAACATTTTGTGCAGGCCCAAGAGGTGAGACGTGTTAAAAATTATGTGGAGGCCCAAGAGGTGAGACCTGTTAAACATTTTGTGGAGGCCCAAGAGGTGAGACCTCTTAAACATTTTGTGGAGGCCCAAGAGGTGAGACCTGTTAAACATTTTGTGGAGGCCCAAGAGGTGAGACCTGTTAAAAAATTATGTGGAGGCCCAAGAGGTGAGACCTGTTAAACATTTTGTGGAGGCCCAAGAGGTGAGACCTGTTAAACATTTTGTGGAGGCCCAAGAGGTGAGACCTGTTAAACATTTTGTGGAGGCCCAAGAGGTTGAGACGTATTAAAAATTATGTGGAGGCCCAAGAGGTGAGACCTGTTAAACATTTTGTGGAGGCCCAAGAGGTGAGACCTCTTAAACATTTTGTGGAGGCCCAAGAGGTGAGACCTGTTAAACATTTTGTGGAGGCCCAAGAGGTGAGACCTGTTAAAAATTATGTGGAGGCCCAAGAGGTGACACCTCTTAAACATTTTGTGGAGGCCCAAGAGGTGAGACCGGTTAAAAATTATGTGGAGGCCCAAGAGGTGAGACCTGTTAAAAATTATGAGGAGGCCCAAGAGGTGACACCTCTTAAACATTTTGTGGGGGCCCAAGAGGTTGAAACCTCTTAAACATTTTGTGCAGGCCCAAGAGGTGAGACCGGTTAAAAATTATGTGGAGGCCCAAGAGGTGAGACCTCTTAAAAATTATGTGGAGGCCCAAGAGGTGAGACCTGTTAAAAATTATGAGGAGGCCCAAGAGGTGAGCCATAAACATATAAATTTTTCTTATTTACGGAGCAATTCTACGGCGGTTAAGGAGGAGGAGGTGGAGGAGGAAATGGCACTTCATACAGATGGCACTTCACTTTTGGCTGCTTTCCACGGTTGGAGAAGCAAAGTCCGGGTCAATCCACTTGCTGTTCATTTTGATTAGCGTCAGCCTGTCGGCACTGTCGGTTGACAGGCGGCTGCGCTTATCGGTTATAATGCCCCCGGCTGCGCTGAACACCCTTTCTGATAGCACGCTGGCGGCAGGGCAGGCAAGCACCTCCAAGGCGTACAGGGACAGTTCCAGCCACGTGTCCAAGACCCAGTAAGTGTAGGACGCCGAGGGATCGGGGAGGACAGGGGTACGGTCTGCCAGGTACTCCCGCAACATCCGCCGATACTTGTCCCTCCTGCTGATAGCGGGCCCCGCAGTGATGGAAGTTGCACGAGGGGGTGCCATGAACGTGTCCCACACCTTGGAGAGTGTTCCCCTGGTGGCTGTGGGCCTGATGGATGTTGTGGGACTCTGGGAGACCCTCTCCTCTCTGCCGCCAGCGATGGTGGGTGGGAAAATCTCCATCATGTTCTGCACGAGTTCCCTCTGGTATTCCAGCAATCGATTCGTCCTCTCCTCTACCGGAATAAAAGAGGAGACGTTATCTTTATACCGGGGGTCCAGGAGTGCGAAGACCCAGTACAGTTTGTTCTCCACTATCCGGACAACACGTGTGTCCCGGGAAAAGCAGCCCAGCATGAAGTCAGCCATGTGTGCCAGACTCTGAATAGGCATGACCTCACTGCCCCCACCAGAAGGATCATTTGCCATTTCCTCCTCTTCCTCTTCCGCCTCCTCTCCGCCCCATCCGCGCTGAACCAATGGGACGCACACAGCCTGACTGCTACCCTCGCCGCCAGCATCCTCCTCCTCTTCCACAGCCACCTCCACGTCGTCCTCATCCTCCTCCTCCTGCAACTGCCACCGTGAAGCAGACAAAAGTGTGGTCTGACTGTGTAGCTCCGTTGCGTCTCCTCCTACCCCCGTCTCCTCTGCGTGCAATGCGTTCTCCCTTATTGCGATGAGCGATTCTTTAAGGACGCCTAGGAGCGGGATGGTTACGCTCACTATAGCGTCCTCGCTGCTGACCTTCTTGGTGGACTCCTCAAAGATACGCAGTACATCGCATATGTCTGCCATCCATGGCCACTCGTGGTCACGCGTGGATTCATAATCTGGTACTCAATCAATGCTCTCTGCTGCTCACACCACCCTGGCCAACATGGAATAGGTGGAAATTCCAGCGAGTGGGCAGGTCGCACAACAGCCGATGTTCAGGCAAATGGAGGCGTTGCTGGAGTTTTTTTAAGCTAGCAGCAGCTACAGTTGACTTCCAAAAGTGAGCGCACAAGCGCCGCACTTTCACCAGTAGCTCTGCCAGGTTGGGGTAAGTCTTCAGAAATTTTTGGACTACCAAGATTAAAAACGTGGGCCAGGCATGGTACGTGATTGAGTTCGGCAAGCTCCAGAGCCGCCACCAGGTTACGGCCGTTATCGCACACGACCATGCCTGGTCCTAGCTGCAGCGGCGACAGCCACATCTCCGTCTGCTGCAATATGGCGTCCCTCACCTCTGGGGCGCTGTGCTTCCTGTCGCCCAAGCTGATGAGCTTTAGCACCGCCTGCTAACGTCTCCCCGCGCCAGTGCTGCAACGCTTCCAGCTAGCGGCTGAGGGAGATGTTAAGGCACAGGAGGAGGAGGAGGAGGAGGAGGGGGGGGGTTTATCAGAACCCATGCTGGCAATCTTGGGCGGGGGTGGTAGGTAGGCCGTCTCTGTTTGCGACCCCGTCCCCGCTTCCACTACATTCACCCAGTGTGCCGTCAAAGAGATGTAGCGTCCCTGGCCGCAAGCGCTTGTCCACGAGTCGGTGGTCAAGTGGACCTTTGCGCTGACTGCGTACCTCAGGGCCCGCCTGATGTTACGCGACACGTGCTGGTGCAGGGCGGGGACGGCACTCCGGGAAAAGTAGTGGCGGCTGGGGACGGAATAGCGAGGTGCGGCAGCCGCCATCAGGTCGCGGAAGGCCTGCGTCTCCACAAGCCTAAACGGCAACATCTCCAGGGCCAGCAGTTTGGAGATGTGGCAGTTAAGGCTTGGGCTTGGGGGTGACTCGAGGCGTACTTCCGCCTGCGGTCGAACGCCTGCGAGATGGACAGTTGTTGGGACGAGGAGTGTGAGGGTGCAGGCGAAGAGGCGGGGGAAGGGGAGGCTGAAGGAGAAGGCCCCAAAGTAGCCGAGGCAGAGGCAGATGTGGAGGTGTCCTGGCTGGAGGTCTGGACCGCAGTGGCAGCACACAACAAAGGGGAAGAGGCAGTGGCAGCAGGACCGGGCGCAGTTTGTATTGCGTTTGCTCTCTCCCACTCAGCCCAGTGCTTGACTTCCAAGTGACGCCGCATGCCTGAGGTGGTCAGATTGCTCTTCTCAGAGCCCCTACTCAGTTTTGAGTGGCAGAGTGTGCAAACCGCGCTCAGTTTGTCATCCGCACAAACATTAAAAAATCTCCACACCACAGAAGTACGAGGCCTCGATGGGGGAGCTTCGCGCGACTGCCCGCTGCCGGGAACAGCTTCGGCCGTGCTGGCTGTGGCCTCACTACTTTGTCTGGACTGTCCTCTGCCTGTGGACATCCCTCTGCCTGTGGACATCCCTCTGCCTGTGGACATGCCTCTGGACATCCCTCTGCCTCTGGACATCCCTCTGCCTCTTGCTGCCTTTTTCGGTGCTGCGCAGACCACCACCTCTCCACTGCTTTCCCCGCTGGACATCACCCCTGGCCAAGTGGGGTCGGTCATTTCGTCATCCACCACCTCCTCTTCCTCACTCTGCTCCTCCTCCTGCCCACTGGACATTCCAACAGCCTCCCTTGATGGCAACTGCGTCTCATCATCATCATCGCTCATGATAACAGATGCTGGTTCAGGGTCCACATCAGCAGGAGATGGCGAAAACTCAAGGGTTTGGGCATCACTACAAACAAATTCCTCTCCTAGCTCCTGGGATTCTTCCGGCACATTCTGAAAAAGGACCCGAAAAGAGCTCCTGGGAGGGGTCAAGGGTGGGATGACTCTGTTGGCCAGGTGTGGAGGAAGGAGGGTCAGAGTGAGACTGTGTGGATGACTGGCTGGTGGACAACTGTGTGGGAAGCGCTATCGGCTATCCATTGCACCACCTGTTCAACCTGCTCAGGCCTCAACAGCGGTGTAACCCGCCCCCTGCTTAACTGTCCCATAAAGGCAGGGATTCTGGATGAGCGGGATCCTGGCTGACCCTCACCAGCACGCATTGTATCCCCACTGGCTTCAACAAGGCCCCCAACAGCATTTCCGCGCCCCCGTCCTCGTCCACGTCCTATTCCGCTAGCCCCCCGCCGCATTTTTTTTTTTTACAATATTTTGGCCTTCACAGCCGTGAAATTAGTTTGCAAGAGAACGCACAGTACAGTTGCCAATTGAAAGGCCTATATATTGTAATATATTGTATATTTCAAGGTACACAGCCGTGTTCTAAGTGATCAGACGGTGTGTATGAACACCAGTTATGAGAAATTACTTTGCAAGAGAACGCACAGTACAGTTGCCAGTTAAGGCCTATATATTGTATTTTTCAAGGTACACAGCCGTGTACTAAGTGATCAGACGGTGTGTATGAACAACAGTTATGAGAAATTACTTTGCAAGAGAACACACAGTACAGTTGCCAGTTAAGGCCTATATATTGTATTTTTCAAGGTACACAGCCGTGTACTAAGTGATCAGACGGTGTGTATGAACAACAGTTATGAGAAATTACTTTGCAAGAGAACGCACAGTACAGTTGCCAGTTATAAGGCCTATATATTTGTATTATTCAAGGTACACAGCCGTGTACTAAGTGATCAGACGGTGTGTATGAACAACAGTTATGAGAAATTACTTTGCAAGAGAACGCACAGTACAGTTGCCAGTTATAAGGCCTATATATTGTATTATTCAAGGTACACAGCCGTGTACTAAGTGATCAGACGGTGTGTATGAACAACAGTTATGAGAAATTACTTTGCAAGAGAACGCACAGTACAGTTGCCAGTTATAAGGCCTATATATTGTATTTTTCAAGGTACACAGCAGTAGTGCCAAATATAGTTTGGTATGTAGCAGAGCACCTAATACACCACTAATGCCTCTCTCTGTCCCTACTCCAGCAGCTATCCCTGAATACAGCAGCCGTTCTCTGTAAAGTCTATATTGTAGTAAGCTATCACTGAAGTCCACTGTAGTAGCCCTGATAAGGGCTTTTAATCACGCTCCTGCCTGTCCAACAGCTAAAATCTGTCTCTCCCTTCTCCAGCCTCTGTCCCTGACTAAGTTCACGCAGCATATGCGTACGAGCAGGAAGAGCTGAGTTTTTAATATTCGAGGTCACATGGTTTTTCCAGCCAATGCATGTAGACGCCGTTTTCGCGCTGCCAGCGTGCTCAGCGTGCCTGTCATACCCCCCCCTGCATGGTGATTGGTGGAAAAAGAGCGCCAGGGAAGGTGGGAGGGGAAACGAATTCTAGGTGCGCCATCGCCGTTATACTCGAATTAAATCGAGTACGCCGAATATCGTAGTATTCGATCGAATACCAGCTCGATCGAACACTACTCGCTCATCTCTAATCCTAATGATATGCCCCCAGTGTCCAAGATGGGACAACCACTTTAATTCAGGGGTAGCACTGCTACAGCAAGATACTAACTCTGCCAGCCAAGGGAATATCAGTTCCAGTAAGGAGGGGTTTTGTCCATCTATATTCTGACATATTTGTAGTTAATGGGTCTGGCAGGCATTACATATATGGCTAACCCGTATCCACAGTGATTTCAATTCCGGAAAAAATAAACGCTAGTGTGAAAGTAGCCTTAGGGAAATAAATGAGGCGGCAAATCACAGTGAGATCATTATTATGGGGGATTTCAACTACCCAGACCTAGACTGGAAAAATGATACCTGTGGGTCTTATAAAGGAAACAGGTTCTGTATTGAAGACAACTACCTTTCCCAACTGGTACAGGATCTAATACTGAATTTGGTATTAACCAATCCACCAAACACCTGCAGGTTGGTGGACACCAGGGATATAGTGACCATAGTATAATAAACTTCCAATTGACATTCAATAATGTGATTTTGTCAGGGTGGCACGAAAAAAGTTAAACTTTAAAATTTAAAATTTGATAAGCATAGAGAGGCCCTTAGGGTACTTTCACACTTGCGTTTTAATATTCCGGTATTGAGCTCTGTCATAGGGGCTCAATACCGGAATAAAACGCTTCAGTTTTGTCCCCATTCATTGTCAATGGGGACAAAACTGAACTGAAGAGAACAGAATGCTCCTAAATACATTCCGTTCAGTTCTCTTCAGTCTCCAGACCGGAGACCAAACCGCAACATGCTGCGGTTTGCTCTCCGGTCTGGGCATCTGCACCAAGACGGATCCGGAATGACCTCCAATGCAAGTCAATGGGGACGGATCAGTTCGGATGTGACACAATAGTAAACAGATCCGTCCCCCATTGACTTTCAATGGAGTTCATGACGGATCCGTCACCTTGCACTTTTCCCTCCTCCCTCCAGCAGAGGGCGGTGTGGGGAATCTTACCATTGTGCGTGCCGTCCTCCTCCTCCTCGTCATCTGGAGCTGCTGGGACAGGTAAGTTAACCCCCCCTCCTCCTCAACACAGTGTCTGACACGTGTGGGGCCGGAGCGCGGTTCTGCACCTGCGGCAACACGGATCCGTGCGGCCGCTAGTGTGAAAGTAGCCTAAGCCTAACTAAGTGCCCTCAAAAGTAAAAGTACAGACACAAAAAATATGGGATAAAAGCATCCTAAATTGTCACTTTAAGAGGTACATAGCTTATAGGAATAAAAGGGGTTAGGAAAAGGAAAAAAACAATGTGGATGAATAGAAAAGTAACGGAGGCAATAAATGACAAAAAGAAAGCATTTACGATAAATCACTAAAACAGGAAGGTAGCGAAGAAGCACTAAAAAGCTAGTAATAAAAAATAGAGTATGTAAAAGAAAGATAAAGACATCCAAACTGGAGTCAGAGAAGCTCAATGCCAAAGAGGGTAAAACTAACCCTAAAATGCTCATCAAATATATAAATCACTAGCAGAAAGACCCGGCTTCGCCTTGGTATATTTCATCTATTTCATTTAATGTTTCTGTGTTTCGTTGCAGAGAGAAAGTCAATGCAGCTGACAGAAGTTGATTTTTACCTTCATTTTTTCAATCCCCATTGGCTGCTGAGTGGGAGGGGGCATGACCTGACCGGGTCGGCGGCGTGGTTTACCGGGACCTTGGGGGGGAGGGGCAGGGGGGTTGGTGCTTTTAGGTCCTTCTTTTCAGAGTGGCCTAAATTATAGGTCAATGCCATGGTAATTTGAGGAAACACAGTGGGTAGCAGTGGAAGAAAACATTGCTTTGCACGGGTATATTTAATCTATTTCATTTAATGTTTGTGTGTGTGTCATTGCAGAGAGAAAGTCTCCTTCCCACCCATTCCTGTAGCTGACAGAAGTTGATTTTTACCTTCATTTTTTCAATCCCCATTGGCTGCGGAGTGGGAGAGGGCGTGGCCTGACCGGGGGCGTGGTTTAGTGGAACCTTGGGGGGGGGGGTGTTGCTTTTAAGTCCTTTTAGTTGAAAACATCTTTTATTACTGCTGAATGGTAGTAGTCTAATATTAGTCTATTTCATCTAATGTTTCTGTGTGTTGTTGCAGAGAGAAACTCACCCTCCCACCCCTGCAGCTGACAGAAGTTTATTTTTACCTTCATTTTTTCAATCCCAATTAGCTGCGGAGGGGGGAGGGGGAGGGGCGTGGCCTGACAGTCAGGGTGTGGCTTAGTGATACCTGGAGCAGGTGTTGTAAGTCCTTCTTTTGAGAGTGGTGTGAATCACAGGTCGGTGCCATGGTAATTTATGAGGACACACAATGGGTAGCAGTGGAAGATTTACTACTGAACGGTCATAGTCTAAAATTAGTCTAAAACATAAGTTATATTTATGGTAACCGGAATACCCCTTTAACAGTATCATCCACAGCGCTCTGCCCCTTTAAAGCATTGAATAGAAATGACTGGATTGTTACCTGAGATCCTCAGCTGGCTGCTAATTACCTGGCTTTGTTGTTATGGAAACCTGCCCTCCCTGTGTGTGTCTGTGCAGAGAATGGCAGTTGGGGTTTAAAACCAATGCTCTCAGGCTAATATTGGCTAATGCAGGTCATATTTTGGGAATATCTCGGGAACGTTATGTCCTAGAGAGATGAGACCTGGTCTAAAACCTTCCTGGGCACCTGATGTACCTGTGTGCCGAATTTGGTGAAAATCGGTCCAGTAGTTTGGTCGCGCATAAAGAACAGACGGACAGACAGACAGAAACTCATTTTTAAAACATTGTTTTTTGGTTTGGTGGCCTTTTAAAGGGGTTATCCGCAGTGGCGTACCTACCATATAGGCAGACCACGCAGCTGCTATGGGGCCCGTAAGGAAGAGGGGCCCGCAGTGGAGGAGAGGCCCCCGACCACTAATTGCTCCGTCTATCTTCCTAAAGCTAAAGGACCTTTGATGATGTTATTGCAGGTCCTGTAAGGGAACTGCACAGTGTAAAGTGTAGTTCCCAGCTTAGAACAGTGCATCTGCCAGGACTTGTGATGACATCATCTTCAAAATCACAGGTCCTAGCAAAGGCATCTAGCATCTAGGCATCTAGCAAAGGAACTGCACCAAAAATGGTGTAGTTCCTTGGTTTGAAAGGTACATCTGCCAGGACCTGTGATGACATCATCACAGGTCCTTCAACCCCCTAACAGCAAGTATTAGAAGTTCACAATCAGTTCTGCATTGATCCATGCAGACTGGAATAGAGTGGTAAGAGGAGGTCCTCCGTTTTTCTCTTAATTTGTCCCCCACCCATACCCTGTTTTAATTAATTGCTTACTTATATATAATACTTCAGACAGTTACAGTGACCACTACCTCATATGTACCTCACACACTGTGGTCATAATGTATAACTGACCACATATTTCTGTACACACTGCACCTATTATACCTTCTATGTCTCACATCAATACACTGCCCTCTCTCTCTCTCTCTCTCTCTATATATATATATATATATATATATATATATATATATATATATATACACACACACACACACACACACACACACACACACACACACACACTGCATATATCACTTAGTATAATAGATGCAGTTTGTACAGATACATAGTATATACAGCAGTGGACGGATATGTGAGGTACAAGCTGTACCTCACATATCCGTTGATGCTATACCTGAACACACTGCATATATTATACCTCGTACCTCACATATCAGTACACTATTGTATATACTATATACCTGAACACACTGCATATATTATACTCCGTACCTCACATATCAATACACTACAGTATATACTATATACCTGAACACACTGCATATATCATATCCCGTACCTCACATATCAGTACACTACAGTATATACTATATACCTGAACACACTGCATATATCATACCCCGTACCTCACATATCAGTACACTGATGTATATGCATTATATGGTATACATTATCAAACGCAGCAGCAAGCATAGTTCATGGAACAAAGGGAGAGGCCTGGAATGGGTATTGTGATGTGCTATAAAATGGGAATGTGGGCCCAATTTAGATTCTTGCTATGGGGCCCAGTGATTTCTATGTACGCCCTGGTTATCCGGTTATATTTTTTCATCTCGTCACGCCCACAATGGCAAGTCTTACAAGAGTAGGATGACTCCCGTTGTAATTCTGTAGTGTGCACGTTCAGGATCACATGCCATACATTGGGCATGCGCACTCAGGCATTTAACTGGATAGCCCCTTTAAGGAGTGATGAGGGAGCAGTTATTGAGGATGATGATGAAAAAGAAATGTAAAATGTGTCGAAGTAAACTCCCCATTAAAAGTGTCCTGTCTCACCCAGGATTAAGTTCAGCAGTGTCTTAAATATATTAAAATAGACAAACCACCAGGTCCAAATGGTACACTGCTCTGTATCCTATTAGTTACGTTTCTACAAGAAGGTAAGTTGTAGACTGCACCAGGGTGAGTCATTGGATTTCGTATATCTTGAACTCTCCGAAGCATTTGATACTGTGTCACATAAGATGTTAGTATATAAAATGAGAATGCTTGGACTGGCGGAAAATGTCTGTATGTGGGTAAGTAACTGGCTTAGCGATAGAAAACAGAGGGTAGTTATTAAAGGTACACACTCAGATTGGGTCACAGTCACTAGTGGAATACCACAGAGGTCAGTATTGGGCCCTATTCTCTTCAAAATATTTATTAATGATCTTATAGAGGGGCCACACAGTAAAATATCATTTTTTGCAGATGACACTAAACTGTGTAAAGTAATTAACACAGAAGAGGACAGTATACTGCTACAGATGAATCTGGCTATGTTGGAGGCTTGGGCAGAAAAGTGGCAGATGAGGTTTAACACTGACAAGTGTATGGTTATGCACATGGGAAGGAATAATGCAAGTTACTCATACATGCTAAATGGTAAAAAAAAAAAAAAAAAAAAAAGGGATAACACTGACGTGGAAAACGACTAGGAATTTTAGTGAATAGCAAACATTACTGTAGAAACCAAAGCCAATAAGATTATTGGGTACATTAAAAGAGGCATAAAATCATGGGAACATAGTCCTGCCACTTTACATATGATGACTTCAAGTGGGGCCTGTATTCCTGGAGTGTAATAATATTACAGGTTATAATGTTACAGGTTATAGTTATTAGATTCTGGAGAAGAGTCAGCAGACCTCCCAAGTGTCCCTCTTTTTGACCCAAGTCCCTCTGTCCCTCTTTGATCCTTAAATGTCCCTCATTTTGATCTGAGGTATAGATTTGCATTATTACATCCACAAAATTGACCCAGAAAGTATTTCTCTGGTGCCTCTCTGTATATTAGAGCCTGTCTTTTATATTATTCCATTATTTAATGCAGTTGGGATTTTAGAAATTTCTATACTCAGTTTATTTCACAAGAGAAAACTATTGAAGTGTATAGATATGCAGAAAAAATGGATTTCACACAATGAACCATAAGTGTCCCTCTTTGAACGTCCAAAAAGTTGGGAGGTATGGAGTCAGTCCTGGGAGTTATTCTGATTGCCTGATTCGAGTTGAGAAGGAATTTTTTTTATTTCTGTAAGCCCCAAGGGAATGGAGCTGTGGCCGTGCTTGCGCAGTGCACATCCATTAATTTCAATGGGATTTCCGAAAATGAAATGCGATGCACTTGGCTATTTTTGGCACTCCGATAGAAATTAATGAAGGCTACCGTGCATGTTCAGTGTGTTCTCATCCTAATGATATGCCCCCAGTGTCCAAGATGGGACAACCACTTTAATTCAGGGGTAGCACTGCTACAGCAAGATACTAACTCTGCCAGCCAAGGGAATATCAGTTCCAGTAAGGAGGGGTTTTGTCCATCTATATTCTGACATATTTGTAGTCAATGGGTCTGGCAGGCATTGCATGTACGGCTAACCCGTATCCACAGTGATTTCAATTCCGGAAAAAATAAACGCTAGTGTGAAAGTAGCCTTAGGGAAATAAATGAGGCGGCAAATCACAGTGAGATCATTATTATGGGGGATTTCAACTACCCAGATCTAGACTGGAAAAATGATACCTGTGGGTCTTATAAAGGAAACAGGTTCTGTATTGAAGACAACTACCTTTCCCAACTGGTACAGGATCTAAATCATCTACAGTTATTCTGATTGCCTGATTCGAGTTGAGAAGGAATTTTTCCCACTTAAATGAGGAAAATTGGCTTCTACCTCATGGGGGTTTTTTTGCCTTCCTTTGGATCAACTTTGCAGGATAAAAGGCTGAACTGGATGGACAGATGTCTTTTTTCAGCCTTATAAACTGTTATTAGTTATTATGTTACTTCTCCTTGAATCCAGAGGAAAAAAAAGCAGACTAGTTTGAGAGTTACACTTATACAAGCAGATAAACCAAGCGAGTTTGTGAGCGTTCACGTGTTTTGATTTTAAGTGCATGTTTGAATTAAGTGTGTGACTTTAGATTACATGACTTCAGATTCATGGACTTTAAGAGGGGAGTACAGTAAGTTGTTTCATATCACTGTATTGTATTTCTTCTCTTTTTTTGCGTAATCCCCATTAGTATGTGTTCCATTATTGACAGCGCAGTCCAGCGCACATCTTTTCTAATGTATGCAGTCCTGGAACAGCTGTTTAAGGGTGCATATCTTTGTTCAAAATGTGAGCAAATTGCCTGTTTGGAATCACACATCATGTATCGAACCGGGCAAATTTCAACACTGAGAAGCGCTGACAATTTGGAAAAGAGTTTGCTGCTCACTGAGCAAGCACTCTGAGGTAGATGTGAGGGAGGGTGGTAGTGAGAAGGCTCAGGAAAGTGAGGTAGCTACCTGGGTAACAGTTAGAAAGCGGGGTAGAGGAAAAAGTTTCAGGGAGGCTAGCCCTGATCTGACACACCCCAACAAGTTTGCAAGTTTGGCAGATAAGGGAGATCTCAGTTCAGGGAGAGCACTGCTGCAGCCGGACACTTCCTCTGCCAGTCAGGGGAGTGTCAGCTCCAGTAAACGGGGGACGAGGAGAGCAGGTCAGGCCAGACAGGTGCTGGTAGTGGGAGACTCAATTATTAGGGGTACAGAGAGTCCAATCTGTCACAAAGACCGGGATCGTCGAACGGTGTGTTATCTTCCCAGTGCTCGAGTTCGACACATCGCGGATCGGGTTGACAGATTACTGGGAGGGGCTGGAGAAGATCCAGCAGTCATGGTCCATATCGGAACCAATGACAAAGTTAGGCTACTTTCACACTAGCGTTTTAAAATTCCGGTATTGAGTTCCGTCATAGGGGCTCAATACCGGAATAAAACGCTTCAGTTTTGTCCCCATTCATTGTCAATGGGGACAAAACTGAACTGAAGACAACGGAATGCTCCTGAAAGCATTCCGTTCCGTCTTCAGACCGGAGAACAAACCGCAGCATGCTGCGGTTTGCTCTCCGGTCCAGGCATCCGCACCAAGACGGATCCGGAATGACCCCCAATGCAAGTCAATGGGGGTGGATCCGTCTGGTGTGACCATAATGGTAACCGGATCCGCCCTCCATTGACTTTCAATGGAGTCCATTACGGATCCGGGTACACATAGACACATACAGACATAAACATACACACACATAAAGACATACAAACACACATACATACTTACATGCTCCCCGGCAGGTCTTCGGAGCGTCAGGACGGCTCACACAGGTCACGATTCCCCACAGCGCC
Organism: Rhinella marina; assembly: GCA_900303285.1. Taxonomy (NCBI): domain Eukaryota; kingdom Metazoa; phylum Chordata; class Amphibia; order Anura; family Bufonidae; genus Rhinella; species Rhinella marina. The sequence continues at coordinate 16,334 of ONZH01016999.1, forward strand.
CTCTGCTGGGCGCCTAGTGCAGATAGAGACCTGGGGCAAGGTAACAGAACTGGGGGAGGAATGGAAGGAGGAACTAGAACAGTGCAGAAGGAAAGGTGTAGGGGAAAAAATATACATCAACCTCTTAATTGTATGTACACTAATGCCAGACGCCTGACTAATAAAACTGGTGAACTGAAAGTAGTGATGTGTGAGGAGGACTATGACATAGTGGGAGTAACTGAGACATGGCTGGATCATACCTATGACTGGGCAGTCAACGTACAGGGTTACAGTCTGTTAAGAAAGGATTGCCAAAACCGGAGAGGGGGAGGGGTCTGCCTTTATGTAAAGTCTTGTCTAAAGTCCACACTCCGGGAAGATATAAGTGAGGGGCATGAACATGTGGAGTCACTGTGGATAGAACTACATGGAGGAAAAAACAATAATAAAATACTAATAGGAGTTTATTATAAACCACCTATTATACCAGAGTTCACAGAAAATAAACTACTAAACGAAATAGACGAGGTGGCAAATCATAATGAGGTTGTTATTATGGGGGATTTCAACTACCCAGATATAGACTGGGAAACTGAAACCTGTACATCTCATAAAGGAAACCGGTTCTTGGCAATAATCAAAGACCATTACCTTTCCCAACTGGTTCAGGACCCGACTAGAGGGACGGCCATACTGGACTTAGTATTAACCAATAGACTTGACAGAACAACAGATGTGCAGGTTGGGGGACACCTGGGAAATAGTCGGCCCCTTACAGAGTAATGAGGGGGGAGTTGCAAAGAGCGATGAGGAGAATGCAAAGCTATTAAATATTTTTTCTCCACTGTATTCACTGAGGAAAATAATGAAGATGAATAAGCTGAAATGCAGAATATAAAAGTAAATTCCCCATTAAAAGTGCCCTGTCTGTGCTCGCTTCGGCAGCACATATACAAACATTGGAACGATACAGAGAAGATTAGCATGGCCCCTGCGCAAGGATGACATGCAAATTCGTGAAGCGGTCCATATTTTTTTGGGTGACCATAGCAAGAGACATATCACCTAGTTCACTCACTGCTCTCCTATGGTTGGCGAAGACTATGCGATCATCTCTCTCATTTACCTCCACTCACACGTTCGCGATTATCAAAGCTATGGGACCAAACTCTTCACTCATAGAAACCCAAGGACCCCTTACACCCATCACTGGCAACCCCCTATTCCCTCCGGGCACTGCTACTGCCCACTTTCTTACTGGAACCAAAAAACTACCACTTCGATTCTGTCAGGTTATTTCGGGTGAGTCCATGAAACCCCTGAACACCATACTGGGCGAAACACCTCCTTCACTAAAGCACACTTTTGAGTATCTTCAATTACAACATTTTTACCCATAATCTTACTAGAAACCTGACAGCTTTCGAACAAGCCTGTCTAGCTCCCTCTACTGTGTTCCGAGATATTTCTTTCTTTCTAGGCATCACCTTATCATCTGCGCAATGGCACAGATGTTACGTCTTTTCTCATAAATCATTGCTAGCAACAAGAGCGCAAGAAACCTGTTACAAAATCATGTCTAGGTGGTATAGAGTACCAACACTCCTACATAAATGGTATCCTTCGGTCTCAGATAGATGTTGGCGGTGTGGTGAGGCAGAGGGTACGCTCTTACATATATGGTGGCAATGTAGAGTCCTTCGTCCATTCTGGGACTTAATACACAAAGCTATTCTCAAAATAACTAGCTTCTAGAGATGAGCGAACGTGCTCGTTACGAGCACTGTAGCGCTCGGCTCCCCTGTGAACGAATGCCCGCAGGCATTGCGGATCCATCCTCAGCTGCATGTAAGTCATTTGGTATAACACTCATACCAAACGGATCCGTCCCCACTGACTTTCAGTCGGGTGAGGAGGACAGATCCGTTTGGTATGAGTGTCATACCAAATGGATCCGCCCCCATTGACTTACACGCAGTTGAGGACGGATCCGCAATGCCTGCGGGCATTGCGCAGGGGAGCCGAGCGCTACAGTGCTCGTAACGAGCACGTTCGCTCATCTCTACTAGCTTCCCAATGCCGTATTCGCCAGAAGCGTTTCTTTTGTACGTATTTGACCTCAATATTCCCGCATATGAGAAGTCTCTACTTAAATATCTTATCCAAGCAGCGAAAGCAGTAATTCCGTGACATTGGAAGTCGCCGAATCCCCCGACCCTAGAAGAGTGGTTTGAAGAGGTAATGATGTACCAGAGAATGGAAGAACTCATAGCTCACACCCCTCAAAAATATGCTCAACTGTTAAAAGTGTGGGAACCCTGGGAGGCGTTTCGAACCACTTAGCGGTTAGTCAGTAATTAGTGAACTTAGCTCTTATTGCTCAGAATTACTCTTACTCTTCTTCTCTTGTATCTTATCTTTCTCTTTCTTCTCTCTATCCTTTTATTCTTCTTTCCCCTTTAGCCCTGTTCATGCAAGTTATCCTATATATTTACATAATTACTCTTGAAGCGTACACATTAGCTCCACGGACATATGTTGATCCGTAACATATTATTTTTGGTTATGATGTTGCCTATTTTTTTTTTTTTTTATTGTTCTTACAAACATAATTATAACCAATGCTTTTTCTCCCCCTGAAAATGTTCATGACTTTATGTGACTTTCTATATTTGTCATCTGCTGTACAATCTGTTTTAGAAAAAAGTACTGTGAAAAAAAAACCAATAAATTTCCTAATTTAAAAAAAAGTGCCCTGTTTGACCCAGGAAGAAGTACAGCAACGTCTTAAAAAGATCAAAATAGATAAATCGCCAGGACCGGATGGCATACACCCCCGTATCCTAAGAGAATTAAGTAATGTCATAGCCAGACCCTTATTTCTGATATTTAAGGACTCTATACTGACGGGGAGTGTTCCACAGGATTGGTGCATAGCCAATGTGGTAGCAATATTTAAAAAGGGTCCAAAAACAGAGCCCGGAAACTATAGGCCGGTATGTTTAACATCTGTCGTGGGTAAACTTTTTGAAGGTTTTCTAAGAGATGCTATCTTGGAGTACCTCAATGAAAATAAACAAATAACTCCATATCAGCATGGCTTCATTAGGGATTGGTCATGTCAAACTAATTTAATCTGTTTCTATGAGGAGGTAAGTTCTAGACTTGACCGCAGCGAATCAATGGATGTCTGGGCTTCTCCAGATATACACAGAAGAGGACAGTACACTGCTACAGATGGATCTGGATAGATTGGAGGCTTGGACAGAGAAGTGTCAGATTAGGTTTAACACTGACAAATGTAAGGTTTATGCACATAGGAAGGAATAATGCAAGTCACCAGTACATACTAAATGGTAAAACATTGAGTAACACTGACATGGAAAAGGACCTAGGAATTCTAGTAAACAGCAAACTAAGCTGCAAAAACCAGTGTCAGACAGCTGCTGCCAAGGCCAATAAGATAATGGGTTGCATCAAACGGGGCATAGATGCCCGTGATGAGAACATAGTCCTGCCACTTTACAAATCACTAGTCAGACCACACATGGAGTACTGTGTACAGTTCTGGGCTCCTGTGAACAAGGCAGACATAACCAAGCTGGAGAGGGTTCAGAGGAGGGCAACTAAAGTAATAACTGGAATGGGTGGACTACAGTACCCAGAAAGATTATCAAAATTAGGTTTATTTACTTAAGAAAAAAGACGACTGAGGGGAGATCTAATAACAATGTATAAATATATCAGGGGCCAGTACAGAGATCTCTCCCATCATCTATTTATCCCGAGGACTGTGACTGACGAGGGGACATCCTCTGCGTCTGGAGGAAAGAAGGTTTATACATAAATATAGAAGAGGATTCTTTACGGTAAGAGCAGTGAGACTATGGAACTCTCTGCCTGTAGAGGTGGTGATGGTAGGTTCAATAAAAGAGTTCAAGAGGGGGTTGGATGTATTTCTGGACTGTAATAATATTACAAGTTATAGTTACTAGAGAGGGGTTGTTGTTCCAGGGAGTAATTCTGATTGCTTGATTGGAGTCGGGAAGGAATTTATTCCCCTAAAGTGGGGTGCTACGCCAGATAACCTGGCCTCCACAGTCACCAGACCTGAACACAATCGAGATGGTTTTATGGTGAGCTGGACCGCAGAGTGAAGGCAAAAGGGCCAACAAGTGCTAAGCATCTCTGGGTACTCCTTCAAGACTGTTGGAATACCATTTCAGGTGACTACCTCTTGAAGCTCATCAAGAGAATGTCAATGAATGTGCAAAGCTGTAATCAAAGCAAAAGGTGGCTACTTTGAAGAACCTAGAATATAAGACATATTTTCAGTTGTTTCCCGCTTTTTTTGTTAAGTATATAATTCCACATGTGTTAATTCATAGTTTTGATGCCTTCAGTGTGAATCTACAATTTTCATAGTCATGAAAATGCAAAAAACTCTTTGAATGAGAAGGTGTGTCCAAACTTTTGGTTTGTACTGTACCAATAACAAAATCTTATCTTATCCAGCTGCAGTTCATCCTGTTCCTCTTGGTGTGTTTAGCTCATCCCTGTATAACACAATTTATTTTACATATAGGCCCAGACTGTGAAAGAAGTGTTTGCTCGACAGCTGATGCAGATAAGTGGAGTTAGTGGTGAGAAGGCAGCAGCAATCCTGGAAAGATACAGCACCCCAGCCAGGTAATAACCTCAACTATCATGCTGAACACCTTTATCTTAAAAGCATTTTTTTTTCTGAACCTAAACAATTGTGTGCAAATTGGTTAAAGGGCCACTAAACCCAGAATCCAAACAAAGAAAAAAGAACAACCAACAAAATTTACTGTATTTTTCAGACTATAAGACAATTTTTTCCTCCAACAAATGGGGGGAAAGTGGCAGTGCATCTTATAGTCCGAATGCCATCATGGAGGCAGTCATTAGCATGCGGGAGATGAGGGCAGCACAGCACTGTGTGCACTCACCTTCCTTGGTCTTCTTCCAGGTCCCATTGTTGTGTCCTGACCACGCTCAGTGGCAGGACGTAGTGCACAAAGGCATTCACTGTGGCCTGACGATGTGCCACGTCCGGTAACAGTATACAGCGGGACCCAGAAGAAGTGAATCCTGTATCTGCGGTGCCATCCGGAGCAAACAAGGAAAGTTATTTTATTTATTTTGTAGCATCTGATCTGATGTCTGATGTGTTTTGGGAGGTGCTATTGGAGGCTGAGTGGGTCCTGAGGGGTGTAATCTGAAGCTGGTAGGGTCTGCTTGTGGGGCTGATCTGATTGGGTCTGATCTGAGGCTATTGGAGGTTGGGTGGATTTGATCTGAGGCTGTTGGAGGTTGGTGGTGTCTGGTCTGAGGCTGATGGAACTTGTGGGGGTCTGAACTGAGGCTGATAGAACTTGGGGGTCTGATTTGGGCGTCTGATCTGAGGTCTGATAAAAAATGGGGCTCTGAGGATCTGATCTGACTTGTGATGAAGAATGAGGATCTGATTTGGGGGTCTGCTCTGAAGTCTGATCTCCAAATCCTATATCGTCTTATAGTCTGAAAAATACAGTAATCTCTTTATAGTGTCTTTTTTATTTGTTCTTGTTTTGTCAGATATCACAACTGTATAAAATGAAACATAAACTAGAAAAGCAGTGAATTGTTCTCTCAGGCTTTATCCATGTCTCCCTACCCAACCACTTTCCCTCTTAGTGCACATGAGCCAGGAAGTTTAGGAGCAGGGGACTGGGTTTAGTCGGGGTAATTGTTTCTACACAGTGAGCGTGGCCATTTTATCGGATGATAACAGTGCCAGCCATAGTACCATCTGTAGTATGTACATAGTACCAGACTACCAGCTATCAAACACACTGCCAATCTGCCTAAACCTACCTTCACTGCATAATTGTGCAGATTTGCATTTCATCAGCTTTGAAAGCTGGGAAGCATATGATGGTATACTAGAGATCTAATATATATATTCACAGTAGTTCTGATATTATAGTTATAGATGTTGTGTATACAGAATGTATGTACTGAGTGTGGTTTATATTACACAGAGTTTGCAGACTTTTTTAACCAGCTTTCCCAGACTGCTGAGTTCCAAATTTATCCAATTTATGTAGTGATAAATCCCTTCATATAGTCAGCTTGCCATTCAGTGTCCTGGAAAAGCTGGGTGACAACATTGTTGCCCTTCTACTGTATGATAGATGCATAGGCCCTGATTTATCACACCTTCACTCCAGAATTCTGTCTTCAAAAAGTCGCATGATAGGGCTTTTGCGACTTTTTTGCGCATTTTTTTGCGACTTTTTGCATGTGTACACAACTCACTCCAGTTTGTAATATGGGTGGAAAAGTGGGTGTGGTTAGCCATGTTAATGAGTTTCACTCCAGATTTATCATTGCGACTTTTTAAAAAAAGTCGCAAAATAGTCGCAATCTCACTCCAAGAGGAGGGTGGAGTAGGAAAAGTGGAGTAGCTTCTCTAGACAGAAGTGTTAGGTTTAAGGACAAGCCACATTTATCAAACAACCTGTGACGTTTGATAAATGTGGCAGAAAGTACTCCAACACAGACTGAAGCAAAACTGACTTCAAATATTCTCCTAATGATAAATTCCCCCCATAGTGTTTTATATTATATAACCATTTTCTGCCCATTAAAGGGGTTGTCCGAGTTATGAAAAAAAATATATAGCACTGTAAATCTGATGGGCAGCAATATATAACTAAGTTAAGCAAGTTTTAGGCAAAAAAAAATCCATATTTCCTCATTTCCCTGTTCTCTTCTGGTCTTTGTTTACATGCAATAACAACAATCTCAGCCCCTCCCCCTTCTCTCCCCCTCTCTGCAAAGGGAATGAATACAAGTGCTGAGTGACATGTCTGCCTGCTGGAATACTCAGCAGCACGTTGTATGTGTAGGACTACAAGTCCCAGCCGTACAATGACAATGCTGATACACACAGGAAATTCTCCCTACCTGTTCTTGTACAATACAATTCCTCTATAGCTCCTTGCCCAGCATTTGTCTCCTCTCACTGCTGCAGCTACTGTTTGTTCTAAAGCCTTGAGCCCTCAGTGTGTTCTGGCTGAAGGGGTTAATGTTTTATCTGAAGGAAACCAGGGAGAGCAGATAGCAGGAGCCCGGCAAAGGAAGGGGGCGTGGCCAGTGACGTCTCGTGTACAGACTGTTATCTGAACTCTGAGGCTTGTGAACAAAACATCACAGACCAGGGAGATAAGGTGACATCACAGGTCATGTGACCCTGAGTCAACTCTGAGAAACCAGCAGCTTTGGAAACACAAAGTATATGGGAAAGTTGTTATACCTGACAAGTTAGAAACATATAAAGAACAAAAAAATAACTCAGACAACCCCTTTAACGCCCCATAGAGAGTGTTGCCTAACTTTCCTAGACTGTACAGTGCCAAAACAACCTATTTATGAAAAATAAAGTATATGGTGCTGTAGTTGGGACTGTTAAATAATAAGTCTCCCTAAATAAATCCCCCTCCTTACTCAAATAGTGCAGATATGTTCCTTCAAGTTTCTGGGAAAGCCTTAATAAAGTCTGCAGAATACTAAATCTACCAGGATTAATACTCTTCACTCCTAAATAGTGCCCTTTTTAATGCCCAGGGGCAGGGAAGCACATAGCCTTCATGCTGCCTGAGGCAAAAATTGAAAAGGCACCCCAGCCCGCAATCTCTCCTGTTGCTAAATTTTTTACCTAAACCCCTTCTTCACTCCTGCCAGAGGTGTAACCTAGATATACAGGCAGCGTTTTTCTATGAAACACAAAAGAGGCGCACCATAGGGTAGTAATGTAGATAATATGTAAAGATCAACTCCAAAATGGAGGCTCACCTAAAATGGTTGTGCAAAGGAAAGCACAACTCTAATGAAGACTTATTGATGGGTAATTATAACCCTCATAGTTTGATGGTATGCAACCTGGGATAGACGAACACTTCCACAAGGGGATGCCTGGGTTCCCCACAGAAGGTGATTGTATCCAAAAGAAGAAGATGAATCTCACGGCGCAAAGAACCAGTCGATGATGTAGACAGGAAACTGATATTTATTATTAGCAGAAAGTACAACGCGTTTTGGGGTTTATAACCCTTTCATCAGGTACAAATTACTGCTGTATATTAAAACACATACAAGGCACATTTAAATAACATAAAAAAGGCCAAAAAGGTAAAGGGGTGGGAGAGGGTGGATCTAGGTCAATTTGCATAATGTAATAAAATGCCAAAAAAACCACAAATAGCACTGTAATAAACGATTAAGAAGTTATTCATAGACATTGGTGGTTCCAGTGGTAAATTATTCATAAAAGTGTAGACGATCGTTATTTAACTCCTTTAGCCGATGATAGCGGTTGTCGGAGCGTCGTACATAAATTACAGGGAACTGCGGCCACGTGACACCTGGGTCTCCCAGCAATGGGACGCTCGGAAGGAGTAGGATGTGGTCATGTGACCACTCCTGTTCTTGGCAACATGACGCCAAGTATAGTGTGTAGGCTCGCAGCAGCCGGGAGGTGGGGCTGGGAGGCCCATATACATAACGAGTGTTGTACCTGCGAGTTGGAAGAAGGAAGGGGGAAACATTAAACATTATTAGGTATTGCCAGATATGAATGCATAATGATGTGTCGAATAAAATCACATTACTGTCATATGATCTAAAAATACATATTGCCAAAAAATAAATAAATAAAACAATGCTAGAGGATATAAGACATCACAATAAAAAGGAGTATAACAATTTTTCCTTTAAAAATTAAACTTTTTATTATACATGATTAAAATCCAATTCAATTATACTTAACATGATGAAGTAGGGGTTACTAAATAAACGCCATAAAGCTCTCCACAGTTATACATCCATGTGCACAGTTAATCACGATATAGTAAGCACCTTCATATTGTTTAAGAAAAAGATAGTATATCAATCATTATAGGGTAAATATGGGCAAAAGGTGTATGTATCCGTCTTCACATCTATGGAACACCTCCCACCAAAGGAATCAATCTATTGGCTGCTCAATTGCTGACTAACTAACTAGTGAAGATAGTATATAAAAATCTACACATAGTGTGTCATACAAAGCTGTGCTGTAACATACCCGGTATAGTGGAGTAAGGCTGCTGGCGTTCCCCATCTATTAAAAGCTGCCTCAATAATCCTAGGTGGAAACTCCTTTTGTAGGAACCTCGTACGTATAATTTTACTCTGAGAGATAAAGTTGCTATCTTCAGAGCAAATACGTCTGACTCGCTTGAATTGGCTGAAGGGGATGTTCATTTCCATTTCTTATTATATTAGACTATTACAGTCAACTTTCTTGAAAAAAGTGCTGGTGATGATCTTTTCACTAGCGATGTTTTTTGGCATTTTATTACATTATGCAAATTGACCTAGATCCACCCCCTCTCACCCCTTTACCTTTTTGGCGCTTTTTTATGTTATTTAAATGTGCCTTCTATGTGTTTTAATATACAGCAGTAATTTGTACCTGATGAAGGGGTTATAAACCCCAAAACGAGTTGTACTTTCTGCTAATAATAAATATCAGAGTTCCCGTCTACATCATCGACTGGTTCTTTTTAGAGGTGTAACTTGACCTGCATGTACGTTCTATAATACCTGTGTCTTCTTATTCGGCACAAGGGTCTTTGGGACCCCTCAGGTTCCTGGGCCTGGTAGTGACTGCTACCTCTGCACTCCCTATAGCTACACCCCTGCCTGGCAGCACATGATAGACCCCAGACGAAGATGGAGAAGCAGGGAGAAGTGATGAAAAAATGGCGAATTTTAATACTCTTTTAAATACTTTTTTTCATTACTCCATTCGCCGTATTGGAAAAATATTTTTATATTTTAATAGTACGGGTGTTTTCAGACGCAATGTTGCCCATGGTTTTTTTTTATTTTTTATGTGTTTTACATTTTAAATATTTTTTGGTTTTTGTAGCCAGTATAGGAGGCTACAGCATTCACAATTTTTTTTAAATTCAATATTACCACACTCCTTCAGAGAGACCCAGCGTATTAAAGTCAATTGCCAGCATCCCCATTGGCTGCACTGGGATGTCGGTAGTGACCCAGAAGCGCACATTTCTGGCTTTTTCAAGGTTTAGATGCCGTGATCACACTTGATCACAGCATATAAAGGCTTTAATGACCGCAATCAGCATCATTGAAGGATGCTGTCCTTAGCGGTGGGCCACTGCTGTTTGAAACAGCAGAGACCCGCAGGACATAGCGCCCACTGCATGTGCAAGCAGGTGCCATATTTACCCATCGCTCCATCACCATACATGTATGGCGCTAGTAACGAAAGGGTTAAATGTAGTATAATGTATTACCTACTAGAATATTGTCTGTGGCTGAAATTCCTCTGTAAGCCAATCTCACGTGTAGTCATATGACCATGCTCCTGGTGGTTATCTTCTGCTTGAGTTATGTCCTGTACTCTGAAGACATGGCTAGCTTCCCTTTCCCACTCCCTGTAATGTGAGACCCCACACATCACATGCCTCTTATCTCGACTGATCCCTTGATTCCTCCCCCACCCTGGCAGTTTCAGAATCGATTGTGCCATATAGCAGATAGAGAGAAGTCTGCAATCCAGTTAGCACATCTGTGTTGTCTGTAGAGACAGTACATATTTATAGCACTACCTTAAGGTGGATTTAGGTGGCCAAATAATAAGGCAGATTATCGGGAACGAACGTTCCTGTGAACGCTCAGTCCTGACAATCTGGATGCACTATCATGAATGAGTGAAACGCTTGTTTATCAGGTGAAACTGTCATTCATGCAGGCACCTAAATTATCATTTCTGGGCAGCAGATCGTGCTGTCTAAATAGCAATCTACTGCACACAAACAATGCAGCTATATGAGGAAAAATGATTGCAATAGCGATCCCTCGTCCTCATATTGTGGAAGTGATCGCTGCATGTAAATGAAGTGCTTCACCTTCACTTAACAAGCAGCCCGCTGTCGGGAACTTTGTTTTCTGTCCAGCATAACGGAAACCAGACGGATCCGTTATGTTTGCCTATATACTTCTATTATCACTGATCAAAACGGAATGGCTCTAAAGGTTTTTCCGTTTTGATTTCCGTCTTATTGATTCCGTCATTTTCTGTTATAGCTATGTTATAACAGAAAGCCAGAACGGAATCCATAACGTTGATATGAACAAGCCCTAATTTTGATAATCTTTCAGGGTACTGTAGTCCATCCACTCCAGTTATTACTTTAGTTGCCCTCCTCTGAACCCTCTCCAGCTCTGCTATGTCTGCCTAGTTCACAGGAGACCAGAACTGTACACAGTACTCCATATGTGGCCTGACTACTGATGTGTAAAGTGGTAGGACTATGTTCTCATCACGGGCATCTATCCCCCTTTTCAGGCAACCCATTACCTTATTGGCCTTGGCAGCAGCTGCCTGACACTGGTTTCTACAGCTTAGTTTGCTGTTCACTAAAATTCCTAAGTCCTTTTCATGTCAGTGTTACTCAGTGTTTTACCATTTAGTATGTACTGGTGACTTGCATTATTCCTTCCCATGTGCATAACCTTACATTTGTCAGTGTTAAACCTCATCTGCCACTTATCTGACCAAGCCTCCAATCTATCCAGATCCATCTGTGGCAGTATACTGTCCTCTTCTGTGTTGATTACTTTACACAGTTCAGTGTCATCTGCAAAAATTGATATTTTACTGTGCAATAAATTTAATTGCTTTCTTTACAGTTCTATTTATCCACATTGTTTTTTTCTTGTTCCTTAACCTTTTGTTCCCATAAGGTACTGTATGTACCTCTCACAATTAGATTTTAGGATGCTTTTAATAATATCCCATTTTGTGGCTGTATTTTTATTTTTGAGGATTTTGTCCCAGTTAGTTAGGCCTATGGCCTCTCTTAGTTGGCTAAATTTTGCATTTTTGAAGTTTGGTATTTTTGTTCCTCCCTGAAGAAACGCTCTTTTGAATGACAATTGGAAGGTTATTACTTTATGGTCACTATTTCCCACGTGTCTGTTGTTCTGTCAGGTCTATTGGTTAATGCTAAGTCCAGTATGGCCGTCCCTCTAGTCGGGTCCTGAACCAGTTGGGAAATTTAATTGTCTTTGGTTATTGCCAAGAACCTGTTTCCTTTATGAGATATACAGGTTTCAGTTTTCCAGTCTATTTCTGGGTAGTTGAAGTCCCCCATAATAACAACCTCATTCTGATTTGCCGCCTTGTCTATTTCATTTAGAAGTAGATTTTCTGTGGACTCTGGTATATTAGGTGGCTTATAATAAACTCCTATTAGTATTTTATTATTGTTTTTTCCTCCATGTATTTCTCCCACAGTGACTCCACATGTTCATGTCCTTCACTTAAATCAGGCTTCTGGCATTAGTATGCATACAATTAAGAGGCTTATGTATATTTTTTACCCTACACCAGAAACCAGTGTCAGACAGCTGCTGCCAAGGCCAATAAGATAGTGGGTTGCATCAAAAGGGGCATAGATGCCCGTGATGAGAACATAGTCCTGCCACTTTACAAATCACTAGTCAGACCACACATGGAGTACTGTGCACAGTTCTGGGCTCATGTGAACAAGGCAGACATAGCAGAGCTGGAGAGGGTTCAGAGGAGGGCAACTAAAGTAATAACTGGAATGGGTGGACTACAGTACCCAGAAAGATTAGCAAAATTAGGGTTATTTACTTTAGAAAAAAGAAGACTGAGGGGAGATCTAATAACTATGTATAAATATATCATACATCATGACTAGGGGACATCCTCTGCATCTGGAGGAAAGAAGGTTTGTACATAAACATAGAAGAGGATTCTTTACGGTAAGAGCAGTGAGACTATGGAACTCTCTGCCTGAGGAGGTGGTGATGGTAAGTTCACTAAAAGAGCTCAACCAAAGAGTGGTTGTATTTCTGGAGGGTAACAATATTACAGGTACTAGAGATGCGTCGTTGATCCAGGGAGTTATTCTGATTGCCTGATTGGAGTCGGGAAGGAATTTTTTTTCCCTAAAGTGGGGAAAATTGGTTTGTACCTTACAGGGGTTTTTTTGCCTTCCTCTGGATCAACTTGTAGGAAAACAGGCCGAACTGGATGGACAGATGTCTTTTTTTTGGCCTTATAAACTATGTTACTGTGTTGCACCTTTCCTTCTGAACTGTTCTAGTCCCCCCTTCCATTCCTCTCCTAGTTCCATTACCTCACCCAGTTCTCTATCTGCACTATCTTCCCCTCTTATAATATAATTTTCCTCCCCCAGTCCCTAGTTTAAACATTCCTCCAACTTTTAGCCATCTTCTCCCCCAAAACAGCTGCCCCTTCCCCATTGAGGCCCAGTTCTCCAGGAACCCAAACCCCTCCTTCCTACACCAGTGAATTTCAACACTGAGATGCATTGGCAATTTGGCTCACGGAGCAGACACTTTATGGGGTATGGAGGATCAGGAAATTAAGTTATCTAACTAAATAACATTTAGAAAGCGGGGTAGAGGGAAGAGTGCCAGGGAGGCTAGCCCTGATCTCCTACACGAAACAAAACAAAACAAGTTTGCAAGGTTGGCAGATGAGGGGTATGTCAGTTCAGGGAGGGTGTTTTTTCAGCAAAACACTTTATCTGCCAGTTAGGGAAATGTCAGCTCCAGTAAGCAGAGGACCGGAAGAACAGGGCAGGTCAGACAGGTACTGGTAGTGGGAGACAGATAGTGTGATCTGTCACAAAGACTGGGATCATCGAACAGTGTGTTGTCTTCCTGGCACTCCAATTCAAAATATTGCGGAACGGGTTGATTACTTGGAGGGGTTGGCGAAGACTCAGTGGTCATGGTCCACATTGGAAGTAATGACAAAGTTAGAGGTAGGTGGAGTGTCCTTAAATATTATTTCAGAGACTTCGGTCACAAGCTCAGAGCAAGAACCTCAAAGGTAGTATTTTGTGAAATGCTGCCTGTACCACAAGCCGCACCCGAGAGGCAGCAGGAAATTAGGGAGGTTAACAAGTGGCTCAAGAGCTAGTGTAGGAAAGAGGAGTTTGGGATCCTGGAGAACTGGGTCGACTTCTCTGTCGGCTACAGGCTGTATCAAAGGGATGTTCTGCACGTCAATGGGGAAGGTACAGCTATTTTGGGGTAGAAGATGGCTAGAAGGTTGGAGAACTGTTTAAATTAGGGACTGTGGGGGAGTGTAATTACATTTATAGAAGGGGAAGATAGTACGGATATTGACCTGGGACAAGGTATAGAAACTGGGGGAGGTGGAAGTAGGGACTAGAAAACGAAAAGGTGTAAAAATATTAAAAATAATCCAAAAACCTCTTAATTGTATGTATACTAATGCCAGAAGCCTGACTAATAAAACTATTGAACTGGAATTAGTGATGTGTGAGGAGGACTATGACATAGTGGGAATAAATGAGACATGGCTGGATGATACCTATGACTGGGAAGTTAACGTACAGGGTTACAATCTTTTTAGAAAGGATCAGGAAAACCGGAGAGGGGGAGGGGTCTGCCTTTATGTAAAGTCCTGTCTAAAGCCCACAGTCCGGGAAGATATAAGTGAGGGAAATTAAAATGTGGAGTCACTGTGGGTAGAAATACATGGAGGCAAAAACAATTAAAATACTGATAGGGTATAGATAGGGTATAGAGTCCACTGAAAATCTACTACTAAGGGAAATAGATGAGGCAGCAATTATAATGAGGTTGTTATTTTTGGGGACTTTAACTACGCAGATATAGACTGGGAAACTGAAACCTGTGGGTCTCCTAAAGAAAACAGGTTCTTGACAATAATCAAAGACAAATTACCTTTCCCATCTGGTCCAGGATCTTAGTACAGGGACGGCCATACTGGACTTAGTACTAACAAATAGACCAGACAGAACAGGTTGGGGGACACCTGGGAAATAGTGACCATAAAATAATAACCTTCCAATTGTCATTCAAAAGAGTGTTTCTTCACGGAGGCACAAAAATACCAAACTTCCAAAAAGCAAAAGTGGACCAGCTGAGAGAGACAATTAGCCTCACTAACTGGAATAATGTCCTCAAAAATAATAACGCAGCCACAAAATTGGATATTTTTAAAAACACATTAGGGCTCAAGCACATGACTGTATGTATTTTGAGGTCCACAAAACATGGATCCGCAAAAAATACAGATGACGTCCATTTGACATCTGTATTGCATCCGTTTTTTGGTGTTATTTTGCGGATCCATTGTAACCATGTAACTTATAAAAGGGTGAGGAACAAGAAGAAAATAATGTGGATAAATAGAAACGTATAGGGAGCAATAAATGACAAAAAGAAAACATTTCAATCACTAAAACAGGAAAGTAGCGAAGAAGCATTGAAAAACTATAAGAAAAAAAAATAGAATATGTAAAAGACAGATTAAAACGGCCAAACTAGAGACAGGATATAAATTACTTTGTGGCACTCTGCTTTCCTGAGGGTTCCCACCCCCGTAGTATGTATTCAAAATAACAGCAATGAAGCAAATAAATCTCAATTTGCATTTATTTTATTCCAATTGCCAAAATAAGTGTAAATGTTTTCGGCCAACATAGGCCTTCATCAGACACTGGGAATAAGCATAAACATGACATTACAATGTTATATAGGATTAAACAACATCATTATGTAAAGAACATTCTTTTACATATGGATTCCTATAAGTCCTGAGTAGGACTATAAGTCCTAGGTAGGACAGCCTCAAGTCCAGATTGATTAAAATCGAATAGACACAGGTGCAAGAGTCCATATTGGATATAGAAAGATATATCATGTTAACATTGAAGCAAACAGTACAACTATATATGAAAACATATATTTCATCACAAAGAAACAGTAAAGAAAAACAGGATATGATAACATCACACATGACAACATCACGGGTCCCAGCACTTGCATTAAACATATGTAACCAAAAAGAATGCACGGCAATGTGTAATTCCTGGTGACCATATATCTATAAGGCTACTTTCACACTTGCGTTTGCAGGATCCGTTTGTGAGATCCGTCACAGGCTCTCACAAACGGTCCTGAACTGATCAGTTTTGTCCTAATGCATTCTGAATGGAAAATGATCCGTTCAGAATGCATCAGTTTAGCTTCAGTTCAGTCTCCATTCCGTTTTGGAGGCGGACACTAAAACGCTGCTTGCTGCGTTTTGGTGTCCGCATGAAGAAACTGATGCAAACGGATCCGTCATGACTCACAATTTAAGTCAATGGGGACGGATCCATTTTGTCTGACACAATAGAAAACGGATCCGTCCTCCATTGACTTTCAATGGAGCTCAAGACGGATCCGTCTTTGCTATGTAAAAGATAATACAAACGGATCAGTTCAGAACGGATGCAAACGGTTGTATTATCAGGACAGATCCGTTTGTGAGAGCCTGGACGGATCTCACAAACGGATCCTGCAAACGCAAGTGTGCAAGTAGCCTTATCCGTATATATGCTGGAAATATCTATAGTAGATATTAAGGTTATATGTTCACAATGATAGGCAGGGTCTATCTTTTGCAGAATATAAAAGTAAATTCCCCTTTAAAAGTGTTCTGTCTGACCCAGGAAGAAGTAGAGCTGCGTCTTAAAAAGATTAAAATAGACAAATTGCAGGACCGGATGGCATACACCCCCATATCCTAAGAGAATTAAGTAATGTCATAACCAGACCCTTATTTCTGATATTTAAGGACTCTATACTGACAGGGAGTGTTCCACAGGATTGGCGCATAGCAAATGTGGTGCCAATATTCAAAAAGGGTCCAAAGACAGAGCCTGGAAACTATAGGCCGGTAAGTTTAACATCTGTCGTGGGTAAACTGTTTGAGGGTTTTCTAAGAGATGCTATCTTGGAGTACCTAATTGGAAATAAGCAAATAACTCCATATCAGCATGGCTTCATGAGGGATCGGTCATGTCAAACCAATTTAATCAGTTTCTATGAGGAGGTAAGTTCTAGACTGGACCGCGGCGAATCAATGGATGTCGTATATCTGGACTTCTCCAAAGCATTTGACACGGTACCACATAAAAGGTTAGTATATAAAATGAGAATGCTTGGCCTGGGAGAAAATGTCTGTATGTGGGTAAGTAACTGGCTCAGTGATAGAAAACAGAGGGTGGTTATTAATGGTACATACTCAGATTGGGTCACTGTCACTAGTGGGGTACCACAGGGGTCAGTATTGGGCCCTATTCTCTTCAATATATTTATTAATGATCTTGTAGAAGGCTTGCACAGTAAAATATCAATTTTTGCAGATGACACTAAACTGTGTAAAGTGATTAACACAGAAGAGGACAGTACACTGCTACAGATGGATCTGGATAGACTGGAGGCTTGGGCAGAGAAGTGGCAGATGAGGTTTAACACTGACAAATGTAAGGTTATGCATATGGGAAGGAATAATACAAGTCACCAGTACATACTGAATGGTAAAACATTGGGTAACACTGACGTGGAAAAGGACCTTGGAATTTTAGTGAACAGCAAACTAAGCTGTAGAAACCAGCTGCTGCCAAGGCCAATAAGATAATGGGTTGCATCAAAAGAGGCATAGATACCCGTGATGAGAACATAGTCCTGCCACTTTACAAATCACTAGTCAGACCACACATGGAGTACTGTGTACAGTTCTGGGCTCCTGTGAACAAAACAGACATAGCAGACCTGGAGATGGTTCAGAGGAGGGAAACTAAAGTAATAACTGGAATGGATGGACTACAGTACCCAGAAAGATTATCAAAATTAGGGTTATTCACTTTAGAAAAAAGACGACTGAGGGGAGATCTAATAACTATGTATAAATATATCAGGGGTCAGTACAGAGATCTCTCCCATCATCTATTTATCCCCAGGACTGTGTGACGAGGGGACATCCTCTGCGCCTGGAGGAAAGAAGGTTTGTACACAAACATAGAAGAGGATTCTTTACGGTAAGAGCAGTGAGACTATGGAACTCTCTGCCTGAGGAGGTGGTGATGGTAAGTTCACTAAAAGAGTTCAAGAGAGGCCTGGATGTGTTTTTGGAGGGTAATAATATTACAGGTTATAGTTACTAGATATAGGTCGTTGATCCAGGGAGTTATTCTGATTGCCTGATTGGAGTCGGGAAGGAATTTTTTCCCTAAAGTGGGGAAAATTGGCTTCTACCTCACAGGGGTTTTTTTGCCTTCCTCTGGATCAACTTGTAGGAAAACAAGCCGAACTGGATGGACAGAAGTCCTTTTTTGGCCTTATAAACTATGTCAAGTAAACCATTATAGATGCTGTCTATTGTAGAGTTTAGGCATGATCCCCCACTAATAATACATACCTTTTGCCGTCAGTCGGGTAGAAAGAGTATAGAAACAGGCGCTGTGGAAGTCTTATGTAAACTGGAAGGGGCGCCACGAGGGCCAAATCAGCGCCTCCCTTTTTTAAAGCGCGTATTTTTGCGCTAACCGGAAGTGACATAAGTTGCGTTCCATTGGCCGGAATTGTCGGGTCGTGGAGCGCAACTCCGTGTGGATGTATTGGCAAGTAATTGCAGCATCAATTAGGGAAAGTAAAAGGTAAAGTGAAAAAATAAATTGGAAGATGGCATAATGGGAAAGCTAACTAGTAATGAATAACCTAAAGAAGGGCATGTAACCAAGGTAATAGGACTAGACTAAATATAGCATGTTTGGAAGGCTATAAGGAGATGAATAACCAAAAGTGGGCATAATAACCAGGGCAATTTGGCAAAAATCAGCCAAATAAGCCAGATGAGCAAAAATGGAAGGAATAAATATGAAAAACATAAATTGTGGAGAACATAATGTAAATTATTAGTAATATGGAAAAAATTGATATGGAGAAAATTAAATAAAATAATGGGGAGGGGGAAACAAAGGAGGAAAAAAGCGAAAAAACGAAAGAAACGAAAAAAGGGGAGGGGGATGATCAGGAAGAGAGGAGGAATTGTGAGCGAAAGTAAGAGTAAAATAAAGAGCTGAATGAACATAAGAAGGTGGAGAATACAAAAAGAAAAAGTAGGAAATGGCAAAAGGATACCCTCATGCGGCAAGTGGTTTTCTCAATGGGCCTAGAAGAGAGGAGACATCTCGTTAGTATTTATAACAAGCAACTATGAATCAGGCATTGCATGTCCTATTAAAGGGGTTGTCCGAGTTATTTTTTTGTTCTTTATATGTTTCTAACTTGTCAGGTATAACAACTTTCCCATATACTTTGTGTTTCCAAAGCTGCTGATTTCTCAGAGTTGACTGAGGGTCACATGACCTGTGATGTCACCTTATCTCTCTGCTCTGTGATGTTTCGTTCACAAGCCTCAGAGTTCAGATAACAGTCTGTACACGAGACGTCACTGGCCACGCCCCCTTTCTTTGCCGGGCTCCTGCTATCTGCTTTCTTCCTGGTTTCCTTCAGATAAAACATTAACCCCTTCAGCCAGAACACACTGAGGGCTCAAGGCTTTAGAACAAACAGTAGCTGCAGCAGTGAGAGGAGACAAATGCTGGGCAAGGAGCTATAGAGGAATTGTATTGTACAAGAACAGGTAGGGAGAAATTCCTGTGTGTATCAGCAGTGTCATTGTACAGCTGGGACTTGTAGTCCTACACATACAACATGCTGCTGAGTATTCCAGCAGGCAGACATGTCACTCAGCACTTGTATTCATTCCCTTTGCAGAGAGGGGGGGAGAAGGGGGAGGGGCTGAGATTGTTGTTATTGCATGTAAACAAAGGCCAAAAGAGAACCAGGGAAATTAGGAAATATGGATTTTTTTTTGCATAAAACTTGCTTAACTTAGTTATATATTGCTGCCCATCAGATTTGAAGTGCTATATTTTTTTTTTCATAACTCGGACAACCCCTTTAATAGGCCTATAATAAGCTGTACAGTACATATTCTCTATTGAGACCCTTAGGCGCTAGAGTTTGTAGGGTGTATATCCAATACGGTTTGCGCTTTTTTAATTGTTTAATGCAATCTCCACCTCGGCGTAATGGGGGTACATGTTCGATTATTTGGAATCTCAACTGCGCTATTCTATGACTGGCTTCATTAAAGTGGGCCGGAACGGGTAACAGGAGATTGGCGTGTCTAATGGAGGATTTGTGCTGGCACACTCTATCCTTTACCTTCTGTGTGGTTTCACCCACGTACAAAAGGCCGCAGGGACATTTCAATAGGTATACCGCGAAATCCGTCTCGCAGGTGAAAAATTCTGTGATCAGAAATGATTTACCCGTGTATGGATGGTGGAAAGATGAGCCCTTTAGTACATGGCTACATTGGAGGCAATGTAGACACGGGAATGTTCCCTGTCTCTGTGTCCTCAGGAAAGTTTGACCTGGAATCTGCATAAATGACCCAACGTCAGCCCGAACCGGATATTTTTTGGTCTGCGGGTGCATGATAAAGGTGGTTGTTGAAATTCTGCTATCGAAGGGTAGGCTTTTTGTAATAATGACCAGTGGCTATGTAGTATGTTGACTACCTTTCTGCTGACCGGGTGAAAAGTATGGACAAAGGGAATTCTCTTATTAGGTAGCTGTTTTTGAGAGGGGGCCGAACTGGAGTAATTGAGTATTTTTGGTGGATATCCCCTTACGAGGAATCTGTTACGCATCTCGTCCAGGCATTGTTTTTGTAACTTGGGGTCCTGTATTATTCTGCAAACTCGTTAGAATTGTGAACCCGGTACTGCTTTTTTGGTACTACTTGAATGTAAGCTATCATAGTGTAATAAATTAATCATATCAGTAGGTTTTCGATATATGTCTGTCGTCAGTATGCCTGTTTCATTTCTGGTGACTTTTGTATCTAGGAAATTTATGGAAGTTTTATCATAATGGATAGTGAATTGTAGGTTTTGGTAGACTGAGTTTAGGTAGTCATAGAAGGTATGTAATGATTCTACTGTGCCCCGCCAGATGCAAAAAGACGTCGTCGATATATCTCTTCCAAGTGACGACATGTGTATTAAACAAAGCATGGGGATAGAGATGGGTCTCCTCAAATTCTGCCATAAAGCAGTTTGCGTATGATACAATTCTATCATTGTGAACATATCACCTTAACGGCTACTATAGATATTTCCAGCAGATATACAGATTATAGATATATGGTCACCAGGAATTACATATTGCCATGCATTCCTTTTGGTTACATATGTTTAATGCAAGTGCTGGGACCCGTGAATTTTTGTGCTGGAACCTGTACATTTGGGGTTTTAACTTCTTTCCCACCAGCATGTGTGATGTTATCATATCCTGTTTTTTCTTTACTGTTTCTCTGTGATGTAATATATGTTTTCATATATATCTGGACTTGAGGCTGTCCTACCTAGGACTTATAGTCCTACTCTGGACTTATAGGAATCCATATGTAAAAGAATGTTTTTTACATAACGATGTTGTTTAATCCTATATAACATTGTAATGTCATGTTTATGCTTATTCCCAGTGTCTGATGAAGGCCTATGTTGGTCAAAAACATTTACACTTATTTTGCCAATTGGAATAAAAGAAATGCAAATTGAGATTTATTTGCTTCAGTGCTGTTATTTTGAATGCAAGCTGGAGACAGAGAGACTTTTTGCCAGAGAGTAAAAGTAACCCTAAAATGTTCTTCAATTACATAAATGGTAAAAAGTTTAAACCTCAAAGTGATGAGGTAAGAGCTGTAGAGAGCAATGAGGAGAAAGCAAATCTATTATATGCAGCAGCATCTTAAAAAGATTAAAATAGACAAATCACCGGGACCAGATTGCATACACCGCCGTATACAAAGAGAAATCAGTAATGTCATAGCCAAACCCTTATTTCTGATATTTAAGGACTCTATATTTACAATTAGTATTCCACAGGATTGGTGCTTAGTAGAGTTGAGTGAACGTGCTCGTAACGAGCACTGTACTGCTCGGATCCCCTACGCTCGCATGGGCGCAGCCATCCGGATCCATCCTCCTCACCCGACTGCAAGTTAGTGGGGACGGATCCGTTTGGTATGACACACTCGTGTGTCATACTAAACGGATCCGCCCCCATTGACTTACAGTCAGGTGAGGACAGATCCGGATGCCTGCGGCCATGCGAGCGCAGGGGATCCGAGCACTACAGTGCTCGTTACGAGCACGTTCGCTCAACTCTAGTGCTTAGCAAATGTGGTGCCAATATATTGAAAAAGGGGGCAAAAACAGAGCCTAGGAAATATAGGCCAGTAAGTCTAACATTTGTTGTGGGTAAACTGGTTGTGTTAGAGATGCTATCTCAGAGTATCTCAATGAAAATAAGTGCATAACATTGTATCAGCATGGCTTCATGAGAGATCGGTTATGTCAAACTAATTTAACCCCTTCCCAACCACTGGCTATTTACGTCAGGACTTTAAAGATGGCGCCCGCTCCTGAGTGGAGCAAGTGCCATAGCCGCATTATGCCTGCTGTATCACACAGCAGGGACCTGCGGCTAATGTCCGTGACCTGCGGTAATACTGATCACGGACATTTAACACTTCAGATGCTGTGGCCAATCCTGACAACATCATCTGAATGCTGAAAACCCGGAAGCGCATGCCACAGACTATGATATAACATCATACAATAACATCATCTGCAACATGATGCAGACAGAGTGATTCTTTTGACAGTCTCTTCTTATGACCCACAGCCTGCTTTCTGCATATGAATGTTGTTCTTCCGCCGAGGAGAGGGAGAAGCTGTTGTCAAATGTGAAGTGTGGAAAGCTACAGAGGTATGTCCTGTTGCATGAGGCACTCCCGGTAATACAGGGGCTATTCTTAAAAGAAAAAATGTTTGTTTAGTGCAGAAAACCTAGTCCAAGTATATGAAATCTAAGAGATCTATTAAGAGATCAACTTCCCTTTTATAATTAACACAAGAGCACAATTACTTTCAATAGTTAATCTCTTTGCAGAAATCTTGGTCCAGTCCTGAGCAAAACTATATCCCAACTTTACTACACCAAGGAAGCCTTGTCCTGAGGAACGGTGACAGAAAGTAACTTCACTAAGTGACTTCAATTTCCAGCTTACATGTTGTGCAGTTAGTCTGCCTCCCTGATGATGGTGTAAATACTTTGGAGATGTCCATAGATGATGAACTATCAATCTATTTTGATTACAGATACAATCATGATAAATACAAGCAAAGCGACAAATATTCTATTAGGAGGATTAAAACGATAAAAAAATCTGTACTTATGTGGACTTCATCCTCCCACATCTGCGGAACTGCATCTGTCTCTTAACTCAATATCCACAAGTTCAGCGACTCTTATGGACTCGCTGAAGTGCCTTGCTGTAAGTAGTTAATAGCATAATTCCTGTAGTATGTGTTAAATGGTATTTTACCATTGAGCACATGCTAACAAAAAATAGCTTCAAACCTAACTGTTTTTAGAATACCTACCATGTGAACCGACCCATTCACATGGATGTACCTGCAGTAGACTTAGTGTGCTAATATTTTGGGGCTTCTTGCCAAGTGGAACTGTTCAGTGTTTGAAATCATCTAGATCAGGCATGCTCAACCTGCGACCCTCCAGCTGTTGCAAAACTACAACTTCTATCATTCCCGGAAAGTCTACAGCTATCAGCCTACAGAAGGGCATGGTGGGAGTTGTAGTTTTACAACACCTGGAGGGCCACAGGTTGAGCATTCCTGATCTAGATATTCTGAACTGTTACTTAGATCTACCTCATTTTCTGAGACTTGGACTATACTGTACCAGAGCTAATTATATCCCACTTTTATTATCTGTACTTATCAAGGACCACTTGAGTGTATACTTCAAATAGGTGTTTCATTTTTTTATGTGAATTTAAGAGGTAGATTGTAAAATCCACTATATGTTATACTGATGCTTTATTTGAATATGTCCTAAAATTTTCTTTTTGTCAATAAAATATTTTGCTGATTTTTTTTTATTTTTATAAATCCCTTTTTTAAACAAGAAAACCAAAATACATGGTACAATAAAGGACAAATAATTGTCGCACGCAGGCGATAAAAAAATGGAAACCATACATGATATGACATAAGAAATCATAAGCTATAAGGAAAGTCCTCTTTGTACGACATACTGCCCAACGAGAGGTATGATTAGTGATTATAAAAAGGACATGTGATACAATAACATATAATGTCATTTTTATACATACAAAAATGGTTCTCAATTACCAGGGTGCGACACAGAAATAATGAGTGTTTTGTAAGAAATAAAACAAAACAAAAACGGCACATATGGCACATATAAACATCCATGGAGGACCCCCAGGCAGCTAACAACATCGAGATCCGAGGTCAATTCTGACATATGAAGTCAAATAAACAAAGATGGCTGCGATAATTATATCAACACAATGAATACAGCTAGGGTAGAAAAATATAAAAGGGGGACAGAAAGGGCAAAAACACAGAGCAACATTATACAGACCGAAAGGTTTTCAAAGGAAGCCATATCCGCAGAAATTTTTCATGCCTACACTCAATCCAGGAGGTAAGCTCCTCTGATTTGCATATTTGGTCGACCTTACATAACCACTCCTGTAAAGTCTGTGGTGTTGTACTTAGCCAGTGGAGTGGAAACAGCAATTTTGCAGCTAGTATAAGATATGTAACAAGCGTATCTTTGGCTGGTTGAAAAGAGGGGGTATCTAGCCATAGCAATATCAGTTCTGGTGAAAGTGATATCTCGACAGAACAGAACTTATTGATGATCAACTCCACTTCTCTCCAGAACATAGTGATTTCTCTACAGGACCACCAGATGTGTGAAATAGTTCCAGATGTTGACCCACATCTCCAGCATAAGTCATGATCCATCACTCCCCTCCGATATAGAAAGGCAGGGGTTTTATACCATCTGGATAAGGTTTTATAGGAGTTCTCCTGTAAGCGTATACATTTGGAGAAGCCATGTGACCTTCCCAGGATCTGACATATTTCAGTTTCGGAGAAGGAAACATTCAATTCCTCCTCCCATTCAGAAACAAACACCTGATTGGTGTCTGACTGTAGGGAGAGAAGCAATTTATACAATCTAGACATGAGTTTCAGAGGGGGTACTGGAGAGAATAAGAGTCGCTCATATTCTGTAGTCACTCTCATATTGGGGTACAAGCGTAAGTAGCTTTGACAAACATGTCTGAAATGAGAGTATTGTATGAAGTGTATTTGGGACCCCTCTAGCTTCTGAGATAGAGATTTGTGAGAAGGGATATTCCCACCATGTAACAACACAGAAATTGGACATTCACACAATTTCACCCATAGTTGATTAGCATGTGAAGGGGGGACACTTCCCCAGACAAAAAAGGCAAACATCCAGCTGGAGTTAGGGGAGATGGAAAAGGTGAAATAGAGTTATGACTGCGTACTTCATGCCAGACCTTGAGAAGACCCCTTGTTAGTATATTGGGAACCCCATAAAAAGTCTGAGCTGTCGGTGCCGCCCAGAAAAAAGACCTCTGTGCAAGTGTGAGTCCCTCTCTCTCTAATATAGCCGACAATGAGTTCCCCACATGTTTATTTATGTCTAGCCATCTTTGAAGTTGAATCGCTGAGTAATATAATTTAAGGTCAGGAGGCCAATTCCGCCCTTCTGCTTAGGTAAGGAGAGCAATTTATAACTCAATCGTGGGCGTGATCTCTTCCAAAGAAACCTGGTGAACATTCTCCTGATGTTATGGAAGAAAGATTGAGGCAGATATATTGGAGCTACTGTACTTGTATTAAATACAGAAATCTGGGGAGAATGTAAGTGTTGAGATAATGCTTCCTGCCAATCCAGGAAAGAAAGGGAATTGGATCTTTAGTCAATTGAGAGCTAACTTGGCTAAGCAGAGGTTGGTAATTAAGCTCAAATACTAGGGAGAGATCAGAGGGAACTTTCATTCCCAGGTAGGTCAAGGCCGTAGGTTGCCAGGTGAATGGGGTGGTGGCTTTCAAAGCGGTTACTTCTGCAGAGTCCAGAGAGATGTTAATAACTTCTGATTTCCCTAAATTTATTTTAAAGTTGGAAAGATAGCCAAATTCACTCAATAGCTATAAAACATGTGGGAAAGCTTCTGAGGGATTGGTAATGAATAACAACTAGTGATGAGCGAACCTGCTCGTAACGAGCGGTTCAATGCTCGGATCCCCTGCGCTCCCCTGCCCGCAGCCATCCGGATCCGTCCCCATTGACTTACAGTCGGGTGAGGACGGATCCGGATGGCTGCGGGCAGGGGATCCGAGCATTGAACCGCTCGTTACGAGCAGGTTCGCTCATCACTAATAACAACAAATCATCTGAGTAAGCAGCTGCTATGTGAGTGTGAGATGTAGTTTGGAGACCATTGATATGAAGATATCTCACAGCTTGAATCAAGGTTTCCATGCATAAAACAAACAAGTTAGGGAAAAGAGGACAACCCTGCTGTGTACCATTGGATATAATAAAAGAAGGAGAAAGAGTATTATTAACCTTGACTTTGGCCGATGGAGAAGTATATAGAGAAAGAATCGCCACAATGAATCCTGAAGGAAGACCAAATCTCTTCAATGTCTCCTGCATGAAGAGCCAATCAATTCTGTCAAATGCCTTCTCAGCATCTGTACTTAAAAGTTCTGGCATAATGAATAGCATTCAAAACCCTGTTCGCATTATCTTTCCCTTCCCTGGAAGGAACAAAACCAGTTTGCTCCCTTGGAATAAGACATGGGAGGAAAGGCTGCAAACGACTGCAAACCAATACCTTAGCCCAAAGTTTGACATCACAGTTGAGTAAAGATATGGGGCGGTAACTACCGCATAATTGCAGGTCCTTCCCTTCCTTGGGTAGAATAGCTATATGAGCTTCCAGTGCCTGTCTCGGGAAGGCCCTCCCCCTCTAGGCTCCAGCAATGCTTGAAACAAAGAAAGACAGTGTGGAAGCAACACATGCTGAAACTTATTGTAATACAGCATCGGGAGACCATCCGTGCCTGGACTTTTACCTATTGGTGTTGTGGAGATCGCTTTTTGGATTTCCTGCTATGTGATTGGTTTCAACAACGAGGATGCATCTTCATAGGAAATTGATTTTAGTTGCAGAGAATGCAAAAACCCCTTCAACTTTTCCAATCTAATCTTCTGCTCATTTTTACCTTCCGTAACATTAAGGTTATACAATTGCCTATAGAAATCTGCAAATTGGGTTGCTATCTCGTCAGTTTGATATAATAAAGTGTTAGACTGAGAGCGAATGGCAGAAATGTGTGTACGGGGGCTATACCCTTTCAGCAAAGCAGACATCAGTTTCCCCCCTTTGTCGCCATGTGCATATATACGCTGTTTAGAATAAAGCATAGATTTAGCGAACTTAAAGGGGTATTCCCATCTCACAATTGTAGTTTATATAGTTAGATATAGCCATACCAATATTTTTACTAATATAATGTAATTATATAAAATGTACCGTTTAGAAGATTTGCCTATTTGTATATCCATTGTCCCACACACATCAGTCAGGCCGTTGCCCCTGGTTACTGCCACCGCGGCCATTTTATATAATTACATTATATTAGTAAAAATATTGGTATGGCTATATCTAACTATACAAACTACAGTTGTGAGATGGGAATACCCCTTTAACACTCAAAAGGTCTTTAAGCTGGTTCCTTAAATCAGTAAGTTCAGTTAGCTGAGATAAAGCTAGTGTACGTTTATGAGTTCTCTCTAATAACGAGATCTTGCTTAATAGAGTCTCATTCTCTTTAGATCGCTTTCTCTTGACCGCTGTACCAAGTGCTATAAGCTCGCCCCTTATGAATGCTTTGTGCGCTTCCCACACAATTGGAAAGGACACATCTGGGGTAATATTAGAATTGAAATAGTTAGAAAGTTTCTCACTTAGTGAAAGAATTGTGGCATCATCTTTTATCAGGGTTTCATTAAGCCGCCACGTCCTGGCTCTACTGGAAGGGGGCGAAATCTGTAAAGCTATACTAACAGGCTCATGATCTGAGACAGAGATTGACCCAATATCAGCAGAACTAATATCAGAAATCGCAGTTTGTGATATAAAGAAGTAATCAATACGTTGGTAAGAGTGATGTACATGAGAAAAGAAAGAAAAATCTTTAGTATCAGGATGCAGCAGTCTCCATATGTCCACTAAGTGTAGGTTGTCTAATGAGGATTTAAGCTTATTTAAGCCAGCAAAGGAAATAGCTGAGCGAGAGGATGAGGAGTCCAGAAATGGATTAAGAGTGACATTAAAATCTCCTCCGAGTATCAGCATACCTTCTGAAAACAGTTGCAACTGTCTAATGGTCTCAAGGAACCATTTTATTTGACCTTTGTTAGTTGCATAGACATTTGCCAAAGTGATGAGCAAGCCATCCAATATTTTGCAGATTTTTTGTTCATCTGTGTTCCTAATTCACAGTGCTACAGTTGTTAAACCAATTTCCTTGTCGTCCTACAGCAGCAGCACCAACGGGGATTTCTGATCCTCCTGAAATCACAGGACAGGAGATGTCAATCAACCAATCAATTAAATGCAGATCATATAAGACCATCTAAGCTAGACCTTCCTATTGTGTTTTTTTCCTGTCCTTCCTGGAAAGACCTTCTCCAATGAGAAGGTGGAGTTGTTGGGAAGTATAGTTGTTTTTTGCTTATTTTATTATTTTCCTGTTTCCTCTAGTGATCATGGTTAAGGCCTGCCTGCCTTAGGTCTCTCAGGTTTTCCTGTGGAGGCATAGCGGCGCACACATTGTAATGCGGGCTGCCCAGGATCCAGTCTGGGGTTTTGTCAGCCCTCCGCTTATTTTGGCTTTCCCTTATGTTTGGGGGTAAGTTAGTTTTTACTTACAGTAGCTCGGCAGGTCCCTCTGGAGGTTCTGCCTCCTCCCGGCTTGGCAGCGTACTATTCCGCTTCTGCGCATGCGCCGCCTTGCTTGGGGGGAGGAGGGGGATAAAATGATGGCGGCGCCCGTCTTCCACGCCGCTCTGCCACGCTTGCCTGTGCCCCGCTAAAGGTAGGTTTGCCGATGCTACCCTGGACGCTGAGGGGGGGGGAATTCTCCCCCTTCTGTTCAGGGACCTTGCCTTTTGTATATGACTGGCTCTTAAAGGGCTGTACCCTTGCTGTTCTTTTTGTCTTACTCCACTTGTGTTGCTGTGGTTCTGGCACTGCAGGTCTCCTATTATATTGGATATATATTTATTTTACATTAGTTTCTGCACTAGGTTAAGGTAAGGGGATGGTTATGCTTTTTTGTCCCTGGTTCTCCATCCCTTGGTGCTGGGTTCTCAGCTCCTTGTTCTAAAGACACACTCTGTGGAATCCTTCCTCTTCTATCTCGTGTGGTGTTGGAGTTATTGCCTGTATCCTTGAGCAGAACGATCCTTATTGACTGCTCTGCTCTATTTTAGAAGAATGTCTGAAGGTTCTGGAGATAGGAACTCCTCTGCGAAAAAGTCCGCTGGGAAGCGAAAACACATGTCCTGCAGATCATGTAACACCCCCCTGCCAGATGGCAGCGAATTCTATTTCTGCTCAGCCTGCAGAGCTAATGACTTTCCTGTAGAGGAACAGTCTCTATCAAATAGGGATGTGTTACTGTGGATGAAGGACTTCGTGCATGATACTTTTAAGCAGTTCAGGCAGTCGGCCACAAACAATAATGAGACTCCAGCTTCTCAGACAGAATTAAGGCCCACGGCGTCCTCTGAGAGGATGGATTCTTCTCCCAGAGAGTCTGTCATGTTTGAGGAATACAGAGTTATAGACGAACTTAACTCTTCAGAGTCTGAGGAGAGCGATCAGGAAATGAATTTATTCCTGTTACAAAGGATGTCGAGGTTATTCAAATCCCTAGAGCCTGAGGCGGTAGTTCAGGCGGAAGTGGTCGGAGACGACGGCATCCCTAAAAAGTCTAGGGCCTTCAGGGTTGACCCCTTAGTTAAAAGACTCATGATGAGTGAATGGAAAACGCCTGATAAAGGGCCGATATTTAATAAAAGGTTCAAGACCATGTGTATGACTGACCAAGATGAAGAGGGGCAATGGGGAGATCCCCCCCAAGGTGGATGTCGCCATTTCAAGGCTTTTCGTGGCTTCTCCAGATGGAGGAGGATATAGACAAAGGGGTGCCCAGAGATGACATACTTCTATCTTTCAAGAAGATTGCGCTGGCTTCTGATTTTCTCTGTGATGTCTCCGTACAGCAGGCGAGATTCGCAGCTCGGTCCATGGCATTATCTACTGCGGGCAGAAGATCTCTGTGGATAAAGCCTTGGGGGGCGGATATCCACTCCAAAAACACGCTGTGTGCCATGGAGTACCGCCCGAATAGACTCTTCGGTCCTGAGCTGGACACTCTCATGGAAAACTTGTCAGATATTTTCTTCCTTTCGTCCAACTGGTAGAGCCACAGATCGCAGAGGGTCAGACAGAGGAGAGACATCCAGTTCCAGAGGAGGTATATCCAGAGGATCATCTACTCTGCGCAGAAGAGGCCTTGGAAGAAGAGCCCCGCCCTCCAAACGCAAGCTGGAGTTCTGACGCCAGAGGTATGCCTGTAGGGGGGAGGTTAACCCACTTTTATGTAAAATGGGAGAAAGTGGTGAAAGATCTGTGGGTTCTAGATGCCATAAAAAATGGCTATCGTATAGAGTTGGACGCCAGACCCCCAAACAGGTATGTCAGAACTCAAAGGTTACCAGGTCAGAAACAAGGCCTTGTAGAGCAGGCCATAGGGGAATTCATTCAGATGAATGTGTTAGAACCTGTCCCGGTAGAGGAGACCTTTCAAGGAGTGTATTCCAGGGTTTTTCTAGTCCCAAAGCCTCAGATGAGGTGGAGGACCATCATAGACCTAAGGTATTTAAACAAATTCATACGCAAGAAGAAGTTTCGTATGGAAACAGTTCGGTCAGCTCTAAGTCTATTGGAGCCAGGGGATTTCCTGGCTACAATAGACTTGAAAGATGCGTATCTGCACATCCCCATTCACAAGAAACACCGCAAGTTCCTGCGTATTGCGGTCTATTTAGGGGGACACCTTCACCACCTACAATTTACGGCACTCCCATTCGGCATTTCGTCGGCCCCGTTCACGTTTACGAAGGTGGTAGCGGCGGTGGTTGCAGGCCTCAGAGAGAAGGGGATAACAATAATCCCGTACTTGGACGACTGGCTGGTAAAGGGATCGAGCGTCGAGATTCTCAACATACATCTCCAGTTAATTCTAGACAGGGTTCAGTCTCTAGGCTGGATTGTCAATACAGAGAAATCCAGTTCAGGCCGGCCCAGCAGAAACAGTTCTTAGGGTTCATTCTGGACACCAGGGCAATGACCGTTTCTCTTCCAATGGAGAGAATGAAGGTTCTGCTCCAGAATATACTGCGGTTGAGACAGACCAGGCCAGTTTCCCTTCGTCAGTTGATGAGGACACTTGGTTTTATGACGGCAGCCAGCCAGGCCATTTCTTGGGCAAACTGGCACACGAGGCCACTACAGTGGGAGATATTGCAGAAGTGGGATCGAGACAGCAGTTCTCTAGATCACATGACGATAGTCTCAAAGGAGACAAGGAACTCCCTGAGGTGGTGGATGGCTTTAAACAATGGCAAGACATTTGCCCTCCCGGTATAGACAGAGATCACGACCGACGCTTCGGCTACAGGTTGGGGTGCTCACATGAAGGGACAGAAGGTAAAAGGAATCTGGACCCCAGTGGAGAGACTCTTGCAATCGAATCTAAGAGAGATGAGAGCGGTCTACAATGCCCTAGCACATTTTCACCCCATGGTCCGGGATCAAGCCATACGAGTAAAATCGGACAACGTGACCACCGTTGCATACCTGAATCGCCAGGGAGGTACCAGATCCTTATCCCTCCTCATAGAGGCGGAGCGGATCTTCAGATGGGTGGAGGCCAATATTCAGCAGCTGTCGGCTGTGCATATCAAGGGGAGGAACAATTTGGTCACCGACAGACTAAGCCGCAACTTGCCCCTCCCGGGGGAGTGGTCTTTACACCCCGAGGTATTTGCGCAACTCACCAAACGTTGGGGTCATCCCCAGATAGACTTGATGGCCACTCGGGACAATGCAAAGGTTCCACTCTTTTGCTCCCTATTCAGGGGGGACAAGCCCTGGGCGCTGGATGCCCTCTCGGTCCCTTGGGACTTCACACTGGCCTACATCTTCCCGCCCATCCCTATGATCCCAAAGGTCTTACAGAAGATCAGACGGGACCAGGTCTCCACAATACTAATCTGCCCATACTGGCCCAAGAGGCCATGGTTTTCCCCGCTCATCGTGATGAGCAGGAACACCTTCTGGAGACTCCCACAGATCCCACAGCTGGTTACTCAGGGCGACAAATGTTGTCCACATTTACGCCAGCTACAACTGACAGCTTGGATGTTGACTGCGCCCTTTTAACTACACAGGGCTTGTCTGACGCGGTGGTAAAGACCCTGCTACAATCCAGAGCACGCACCACTAATAAGGCATACCGAAGAATCAAAAGGGTGTTCGATCTTTGGTGCAGAAAGAGTGCAGTAGTGTCTGAATCTCCTACAACTCAGGATATCCTTAATTTTCTGCAGCAAGGTTTTGATAAGGGACTAACACCCGGGACGATTAAAGGGGTATTCTCATCTTAGACAATGGGGGCATATCGCTAGGATATGCCCCCATTGTCTTATAGGTGCGGGTCCCACCGCTGGGACCCGCACCTATATCCAGAACGGAGCGGGGAGCGCTGCGCCTGGAGGACCCCAGGTTTCCGGGGGTCCGGCCACCACCAGGCACAGCTCCCCGCGCCGCTCTTAGAAATGAATGGGAGCCGGGCCGTGCATGCACGGTGCGCTCCCATTCATTTCTATGGAGCCGACGGAAGTAGCCGAGCCAGCGCTCGGCTATTTTCGGCGGCCCCATAGAAATGAATAGAGGACGGCTGCGCATGCGCAGTGCGCCCTCATTCACTTCAGGGGCTCCGTTCTGGAAATAGGTGCAGGTCCCAGCGGTGGGACCCACACCTATAAGACAATGGGGGCATATCCTAGCGATATGCCCCCATTGTCTAAAATGAGAATAACCCTTTAAGGTCCATATATCTGCCTTATCGGCAGCATTAGGGAGAAGGTTGTCCCAGGAGCCTTTGATACAAAGGTTTGTCAAGGCTGTCAGAAGAATTAGACCACAGGTCATCGATCCAATCCCGAAATGGGACCTTTGTGTGGTCCTGGATCAGGTATGCTATGCCCCCTTTGAACCTCTTCAGGAGGCGGATTTGAAGTTTTTGTCCATCAAGGTCTGTTTTCTAGTGGCAATCACTTCAGCCAAGCGGGTGAGTGAGTTATAGGCCCTGGTATGTACGGAGCCTTACACAATCTTTCTTCAAGACAGAGTGTTGCTAAGGACTCTACCATCGTTTCAACCAAAGGTTCCTTCTTTTGCTAATCTCAACCAGCAGATTGAGATGCCAATTTTTTTCCCGGATCCGTCTTCAGAAGAAGAGTACAGACTTCACTCTCTGGATGTGGGCAGAGCATTGAAGATTTATGTCCAAAGAACAAGAGAGTTTAGGAAAACAGACCACCTGTTTGTGTCACATTCGGGGAAAAAGACAAGGGAGGAGCTTACTAAAGCCTCATTATTCAGATGGATAAGAGAGGCTATTACTGCCTGCTATGAGCAGAAAGGCTTGGAGGTGCCCAGGCCGATAAGAGCTCATTCGACTTGTGCTATGGCCACGTCGTGGGCAGAGAAGAGATCTGTCCCCATAGACCAGATCTGTAAAACAGCGTCATGGAGTTCGTCCAACACGTCTGTGAAGCACTACAGACTGGATATGCGACAAGCGGGTGAAACGGCCTTTGGCAGAGCGGTAGTAGAGTCCGCGGTGTAATGGAGAGCCCTCCCTGTAGGATTAATTGCTAAATCCCCGTTGGTACTGCTGCTGTAGGACGACAAGGAAAGTGTAATTTTTTCTTACCGTAAATTCTCTTTCCTTTAGTCCAAAGCAGCAGCACATGCTTTCCCACCCAATAAATGTTTGTTAAAACATGCCTTGAGTGTGTTTTTTGTGCGACTGGAAGTTTGTTATAATCACACAATAGGAAGGTCTAGCTTAGATGGTCTTATAGGATCTGCATTTAATTGAGTGGTTGATTGACATCTCCTGTCCTGTTATTTCAGGAGGATCAGAAATCCCCGTTGGTGCTGCTGCTTTGGACTAAAGGAAAGAGAATTTACGGTAAGAAAAAATTACACTATTGTGTAGATGCCAGATATATTGTATAGATGCCATATATTTGATGCGGACTGATTCTGCAGAAAGCAAAAGATGGAAAAAATTGAAGGAATTAACATGACAGCAGATGCTTCATCTGCAAAAGTGCACAAAACCCTTAGCATATACCTTTATAAAATTATAGCCTATAAATAAGGAAAAAATGATTTTTATAAATCATTATGCAGTCCACAAACTATGCACACCCTGGTAGGAACCCTTAAACATTTTGGTTTTCACATGCTCTCTCTTCTACTACTATTTTCTATAACACACAATTACTAGAGCTTTCAGCTCATTTGTGTACAACAGAACTTGCCAGTCATCAATAGAAAGCTTTGGCACACCAATCTGATGAAAAAAAACTGAGGCAAGCTGGAGGCTTGGGCAGAGAAGTGGCAGATGAGGTTTAACACTGACAAATGTAAGGTTATGCACATGGGAAGGAATAATGCAAGTCACCAGTACATACTAAATGATAAAACACTGGGTAACACTGACATGGAAAAGGACCTAGGAATTTTAGTGAACAGCAAACTAAGCTGTAGAAACCAGTGTCAGACAGCTGCTGCCAAGGCCAATAAGATAATGGGTTGCGTGAAAAGGGGGATAGATGCCCGTGATGAGAACATAGTCCTGCCACTTTACAAATCACTAGTCAGACCACACATGGAGTACTGTGTACAGTTCTGGGCTCCTGTGAACAAGGCAGACATAGCAGAGCTGGAGAGGGTTCAGAGGAGGGCAACTAAAGTAATAACTGGAATGGGTGGACTACAGTACCCTGAAAGATTATGGAATTAGAGTTATTCAGTTTAGAAAAAAGACGCCTAACTGTTTTGCCGCCATCTGAGCCTGAAATACACCTAATATAGCCATATTTTAGAATAAATGACCCCCCCTATGTTTGTCCCTAATATAAATGTGAGCACCCTATTGAGGTGATATTCAACCTTTTATCTACATTGTAAATAGTAAAAGATATATATATATAGTAAATGTTGTTAGTTGGAGAGCTGCTTTGAGGTAAATCCAGGACAAATGACTGTCATTCCCCACCCTCATAGACAGACCACCACAGGAGTTTTGTTTTCTCTTTATTAATGGACAATAAGAAAATATTACAAAGAGGAGTCATTTACAAGGATGGGGATAATATACAGAGAGTTGGGCTGCTAAACAATGTTTATACACCATAAATTCCACACCCATTGTAGAAGCCATGCACTGAACACCTTGTCCATGAACGTAAGGGTTTAACATCCATCTAGCACATACATTATTTAAGTTTTACTTTGCTCAACGTAAGCCTATGGAAATCTTATAATTTAATAACAGCTTGTAAAAAGGAAAACACACGACATAATAAACTATTGTACTAACTAGTTCCTCAAATGTGTATGTATATTTATATATATATCTGGTGAATAGTAGTAGAAGCTCATTTACCATGAGTTCAGCTCTACATTCTTTAAATAATAAAATGATGCCATAAGCGAGAAACTACACAACTATCAACGGCATGTATTGTATAATCCCGATGAAAGCAGTGCACTTTTAGCCTGTCCACAATGGAACCATTATGGTTGGTTTCAGACATTCATAACACACCAGCATTTTCTAATCTTTATTGATGTACCCCCAGTTCAGTTCAGCTCGGATCCTGGGGGTTCAGGTTTTGCAGGGGTAATGTAGATATTAAACCATTGTGACCATCTGGAACCTGAATCACAGTCTTGCAAAGCCTGATCATATAACTGTGTGTAGTCATTATGTATTACACAGCCTAGCCATATCTTGGATGCTATCCTATATTAGAGACAAGGACTTTGTTCACCTTTAGTTGCCCATAGTAACCAATCAGATTCCACCCTTCATTTTTGACAGCTCCTTTGGAAAATGAAAGGTGGAATCTGATTGGTTGCTATGGACAACTAAGCCAGTTCTACTTTACACCAGTTTTATAAATCTCCCCCATTGTCTCTTGCAAAACACAGTCTCTGTTTAATAAAAAAGAAATAAAATGCAAATGAATGAAAATGACTTGACAAAAATCCAATTCAGTGGCCAATGACACTTGCTGTCTAGAAGGGATGTGCTCCCACAAAAATGGTAAGTCTCAGCACAGAGCTGTAGGTAAGTAGAGAGTTGGAGGTCAGCATTTCAAGATCCAAGACAAACTCCTGGGGACCTTTGATAGGACGTGCCAGGACAAGCATTGCACTGATGTTGTTTATTTGCTGTAAAAAAAAGGAAATATCTGTTTAATTCTGACTCATAAAGAACCCTCATAATATGGCTTTTTGTTCATTTTTTACATTAAATTACAGTATGTTGTAGCTACAGCATTTTTTCAAACTTGTAAAGAAAAAAAATGCTATCAAAAATGCATTCGGCGCAAGGAGGCTTATAGGCCATACATTCTCATCTGGAATTCTGGGAAGAAAGGGATGGAAATGAGCTCTTAACAAGCTTTGCCTCTAATGGGACCAGATGTAAGGCAGCTATCCTGTAAGTCAATGTTTGAACCTTAAAGAGACCCTGTCACCAAACAAAGTACCCAAATTAAACTAAGTTTTAAAATGCTTCCACCTAAATAATAATAATTATAAATATAAATCATTTAAAAAAATGTATTTTAATAATAATAAATAAAGTGTTAACATCGCACGTGCCCCATTATACTTCCCGACTCCCTCAGAAGAGTCGCCAGGTAGTTCCCGGCATGCTTTGTGGTGTGACGTCACTATCTGAAAAAAATCCCATGATGTGTGCTAAAATGCGAGATCTCGCGATAATTTACGAGATCTCGCAGTTTAGCACCGAAAGACTGCAATTGAAACTCAGAGAAGTTTGCCTGAGCTTCCCTAGCATCATCCTCACCACCATACACTTTACAGCAAAACAGATCAGGGACAGATGTAGACGGGGCCAACGTTACCAAAGGGGTCCCCTTCAGATGGTCTTCCTATATTTACAGAAAACAATGCCATGAGGCTCTGGAGTCAGGAGCAGTCTGCATCATCAATTAGCTGGGCAGAAGCTAACTTCTTCTAGCAGAGGTTCCGTTTGCTGGCAGCTGCTGCTTGTGCTCCCGTCATACACTCCCCCCCCTCCCCCGACACACACATACCTCAGAGCAGCTTCGGGACAGACAGGGTGGGGGAGGATGTCTTCACCCACTCTGGATCCTGCCAGCTAACTCTCCCTCCAATTCACCCAGCTATGCTCCATAAAATGTAAGTGTATTTGTGTGCAAAGTGAACATTAATTACAGTATGTGCATACCTCCCAACTTTGCAAAGAGAGAAAGAGGGACATACCGTGAGGCGCGCGCAGCGGCAAATCTTTTCTGCAGTAGGTCACGCCCCTAACCCCGCCCACTATAAACTAATCTCACTCAGTCCCTTTACTACACAGGGATAATAAACACAGTGATGTCATCGTACAGGGATAATAAACACAGTGATGTCATCGTACAGGGATAATAAACACAGTGATGTCATCGTACAGGGATAATAAACACAGTGATGTCATCGTACAGGGATACTACACACAGTGATGTCACAGTACAGGCAATTTGTTATTTCTGATTATTTTAAGGCATTCCAGTGCTGGTGGAGTTTCATTAGTTTGAATGAATTTTGAGAACTGCAACATTTCATCGGGGAATGATTTTTCTACATCATGATGATAGCCTTATCTGCGCCCCCCCAGGCCTTGTTTGCACAGGTGTACTGTGACATCATTGTGTTTATTATCCCTTTACGGTGACATCGCTGTGTTTATTATCCCTGTACTGTGACATCACTGTGTGTATTATCCCTGTACTGTGACATCACTGTGTGTATTATCTCTGTACGGTGACATCACTGTGTGTATTATCTCTGTACAGTGACATCACTGTGTTTATTATCTCTGTACAGTGACATCACTGTGTGTATTATCCCTGTACAGTGACATCGCTGTGTGTATTATCTCTGTACTGTGACATCACTGTGTTTATTATCTCTGTACTGTGACATCACTGTGTTTATTATCTCTGTACTGTGACATCACTGTGTTTATTATCCCTGTACGGTGACATCACTGTGTTTATTATCTCTGTACAGTGACATCATTGTGTTTATTATCCCTGTACAGTGACATCGCTGTGTGTATTATCCCAGTGCAGGAAGAGGTAAGTGGTCTGTGTTTGTGTGTTTGTTTTCTATTTTTCAGGGTCGTGAATGCAGAGGACTACGTCGGATTCGGTGGACTACGTCGGACCAGCTTTTTTTTTTTTTTTTTTAATAAAATGGTCAAACAGGGGTCTGGGGGAGTGTTTATTTCAATAAAATGTTTTATACTGGTGTGTGTGTATTTTTTTTTTACAATACTACAGTTTTAGTAATCACGGCTATCTACAGACGGCCCTGATTACTAATACTGGGCTTAGTGCTTGCCGGTATGGCAGGCCAGCACTAACCCCAACATCTATTACCTCGGCACCCACCGCCACCAGGGGTGCCGGGAAGAGCCTGGTACCCGCAGGACCGGACCTTCTAAACTGAGGGTCTGGCTCTGGGGCGGCTGCAGGCTGGTACCATTAGGCTGGGAAGGGCCAATAACCGTGTCCCTTCCCACCCTGGTAGTGCCAGGCTGCTGCTGCTGGTTGTATCTGGCTGGAGAAGGAAAAAAGGGGGGACCCCACGCCATTTTTTTACAAAAATAATTAAATAATTAAAAAAAAAAAAATGGAGTGGGGTCCCCCCCTTTTTTCCTTCTCCAGCCAGATACAACCAGCAGCAGCAGCCTGGCACTACCAGGGTGGGAAGGGACACGGTTATTGGCCCTTCCCAGCTTAATGGTACCAGCCTGCAGCCGCCCCAGAGCCAGACACTCAATTTAGAAGGTCCGGTCCTGCGGGTACCCGGCTCTTCCCGGCACCCCTGGTGGCGGTGGGTGCCGAGGTAATAGATGTT
This sequence comes from Rhinella marina, assembly GCA_900303285.1. NCBI lineage: Eukaryota > Metazoa > Chordata > Amphibia > Anura > Bufonidae > Rhinella > Rhinella marina. The sequence continues at coordinate 55,641 of ONZH01016999.1, forward strand.
GGGGTTAGTGCTGGCCTGCCATACCGGCAAGCACTAAGCCCAGTATTAGTAATCAGGGCCGTCTGTAGATAGCCGTAATTACTAAAACTGTAGTATTGTAAAAAAAAAAATACACATACACCAGTATAAAATATTTTATTGAAATAAACACTCCCCCAGACCCCTGTTTGACCATTTTATTAAAAAAAAAAAAAAGCTGGTCCGACGTAGTCCTCTGCATTCGCGACCCTGAAAAATAGAAAACAAACACACAAACACAGACCACTTACCTCTTCCTGCAGTGGGATAATACACACAGCGATGTCACTGTACAGGGATAATAAACACAGCGATGTCACTGTACAGAGATAATAAACACAGTGATGTCACTGTACAGAGATAATAAACACAGTGATGTCACAGTACAGAGATAATAAACACAGTGATGTCACAGTACAGAGATAATACACACAGCGATGTCACTGTACAGGGATAATAAACAGTGATGTCACCGTACAGGGATAATAAACAGTGATGTCACCGTACAGGGATAATAAACACAGTGATGTCACAGTCCAGGGATAATATACACAGTGATGTCACAGTCCAGGGATAATAAACAGTGATGTCACCGTACAGGGATAATAAACACAGTGATGTCACAGTCCAGGGATAATAAACAGTGATGTCACCGTACAGGGATAATAAACACAGTGATGTCACAGTCCAGGGATAATAAACATTGATGTCACAGTCCAGGGATAATAAAGACAGTGATGTCACAGTCCAGGGATAATAAACATTGATGTCACAGTCCAGGGATAATAAAGACAGTGATGTCACAGTCCATTATGCCTGTACTGTGACATCACTGTGTTTATTTAATAAACACAGTGATGTCACAGTACAGGCATAATAAACACAGTGATGTCACAGTCCAGGGATTAACATTGATGTCACAGTCCACAGAAAGTTAAAAAATTAAAAGTATTATACTTACCTTTTTCCTAGCAGCAGGGCCAGCATCACCAGCAGGAAGATCTTCTGCTCGTGTCTGAAGGGGGCGGAGCCAATGCTGACGGCCGGCCCCGCCCCCCCGCCGAGACCCCATGCATAGATGAAAGGTATGGGGAGCTGCAGGGGGGACAGGAGGGAGGATGGAAGAAGCAGGCAGCCAATTCTGGCTGTCTGCTCCTTCCTGCAACAGGTAAGTGTCTCTGCGTCCTATGGACGCAGAGACAGCTGCCAGAGACCGGGACATACCTCCCCCGTACCGGGACAGCGGGACTGCCACTGCAATCCGGGACTGTCCCGCTGGATCCGGGACGGTTGGGAGGTATGTAATGTGTACTATACCTGAGTGTAAATGTGTATGTTGTGTGTTTTTATTTAGGTATGTGTGTGTCTGCATATACATTCTGTGTGCATGTGTGTGTGTGTATATATATATATATATATATATATATATATATATATATATATACACACACACACACACTGTAATAACCCCTGTGCTGCCTATATATACTGTAATAACCCCTGCGCTGCCTATATATACTGTAATAACCCCTGTGCTGCCTATATATACTGTAATAACCCCTGCGCTGCCTATATATACTGTAATAACCCCTGCGCTGCCTATATATACTGTAATAACCCCTGTGCTGCCTATATATACTGTAATAACCCCTGTGCTGCCTATATATACTATAATAACCCCCTGCGCTGCCTATATATACTGTAATAACCCCTGCGCTGCCTATATACACTGTAATAACCCCTGCGATGCCTATATATACTGTAATAACCCATGTGCTGCCTATATATACTGTAATAACCCCTGCGCTGCCTATATATACTGTAATAACCCCCTGCGCTGCCTATATATACTGTAATGACGCCAGTCTTTCTCTCTCTATATATATATATATTAAATACATTAAACTAGTAGTGCAATATATATGTGTATATATATATATTTATAGATAGACATATATTTCTATATATGCATATACATCAAAGTGATGCCATTGAAACAAACTCCCTCCCTAAAAAAATAAAATGAATTCCAGCTGCGTGCATTCTGTGGATGATTTATCAAACTGGTGTAAAGTAGAACTGGCTTAGTTTCCCATAGCAACCAATCAGATTCCTCCTTTCATTTCCCAAAGGAGCTATCCAAAATGAAAAGTGAAATCTGATTGGTTGCTAGGGGCAACTAAGCCAGTTCTACTTTACACCAGTTTTGATAAATTTCCCCCAGTGTGTCTTACCACTTGTTTTTTCTCCTATAGAGAAAGTGATGTCTGAAAAAAAATACCAAAAGCTCTAACACGCTCAGTTTTTGAAAAGAAACCAGAAAGACAAAAAACACCACCTGATGAACAAAATTGCAAAAGAAAAGCACTTGAGTGTCATTTTCTATAGACCTTTATCTAAGGGCTCATGGTTCCATATTGTGGCCCGCAAACATCGGGTCTGCAATATATGGGCATAGTCCGTTTGTGCACCGCATTACGCATTTGGACCCATTCACTTGAATGGGTCTGCAATCTGGAAGCTGAGGTGCGGAACGGAGGCATGGAACCCCCAGAAGCACTATGGAGTGCTTCTGATGGGTTTCTGTCAGTGCCTCCAACCATTGGATGCAGATCGCGGACCCCATTTAAGTTAATGGGTCCTGTGTCCGGCCCTACGGACGGTGCCTGTGCATTACGGACCGCGGCACAGGCCCAGCCAGCACGCTTTCATGTGCAGGAACCCCTTAGTTCACATCGACTTTTCAGAAGAGCAAAAAAAAACTGGATCTTGTAAGAAACGGATCCTATGCATCCGTTTTGGCCATTTCCATCTGAGATCCTGAATGCAATACTTTTTCTGTCTAAAACAAAACAAAAAACACAGATCTGAGACATTAACCCTTTCTACCCTGGAGGTTTTTTCAGTTCTGCATTTTCGTTTTGCGCTCCCTGCCTTCAAACAGCCATAACTGTTTTATTTTTCTGTTCACATAGCTGTATGAGGGCTTGTTTTTTGTGGGACAAGTTGTACTTTCCAACGCCACCATTTAATATTGCATATGGTGTAGTGGGAAGCGGGAAAAAAATTCCAAATGGGGTGAAATTGCAAGAAAACCGCTATTCCGCTACAGTTCTACGGGTTTCTTATTTACAGCGTTCGATGTGCATTAAAACTGACAGGTTACTTTCATTCTACTTTTTTTTTTTTTTTTCCTTGTCATATCTTGACACCTATAACTTTTTGGTATTTATGTGTACAGAGCTGTATGGGGGCTCATTTTTTGCGGGGCGGTCTGAAGTTTTTATTGATACCATTCTGGGGTGTGTATGACTTTTTGATCACTTTTTATTTAATTTTGTTTAGAAAAAAAAAGCGACAAAAAACGGCGACTCGCCATTTGGACGCTTTTTTCCGCCACACAATTCGCCGTATTGAAATTTTTGTTTTAATATTTTAAAAGTACGGGCGTTTTCGGTCATGGTGATACCCATGATGTCTATATTTATTGTTATTTAGGTATTTATTTTTTACTTATACGGAAAGGGGGGTGATTTGAACTTTTATATCTTTTTTATTTTTTATATATTTTTTAACATTTTTTTAAAATTTTTCTGTGATTATTTTAAAGCTCAAATATCATCTGATCTATTGTGTTTTGTTTTTTTTCTTTATGAGCAATCATGGATTTACTAGATGCAGTTAAATCCATAAATTGCTCATTTCTTATCCTGGCCTGCCATCTAGTGGCCAGAATAAGAATTGCAGTTTGAAAACTGTAATCCTCACCAGCGAGGATTACAGTTTTCATATGGTGTACAGACACCCCGATTGGCCAATCGGGGCGTCTGTACACCACCCGGAAGCGTAGGCTTCCGGGTTCAGACGCATCCTGATGCCGTGATCATGTGTGATCACGGCATCAGTAACGCCCTGGAAGTCGCCGCCGACGAAGGTGAGAAGCGGCAAGTCTCTGCTGTTAGAAACAGCAGAGACTTGCCGGCCATGACGCCCGCCGCACCCGCGAGCGGGCGTCATGTCCCCGCACCGCCCGAGGAAGTCGGGAAGGGGTTAATGCACAGGATCTGTTTTTTTTTTCTGTTCCTCTGGCGGATTAGAAGAATGGAATAATAAATAGTGATGTGAACTCCCCCTAAGGCTAGAGCTACACAACAACATTTGTTTCGTGACAAAATTGGTCCAACTATATAAACAGTGACATGCTGCAATTGTAGCACAAAAAAACAGCTTCAGTGGATTTTTTGCGACTTTCATGTTGCAGTCGCAATATGTCACATGTCACAGTGTGAGACCAATGACAATCATTACAAAAAATGCCACGTGAAAAATGTCGTCATGTAGCTGAAAAAAACACCTCTAAAAATGGAAGAATTCAGAAAAACACCAGCAAAAATCAATGAGTGAAATCAGCCCCAGGGGTCATTTACATGACCATGTCCATTTTGCTGACCGCAAACCGTGAATCCATAAAACACGGATACCAGCCGAGTGCATCTTGCATCATGGTGTGAACTCATTGATCCGCATGTTGCTGCCAAAGATAGGACATGCCCTACCTTTTGCAGCATGGCCGCACAGACCCAGAAGCACGCGGAAGGGTAGACAGTAATACACGTTATGAGATGCACAGCTCAGCAGACAGTATCACATATGACAGAATTAGATACACATGAGCAGACAGTATCACATATGACAAGATTAGATACATAGCTCAGCAGACGGTATCACACATTATATTATTAGATACGCAGTTCAGCAGTTTCACACATGATGTAATTAGATACACAGCCCAGTACACAGTATCACATATAAGATTAGATACACAGCAGACAGTATGACATATGATTAGATATAGTGGCTCAGATTAGGTACACAGGAGTAGCAACACTGATTCGCAAATACTAGGCTTACACCAGAGCTATCATGCGTGATAATGTGCTAATGTATCTGATCCTGTGATGTTTGAGTCATTTTTATCCAGTGTCTCGACCTATAATGTGTAATGCTATGCTACTAAGCCAATGTATCTAAGCCTATCTAGGGTGATACTGTAGCAGATACATTGCCTTGGCAGCATAGCATTATACATTCTAGGCGTAGATACACTGAATAAATCGCCTGCCTCCAATACACAAGACTAGCAGCACAATATGACTACTTATACAGTACATGATAGGGCCACTTATTCAGTATATGCAAGCCTATCTGAGTTATCAAACGGTTATATAAAGAGGCGGCTGTGAGTGGTGACACTAATAGGAAGCTCTAACTGCTGTGACACAGAGCTCACAGGCCTGGAGTGTGGGGGCGGGGCTTGTATGCACACACCACGCTGAGCTGCCAGTCACAAGATGGCCGCTCCCTGGAGCTGTTTTATCTCATAAAATAATGACTGAATTTACTGTCGTTATACTTCCAAAGGAAACTTCTTGTGTGTTTAATTATCTGTACCTTCTCCCTACTGTAATGTAATTTAGTATACTCCGTGGTGACAGAGTCTCTTTAAAATAGCAGATGAGGTGCTGGCTTATTTATTATCCAACTCATGTCAAGTGCTATTTTAGGGGTTGAACATTGACTTATAGGATAGCTGCCTTAGGCAGGTGCAGCTCAGCAAGGTGCTTGTCAGGAGGGAAACATTCCTTCCTGGCAATCGCCTGCTCTTCAGCAGAGGACACCGCTGCTATTACGTGCAGTAATCTTCCACAGTATAGGGACAAGCGATAGCTAATGCCATTGTTCATCCCCAAACAGAATCATTGTTTGCTGCAGCAGATCATGATTAGACAGCACGATCTGCCGCCAGTAAGTGATGAATTTAATACCTGCTGAAAGATTCTGATTGCCCAATAATCGCAATTTGCACGTTCATTGTGTAAATGGCGGCAGTATTACACAAGCAGATCATCGCTAACGCACCTTCCTATGAATGCCTGTTGGCTATAATCTGCCTGATTATCTGCTTGTTTAATATAAGCCTTAAAGTAGAACTCCCGCAAAAAATTTTATTCCATGTCCTGCTAGAAATCTACATGATGTAATCTGTAGTGAATGTCATTTTCTTAGCAGTGTCTGTATTTTTGAGTTATATCTCCCTGGTGTTTCTCATCTGTGTCATGTGACCAGGAATCAGACTCGCCAACTCACACAGCATCTTATGTGTGGACAGGAAGTCTATTTCTCTATGCATTCCTATGGGAGCATCACTTTCAGTCTCATAGGAATGAATAGAGCAGTAAATGGCTTCCTGTCCTGTGTCAGTTGGAGGTCAGGGAGTTGGTCACATGACCCAGCTACAATTAGAAGAGAGGGGATAACTCAGAATTACAGTCTGTGAAGAGAAGCTTGCATTCACTACAGATTATATCATGCACCTTTCTAACAGGTCAGAGAATAAAAATTTTTGCGGGAGTTCTTCTTTAAGGTGCATTTACACGGCCCGAGAATTGGGCAGATTATTGGGAAATACCTTTGTCGTTCCCGACGATCTGGCCATGTAACTGTGCTGCCGATCACTCGATGATCGATCCAAACGCTTGTTCATTGGATGATCCTGTCGTTCATGCAGACATCACCACTCATGGCAGCAGATTGTGCTGTCTAAACAGCGATCTGCTGTTCAGAAACCATAATGCTGTATGAGGACAAGGGATTACAATAGCGATCCCTTATACAGTCCTCATACAGTGAATGAGATCGCTGCATGTAAATGCAGCGGTCTCATTCACTGAATGAGCAGCCAACTGTTGAGAAAGGACATTCGGCCCATGTAAATCCAGCTTTACATCTGGTGGCGTTCAGAGCTTGTTAAGGTGACTTCTTACAAGAATAAAACACATGCAGTTTTATGGGGGGAGGTGTGCAGCAGAAACACCAAAACTAATACAGCTGTGTGCAATGCACAAGTTGGCAGAGTGAACAGTCGTGTGCTGCTACCTCTCCATGATTCTAATAGGATAGTGTTAAAGGACCATTCCCATTTTGGACATTTAGAAAGTATGCACCTCTGACACTCGTACCTATTTGGAGAACTGGAGCCCACCAATCCACCTGGTAAGGTGATCACCAGTAACCGCTTTCAGGCAGAGGATAAATGGAGAGCAGGAGGTGCATGTGCTTGGTTCTCTCCAATTCCATAGGAGTTACAAATATGTCATAAATGTCCAAGATAGGATTATCTCTCTAACTGTCCTCATACTGAGTAGCGCACACTATGTGACCTATGGCTGGGAAAGATGTGCAGCCAATCAGTGGCTGAGGTGGTTCACTACTGCTGCCGCCACCATCCATTTCCTTCTGTGTTGAGAAAGGAGCAGGAAGTGGAGTGAGGCAGGGACCTAGTCACCATCAGAACAGCAGAGCCAGAGGATTGGTGAGGTATCTTATGTTAATGTTTTTACAGCATGTGCAGCCTGTGGGAACACTTTTTTGCGTTTGAATAACCTTTAAAATTGTCACTTACCCTAATATAGAAATCGCCTTGTTCATTTCCTGACCGAATCTGGAAGGTATTGTATGCTCTTGGATACACACTGGTGGCCTGGATTTGGAATATGTCAGAGGGAACACTTCTGTCTGATGTTATGCTCATGTGCCGATACAATATTGAACCAGGCTCATCATGGCATAGCGGATTGCTGCCTGGGCACATACAGCGACTGCAATATAAAAATCACACAGTTTAAGTGTAAGTTTAAAAAAAAAAATCCTATTTTTAAAGAATACTGAAATGGTAGGCGTGTGTATCTCACCCGTTGTTTAGTTTAGCTGGGTGAGATAGCTTAAATCCAGAAATGGTGCTACTTCAGAAAGGCATAGCGTGCTGGAGATTTTGTTTAAAGTGACATGGGCTGGATTTCTTGGACTTGGAGACAGGTTGGTAGTGGGAGTCCTCCAGTCCACGCCTTTCCAGTACAGGTATTGCGGTTAGCTGAGGGGATTGCAGGTGAGACCTGCTATTGTAATCACAGAGGGATAAAACAACCCTCTGTGTATGAGAGTGGAGAGAGAGAGGGCCCCAGGGAACAGAGCTGGAGAGGGCCTGTGTGATCCCAGCCAGGGGGGGCCACAAGGCTGAGAAAGCCTGTGAGAGAGAAAGGCTGAGGAAGCCTGAGAGGTTAAAGCCTGCAGAGGCTCTGTGTGGTCTCAGCCAGGAGGGCTGAGGGGCCACAAGGCCTGAAGTTTGGGGAGCCCAGCGAAGCCTATGGATAGAGGGTCGCACGGTCAGAGTCAGGAGGACTATTGGACCATCTCCCCCCAAAGGTGCTGGTAAGGTCACGGCCAGGAGGCTGCTGGACGGTATGGCTGAGGAAGCCGGATCCAATACTGTGCGCTCTATAGGTGAGATAGAGACAACACATGTATTAGGTACAGCCCAGACGAGCAGGTGTTTATTTTAATGCTTTTCATGTGCGTTGGTGTTAAAGAGCGAAAATAAAGCCATTTGGACGTTAAAACCCCCAGTGTGTCGGAAGATTTGTGATTGCGACCCCCTGAGAGAGCGATCCCTTACAATATATATATATATATATATATATATATATATATATATATATATATAGTAACATAGTTTATAACATAGTTTATAAGGCCGAAAAAGGACATCTGTCCATCCAGTTCGGCCTGTTATCCTACAAGTTAATCCAGAGGAAGGCAAAAAAAAACCCTGGGAGGTAGAAGCCAATTTTCCCCACTTTATTGGAAAAATATTCCTTCCTGACTCCAATCAGGCAATCAGAATAACTCCCTGGATCAACAACCCATCTCTAGTAGCTATAACCTGTAATAAATGTGTGTATATATACACAGGTTGTCACAGGTATCTGGAACTATGTTGACTGCACTGCATCCCATAGCCGCTGGAGGGTATGTGAGGAAGGGTCCATAGTTCGAACCCAATGATCCAGGTGGTTCCATGGATGCTCAATTGGGTTCAAGTTTAAGGAATTAGGGGGCCAGGGTAATACTGATCTTGGTCATGCTGTTTAAACCAATGTGAGATACTTCTAGTTGTGTGACATGTCGCATTGACTTGCTGGAAGATCCTATCCACACCCAGAGAAGACAAACAGTATGTATGGGTGTATGTGATCTGCATGGATGGGATCATACCCAAATCAGTTGAAAGTGGCTTCTACATGGATGAGTAAGCTCAGAGAATGCCACTTAAACATTCCCCAGACCAATATGCTGCCACCACCAGCTTGTGTTCTTCCAGCAGTGGTTGCAGATTGTTTTCTCTTTGATGTTTCTCTCCTGACTCCAGATAAGGTGCTGGCCTATTTATTATCCAATCATCAATATATCATCAATATTATCTCAAGGCCTAGTTAAATGGTTAGATTTATAGGATAGCTGCCTTACATCTGGTGGCATTAGAGGCAGAGCTTGTTATGAGCTCATCGGAGAAGGCAACCCATTGCAAATCAGCGGAGGTCAAATTCCAATACGGCTACAAAAAATGTAAGCTTTTTCTGGCAATTTAATTTTGTTAGAAGAGGTACAGTGACCATCCATCTGCTTCGGAGCCCCATACCAGTAGGGTTCGCTGAACTGTTGTTTTAGGTACGTTTGGTAGCTTGGTTTATTTTTGGTGCTGAGCTGTTCCACCTTATCATGTTGGGCCACCCTTGCGCACCTCACATAAATAACACATGGTGCTCCCCAGTTTCCACGTCGCTTATTCACAATGGAGCCATTGGTCCACTCACAATACATTTTCACCACAGCAGCTCATGAACAATTCACAAACTGTACAGCTTCAGAAACACTGCCACCCTTGACCCGAAAGTCTGTAATCATCCCTATTTATAACTCTGATAAATCACCACTTTTACCTATGACAGCAACAAAGGATATGTCAGCAGACAGTTCATCACACACCTTATACACCCAATAAGCCAGCTTACGACACGGGACCTCCTTCATGAACAGATGTTGAAAGTAGGAAGTGGTCATAACAATGTAATGTGACTGTGTATATATATTTGCCCTTTTCTCTATGGTCCATGGCTGATGTTGTATCTCGGCTCCATTCTCTTGAATGGGGAGGAGGTGTAGACCCTCTTAATGGGACCTGAGTTTCATGAACTGTAGGGTTTAATATGAAGTTTTTTACTATTAGGGTCCATTCAGACGTCCGTAAGTGTTTTGCTGTCCATGGCTGGCCCTATGATAGAAATGCCTATTCTTGTCTGCAGATGAACGGGTCCGCAAAATTGCGGAACGGACGCGGAGCCAGAAATACGGACATGTTGCTTGAAAGATAGAAAAATACAATAACCGTTGAAATGACAATAAGTAATATACTTACAATCTAATAACCCACACAGGTGGATGAAAGTTCCTCCCTAAGGGATTTATATCAGGATTTTGGGATACATATTTGGAGAGTGACATCTACAGGTCTAACGTTCTATTCAGTTATTAAACTTCATTGGGAATTGATCTCTTATTGCACAACTTACTTGTCAGACACTTGTATATAGGGCTCAACACAAGAGTTCTTTTCCACACAGCGGTATCCCCCATGGAAGTTGACACAGGTTTGTTGATCTGTGCAGGTGGCAGTTCCACTCTCACATTCATTGATATCTGTTAATAAAATCAAGAAAATAAATATCAAAATAAACAAAGCACATAACAGTTTACAAAGTCTACTAATTCCATGCATTGGGGACTGCAATCCGTGATGCGGTGTGCACACGACCAGGGCCCATATATTGCGGACTGCAATCCGGGCACGGTCGGGAAACGGCCAAGTGTCTGATGCCTCAAGATGAGAGCTTGCAGGGTCATGCTAGGCCTTCCTCTGTCAGCTCTCCGTCATCCAAATCTAAGCAATTTTAGCTGCCACCACTTGTCCCGTCAGGCTGACGAGACACCTTGCATTACACAGCACATAAGTACACTTTAAAGGGATTCTCCGGGAATTAAGAAAATGAAAAAATGTAAATATTACTTTATTATAAATATTTTCCCAAATACCTTTCATTAGTTATAATGGCTCGTTTTATCTGGGGAGCAATGATTAGGAAAAACAAATTGGCCGCTGTCCTGTTAGTACACACAAACCTGTCCTAATCACACAGGAAGGTAAAGAGCTACCTCATCCTCCTCACTTCTCTACTTGTCAGGGATTATGATCCTGAATACAGTTTAATATGATGAATCTTTGTGGGAATGGAGTCCATGAGGAGACATGAAGTACAGAGAGGAAGGACAGAACAGACTGTGGTAATGGAGACTGCATACAAGTGCTGCTGCTCATTAGTCACATCTGCTCATGATCTTCATTCCTACAGAGATTCAGCTAAAGATCTTATCAGCTGTATTCAGGATCCTAATCCCTGAAAATTAGAGCAGAGAGGAGGATGAGGCAGCTCTTTAGCTCACTGTTCTGAAGTAACTTGTCCTGCTGTGTGATTAGGACAGGTTTTGTGTGCACTAATATGACAGCGGCCATTTTATTTCTCCTAATGATTAATCCCTAGACAAAATGAGCCATTATAACTAATGAAAGGTATTTGGGAATATATTTATAATTAAGTAATATTTAAGTATTTTAATTTTCTTATTTCCCGGAGAACCCCTTTAAGGCTGCTGGCACCCAGTTAAGTTCTGACATGCTCTATGCTCTCTAGGTTGTGGCTTCGTGCGTACAAAAAATGTGGTTATCATAAGAAAATACAATATAAAATATACAGACATACATATAGTACAAAAGAACAGTTTGGTAAATAAAAAGGATAAAAACAGAACTTAATACATTACGCAACAGTGTTAAGGCCAGTTGCCTGGAGTAGCAGAAGATTGTCTAAATTTGCTTACCAAAATGTATCTTTCCTTGAGTCCAAAGGCAGCACAACACAAAGGGGTTAATGTCTTGCTCCTCCCGTTTAGGACAGAAGATAATCATTAGTAAATCAGACTAATTAACCCCCTATAAAGGAGTGCACAACCACTAGGTAGATGTGTTTTTTACCAAGCAATGTCTTTTTCAGGGAGGGATACTTGTACTGCCTTTGGACTCAAGGAAAGATAAATTTCAGTAAGCAAATTTAGACATTCCTTATCGTCTTTCAGGCAGCACAACACAAAGGGATTTGTAAAGAAGTATTAAAAAAGGGGGGTGTCCAAATTTCAGCCTTAATAATCACTTGTCTGTCAAAGGCTGAATTGCAAGCGCCAGATACATCAAACTTACATTGTTTTGTAAAGATGCATGGAGAAGACCATGTAGAGGCTCTTCATATTTGATCCAATGCTTTTTTTTTCTTCTCTGCTGAAGCGACTAAGTGGACAGAGTTGAGTGTGTTGTAACTCCACCTGCTAACTGGAGTACTTGAAACCTAGAAGCAGTATTCTTAATCCAAGCAGTGTAGGCTTGCTGGTCTGGATGCTGTAGGCCTGCTTGAAGGAAAAGATCTGGCTGGACTGTATGTTCAATAATTTGAGATCCGCCTGAGCATTCAAATACCGTGAATGTGGATGGCTGTCTACAGTTTGACATTCCATTGCCCAAGTCATAATTTGACTGCATTGACTGTACCGTGGATCAGAGAGTTAGTCTTGTGCCAATTGTTGATATAGCACATGGTGGAGATATTACCTGTTTGCTCCACCACTGACTGATTCTTGATCCAATAGAAAAGAGAGGTGCACACTCAGAGACCGATTTGGAATGGTACTCTTAATCCTTAGACCGGCCTACTCGGTCTCAAAATGTACAAATATATGAGAAATGGATTAGGCACTCCTATCTAGAGGAAAGTGGAGTCAGACGTATATTCTGGCCACCATATACACATTTATTGGATATCATAAAATACTACAGTGCAATAATAAATACCATGGTGTCCTAAAAGTAAAATTGGCACGTTGTAAAAAAGTACTCTTGGAGATATTGGGAAGTATAAGATTTACCCGCAATCACAACTTATATATTGTCCTCCAATGTTATTAGATGCAAAACAATCGTGTGGATCCCTGCCGTGGCGTCCCACGGAGGGAATAAGTCGCACTATAATGGCTGATATACTCGCAATGTATCAGCCACAGGAATAACAAGTCCCGAGCTCAATGGCTCGGCTTACCGGCACTTGAAGGTAAGTATATGCAGGGTAAAACAATTCGCCACTCACTGCACAGGTATACACAATATGTCCGCGGACGCCGAGACTCCTCTAGATAGGAGTGCCTAATCCATTTCTCCTATATTTGATTCTTGATCCAGCCCTAATGAAGAGCTAGATATATTGCTCCCAGGTCTGTGATACTGGATACAGATACAACTCTTGGAGAGACCACCTCCCCTGAACTCAAAGAATGTGGAAGTGTACTTCCTGACCAGAGTTATTGGAACGGCCAGAAAATCTTTGTTCAGTATTTTTCGGATGAAGCCATCAAGACAGGATTTCCCAAGTTTCTGGCTTGATTACCGCAAGATGAACCAGACTTGATAAACATTGGTTTCTTCCTGAAACAAAGCTGGTTTGCAATGTAGACTAATTCCCATGTTACAGCTTCTATCGAAGAGGTCAGGAAAGTATATATTTGTAGACAGAGGCTGCCTGGCCTGATGTGAAAGCAATCTTGACTACCAAGAGTAGGGGCGGGGCTTGCACAGATGCTGGGGGAGCCCTATTCAAATATTTGCTGTGGGCCCAGTTATTCCTAGTTACTCCACTGGCACTTGGTGATGGGACCATAGATATCATATTCACCTTGATTTCTGGATCCGCTCCTGTGAGAGCTTAAGCAACCAATTTCTAGAGTCCACCTGGAAGCTAAGGGCTGAGTTAGTGCCACAACTTAGTAAGAACACCAGGCGATGATAAACCAAAGGCCAGTGAATTGAAGATGAGAAACCCTGATGAGTGATGGCCCTGAGAACCTGCGATGGGTTGGCAGTAATGTGCATACAAGTACAGTGCCTTGCGAAAGTATTCGGCCCCCTCAAACTTTTCAACCTTTTGCCACATTTCAGGCTTCAAACAAAAAGATATAACATTTTAAATTTTTGGTGTGAAGTGGAACGAAATTTATTGGATCATTTAAACTTTTTTGTAATAATAAAACTGAAAAGTGGGGCGTGCAAAATTATTCGGCACCCTTGCATTAATACTTTGTTGCGCCACCTTTTGCTGTGATTACAGCTGCCAGTCGCTTGGGGTATGTCTCTATCAGTTTTGCACATCTAGAGACTGAAATTCTTGCCCATTCTTTCTTGCAAAACAGCTCGAGCTCTTTGAGGTTGGATGGAGAGCGTTTGTGAACAGCAATTTTCAGCTCTTTCCACATCTTCTCAATTGGATTCAGGTCTGGACTTTGACTTGGCCATTCTAAGACCTGGATACGTTTATTTTTGATCCATTCCATTGTAGATTTTGCTTTATGTTTGGGATCCTTGTCTTGTTGAAGATAAATCTCCGTCCTAGTCTCAGGTCTTTTGCAGACTCCAACAGGTTTTCATCCAGAATGGTCCTGTATTTGGCTCCATCCATCTTCCCATCAATTTTAACCATCTTCCCTGTCCCTGCTGATGAAAAGCAGGCCCAAACCATGATACTGCCACCACCATGTTTGACAGTAGGGATGGTGTGTTCAGGGTGATGAGCTGTGCTGCTTTTATGCCAAACATATCGTTTTGTATTAGTAACATGGTAACATAACATAGTTTGTAAGGCCGAAAAAAGACATCTGTCCATCCAGTTCAGCCTGTTTTCCTACAAGTTGATCCAGAGGAAGGCAAAAAAAACCCTGTGAGGTAGAAGCCAATTTTCCTCACTTTAGGGGGGAAAATTCCTTCCCGACTCGCAATCAGAATAACTCCCTGGATCAACGACCCCTCTCTAGTAACTATAACCTGTAATATTATTATCCTCCAGAAATACATCCAGGCCCTTCTTGAACTCTTTTAGTGAACTTACCATCACCACCTCCTCAGGCAGAGAGTTTCATGGTCTCACTGCTCTTACCGTAAAGAATCCTCTTCTATGTTTATGTACAAACCTTCTTTCCTCCAGACGCAGAGGATGTCCCCTCGTCACAGTCCTCGGGATAAATAGATGATGGGAGAGATCTCTGTACTGACCTCTGATATATTTATACATAGTTATTAGATCTCCCCTCAGTCGTCTTTTTTCTAAAGTGAATAACCCTAATTTTGATCTTTCTGGGTACTGTAGTCCACCCATTCCAGTTATTACTTTAGTTGCCCTCCTCTGAACCCTCTCCAGCTCTGCTATGTCTGCCTTGTTCACAGGAGCCCAGAACTGTACACAGTACTCCATGTGTGGTCTGACTAGTGATTTGTAAAGTGGCAGGACTATGTTCTCATCACGGGCATCTATGCCCCTTTTGATGTAACCCATTATCTTATTGGCCTTGGCAGCAGCTGCCTGGCACTGGCTTCTACAGCTTAGTTTACTGTTCACTAAAATTCCTAGGTCCTTTTCCATGTCAGAGTTACCCAGTGCTTTACCATTTAGTATGTACTGGTGACTTGCATTATTCCTTCCCATATGCATAACCTTACATTTGTCAGTGTTAAACCTCATCTGCCACTTTTCTGACCAAGCCTCCAGTCTATTCAGATCCTGCTGTAGCAGTGCACTGTCCTCTGTGTTAATTACTTTACACAGTTTAGTGTCATCTGCAAAAATTGATATTTTACTATGCAAACCTTCTACAATATCATTAATAAATATATTGAAGGGGATAGGACCCAATACAGACCCCTGTGGTACCCCACTAGTGACAGTGACCCAATCTGAGTATCTACCGTTAATAACCACCCTCTGTTTTCTATCACTGAGCCAGTTACTTACCCACATACAGACATTTTCTCCCAGGCCAAGCATTCTCATTTTGTATACTAACCTTTTATGTGGTACCGTGTCAAACGCTTTGGAGAAGTCCAAATATACGACATCCATTGAGTCGCCGCGGTCAAGTCTAGAACTTACCTCCTCATAGAAACTGATTAAATTGGTTTGACATGACCGATCCCTCATGAAGCCATGCTGATACGGAGTTATTTGCTTATTTTCATTGAGGTACTCCAAGATAGCATCTCTCAGAAAACCTTCAAACAGTTTACCCACAACAGAAGGTAAACTTACCGGCCTATAGTTTCCGGGCTTTGTTTTTGGATCCTTTTTGAATATTGGCACCACATTTGCTATGCGCCAATCCTGTGGAACACTCCCCGTCAGTATAGAGTATTGTTTCCAAAAAGTTCGATTTTGGTTTCATCTGACCAGAGCACCTTCTTCCACATGTTTGGTGTGTCTCCCAGGTGGCTTGTGGCAAACTGTAAACAAGACTTTTTATGGATATCTTTGAGAAATGGCTTCTTCTTCCATAAAGGCCAGATTTGTGAAGTGTTCGACTGATTGTTGTCCTATGGACAGACTCTCCCACCTCAGCTGTAGATCTCTGCAGTTCATCCAGAGTGATCATGGGCCTCTTGGCTGCATCTCTGATCAGTCTTCTCCTTGTTTGAGATGAACGTTTAGAGGGACGGCCGGGTCTTGGTAGATTTGCAGTGGTCTGATACTACTTCCATTTCAATATGATTGCTTGCACAGTGCTCCTTGGGATGTTTAAAGCTTGGGAAATCTTTTGGTATCCAAATCCAGCTTTAAACTTCTCCACAACAGTATCCTGCGGTGGTTTGTTCCTTGGTCTTCATGATGCTTTCTGTACTTTAAACAGAACCCTGAGACTATCACAGAGCAGGTGCATTTATACGGAGACTTGATTACACACATGTGGATTCTATTTATCTTCATCAGTCATTTAGGACAACATTGAATTCAGAGATCCTCAATGAACATCTGGAGTGAGTTTTCTGAACTGAAAGTAAATGGGCCGAATAATTTTGCATGCCCAACTTTTCAGTTTTATTATTACAAAAAAAGTTTAAATGATCCAATACATTTCGTTCCACTTCACAATTGTGACCCACTTGTTGATTTTTCACCAAAAATTTAAAATGTTATATCTTTTTGTTTGAAGCCTGAAATGTGGCAAAAGGTTGAAAGGTTTGAGGGGGCCGAATACTTTCGCAAGGCACTGTACTTGTATGCACATTACTGCCAACCCATCGCAGGTTCTCAGGGCCATCACTCATCAGGGTTTCTCATCTTCAATTCACTGGCCTTTGGTTTATCATCGCCTGGTGTTCTTACTAAGTTGTGGCACTAACTCAGCCCTTAGCTTCCAGGTGGACTCTAGAAATTGGTTGCTTAAGCTCTCACAGGAGCGGATCCAGAAATCAAGGTGAATATGATATCTATGGTCCCATCACCAAGTGCCAGTGGAGTAACTAGGAATAACTGGGCCCACAGCAAATATTTGAATAGGGCTCCCCCAGCATCTGTGCAAGCCCCGCCCCTACTCTTGGTAGTCAAGATTGCTTTCACATCAGGCCAGGCAGCCTCTGTCTACAAATATATACTTTCCTGACCTCTTCGATAGAAGCTGTAACATGGGAATTAGTCTACATTGCAAACCAGCTTTGTTTCAAGAAGAAACCAATGTTTATCAAGTCTGGTTCATCTTGCGGCAATCAAGCCAGAAACTTGGGAAATCCTGTCTTGATGGCTTCATCCGAAAAATACTGAACAAAGATTTTCTGGCCGTTCCAATAACTCTGGTCAGGAAGTACACTTCCACATTCTTTGAGTTCAGGGGAGGTGGTCTCTCCAAGAGTTGTATCTGTATCCAGTATCACAGACCTGGGAGCAATATATCTAGCTCTTCATTAGGGCTGGATCAAGAATCAGTCAGTGGTGGAGCAAACAGGTAATATCTCCACCATGTGCTATATCAACAATTGGCACAAGACTAACTCTGATCCACGGTACAGTCAATGCAGTCAAATTATGACTTGGGCAGTGGAATGTCAAACCGTAGACAGCCATCCACATTCACGGTATTTGAATGCTCAGGCGGATAAAAAATTTAAAATGTTATATCTTTTTGTTTGAAGCCTGAAATGTGGCAAAAGGTTGTGGCCGAATACTTTCGCAAAGCACTGTATATACAGTGGGGAAACAAGTATTTAGTCAGCCACCAATTGTGCAAGTTCTCCCACTTAAAAAAGATGAGGAAGACCTGTAATTGACATCATAGGTAGACCTCAACTATGAGAGACAAAATGAGAAAATAAATCCAGAAAATCACATTGTCTCATTTTTAAAGAATTTATTTGCAAATCATGGTGGAAAATAAGTATTTGGTCAATAACAAACGTTCATCTCAATACTTATATATCCTTTGTTGGCAATGACAGAGGTCAAACGTTTTCTGTAAGTCTTCACAAGGTTGGCACACACTGTTGCTGGTATATTGACCCATTCCTCCATGCAGATCTCTAGAGCAGTGATGTTTTGGGGCTGGGGTTGAGATCTGGAGACTGGCTAGGCCACTCCAGGACCTTGAAATGCTCCTTACGAAGCCACTCCTTCATCGCCCTGGCGGTGTGCTTGGGATCATTGTCATCCTGAAGGACCCAGCCATGTTTCATCTTCAATGCCCTTGCTGATGGAAGGAAGTTTGCACTCAAAATCTCACGATACATGGCCCCATTCATTCTTTCATGTACATGGATCAGTCGTCTTGGTCCCTTTGCAGAGAAACAGCCCCAAAGCATGATGTTGCCACCCCCATGCTTCACAGTAGGTATGGTGTTTTTTGGATGCAGCTCAGCATTCACTCTCCTACAAAGACGACGAGTTGTGTTTCTACCAAACAGTTCTACTTTGGTTTCATCTGACATTCTTTCATATGACATTCTCCCAATACTCTTCTGGAACATACAAATGCTCTCTAGCAAACTTCAGACGGGCCCGGATATGTACTGGATTAAGCAGGGGGACAAGTCTGGCCCTGGCGGCGTAGTGTGTTACTGACGGTAGCCTTTGTTACGTTGGTCCCAGCTTTCTGCAGGTCATTCACTTGGTTCCCCATGTGGTTCTCGGATTTTGCTTGTGATCATTTTGACCCCACAGGGTGAGATCTTGCGTGGAGCCCCTGATCGAGGGAGATTATCAGTGGTCTTGTATGTATTCCATTTTCTAATTATTGCTCCCACAGTTGATTTCTTCACACCAAGCTGCTTGATTATTACAGATTCAGTCTTCCCAGACTGGTGCAGGTCTATAATTTTGTTTCTGGTGTCCTTCGACAGCTCTTTGGTGTTCACCATAGTTTGGAGTGTGACTGTTTGAGGTTGTGCACAGGTGTCTTTTATACTGATAACACGTTCAAACAGGTGCCATTACTACAGCTAATGAGTGGAGGACAGGGGAGCCTCTTATAGAAGAAGTTACAGGTCTATGGCTGTCACGCTCTGGTGTGGAGGGTATAGCCACACCAAGCGTAAGAGGGAAGGGAAAAGACCAAACAAGGGAAATGGTCACCTCCTGCAGGAATCTCTGAAACTAGGCCCTGGCTGACTACCAGTATGAACAGGCCTTAGTGGTAGGAGAGTTCATACACAGGAACCTAATAACAAACTGACCCTGTACAACCCTGCAGCTATTGACAGGAGAAAGAGTAAACCTGTTCCTCCAAAAGGACGGACGAACAGGAAACTCCAGAAGGCAAAACCAAAACAGGGAAACGTAGGATAAACACAATAGGGAAAATAACACTTATCTTAATGCAGATATTGCAGCAACCGAATCTCAGCCGAGATCCACACCAAACACAACAATGTCAGCAGAAAGTATAAACCGCAAAGAATACTGGGAGAGGAAGGGGTAAATAGGGGAAAGATAATTACCACACCTACAACAGCTGAGGGGAAGGGGTGTGGTAAACAGCAACCAAACCAAGAGGAAAACATGTCAAATTATGTCACTCTTGAAAGTCTAGCCGAACGCCTGCAACCTGACGCAAGTATGTTCGTGACAGTGGCTTTGGCAGTGCATACACTCTTGAAAAGACTCAAAAATTTCCTGGGAAAGAGGTCAAGATTTTTCTATTAAGTCCTGTAACAACCACCATATGAGGCTTTGTGAAGAGTTGACTTATTTGCTTTGGGGGGCAATTTCTTAACTTGAGGGAGTAACCTGGGTACAAGATTCTATCCAGGAGTTTGACGTAATCCTTGCACAATTTGAGACAATGTTTTGTAATCTTGCTCCCACCGTTGGCCTGGAGTCCTAAATTTGATGTTTCCCTGTTACCAATTTTACTTTCTAGTGTTCTTTCTATCCATCCCTTCTGAGCCTCTCTTAGGTGATCTTTGGAATGAAAATGACAAGAATGAAACTAGACCTAGAGGACTATTGTGGAAAGGAGACCCCTCAGTAACAACAATTGAAAATAGAATTAAATTTGGTGAGGAACAAATGGCGCTAACAGAATGTCCCTCTGCACAGAGTGTTTATGGGGACCACATGAAGTAGGGGGCACATTCAGGGCCCATTCACATGAAATTATTTTTTCATTCCGACACGTCATGCAATTTGCAGATCTAATGCGGACCCATTTTTAAATGGGACTAATAGACACAGAAGGACCCAGGTGTTGTCCGCATCTGCACCTCATTCCACGGGAGAAAGAAATTGTCCCACTCTTTTGCATATTGCAGACAAAAACAGGCATTACCATCATAGGGCAGGATGTTCTGAACTGCAAATGCAGAATACACATAGCGGCATCCGTATCCTATGGATCCGCAACTTGTGGTCCACAAAATCGGATATGGTTCTGTGAATGGACCCCCAATCTTAGTGACTGAGACTTATTGGGGAAGCAATCCCTATGTCACTAGGAAACTGAAGCCAAAGACGCTTTGCACTCCACCATAGACAAGGAATTACTATGTTTCAGCAGGAAACAATCTTCCAAACTAGAAGTTCCCTGACGGAATAACTGACTACCAGAAAAAAAGACTTCCCATGCAGCCCCCTGTGGTATTACCTTAGGGGGATTCCCCTGCAGAATCTGTAACACAGCTGAAATCTAGCTCCCATATAATGTTAGCTGTCTGGCTGGTGCCACACTCCTGCCATACATCCCTTTAATATAGAATCATCAGAAAATATCCTAGGGTTTCATTTTTTTTCTCTTTCCCAGCCATTTTGGGCTTATCTCCTCTAGGTGCAAACATTTCAAGGTGAGCTAGCACAGCTTTAAATAATGAAGGAAAATGATGTGCGCCATCATGAAACAAAGATCTTCAGAATCCTCCTGGTCACAGAGACAGAGTCCACATCCAGATGAGATGAGGCAGGAGATAAGGTGAAAGGAATTGTAGATAAGCTAGGACTAATAGATATATGAGCAGAAAGAACCTGAGTGAAAGCTTCTGACTGCTGAGAAGTAAACCATTCCACAACCTCTGCACCACACAGTTGGTGCAGACATCTCCTACATTGTCCACAGCTGGTGCAGACATCTTCTACATTGACCACAGTTGGTGCAGACATCTCCTACATTGTCCATTTTTGGATCACATGCTGACATTAGATTTATGGGATTATTTGCAGAGTTCTGTACTTGTAACATTATTTCGCTCACACATACAATCAAGCAACATATGAGCCACTCCAGGACACAGAATCCTTAAAGCTGCTGTGATTCCCCTGCTGCAGTAAGATCTCACACTGTGCAGAGCCACAGATGTAGCAGAGCTAAAAATGACACTGATAACACATGGCACAGAGTTCTCATACATCTTTGTGAAAAAATATTGAAATACATTGAGAGAATTAGTTAACCTCTTGTGCCATTTTTACTTAACATGTTACCCATTAAGTTTAGCTCAGCTGCACTTGTATACTTCTACTCCAAAATGGCTCCTGTGATGGAGACACTACTGCAGGCCTGAGGTAGCAACAGTGCTTGTAACGGCCAAACCAGCACTTCTCACAAGGACACACCCTGAAATATACATTAATAGTTTGTAGGGAACCCCCGCTGCATATGAGAAACTCACCAGGACCACCCCAGGATAAATCTCAGCTCAATCATCTAATGGAACAGCCGATGGGGAAAATAAACTCTGGAAAACACTTCCAGATCAGTCATGTTATGCAGTTAGTTCTGGAGCACACCTTCAGCTCTATAACATACATATAACTCTGGACACTCTTCCAGCACCTCATATGACACATGATACTCTGGAAACCACTCCCAGCTATATAATATTAGGCTTAACAACCATACTGGCCTTCACAGCAGCAGGAGCCTCTGTATGTGTGAGCTCCATTGTCCTAGACAGAAGAAAAAAAAACACATCTACCTAGTGGGTGTGCACTCCTTTATAGGGGGGTTACTTAGTCTGATTTACTAATGATTATCTTCTATCCTAGACGGGAGGACAAAGACATTAACCCTTTGTGTTGTGCTACCTGAAGGACGATAAGGAATTGGCCAGTTCATCAAGCTAATTGATTTCCAATGTTGCAGCTCATTTTATATCTTGTCATAATAGATCAGTAAATTTTCTCTCAATGTTCGCTACTGAAAAAATCAGGAGGGGATTTGAGATGTACTCACCAAGATAGAGAAGCATTCTGGATATTATCAACATAACATGAGCATATACCTTTTAAAACTTCACTTTTATTTTAATATTTTAATCATATTAAAAGGACCACAATCGGATGTGCACATGAGTCCATCCAGTTCAGCCTGTTTTCCAACAAGTTGATCCAGAGGAAGGCAAAAAAACCCCTGTGAGGTAGAAGCCAATTTTCCTCACTTTAGGAGGAAAAATTCCTTCCCGACTCCAATCAGGCAATCAGAATAACTCCCTGGATCAACGACCCCTCTCTAGTAACTATAACCTGTAATACCCTCCAGAAATACATCCAGGCCCTTCTTGAACTCTTTTAGTGAACTCTTTTAGTGAACTTACCATCACCACCTCCTCAGGCAGAGAGTTCCATAGTCTCACTGCTCTTACCGTAAAGAATCCTCTTCTATGTTTATGTACAAACCTTCTTTCCTCCAGACGCAGAGGATGTCCCCTTGTCACAGTCACAGTCCTCGGGATAAATAGATGATGGGAGAGATCTCTGTACTGCCCCCTGATATACTGTATTTATACATAGTTATTAGATCTCCCCTCAGTCGTCTTTTTTCTAAAGTGAATAACCCTAATTTTGATAATCTTTCTGGGTACTGTAGTCCACCCATTCCAGTTATTACTTTAGTTGCCCTCCTCTGAACCCTCTCCAGCTCTGCTATATATATATATATATATATATATATATACCACAGTATCAAATATTTACTAACTTACACCCTAAAAATCAGAATCTTCCCAGATCAGAAAAGACAGCTCTAATGAATTTGGAGAGTGATCAATCAATAATTATAAAATCATCTGACAAAGGTGGAAAACATCAAATTCTTGCATCTGAGTTTATGGCAGATCTAAAGCTAATCCTTGAGGAAGGGAAGGCCAAAGGAGTCCTTGGTGAGGCCGGGTATCAGTTTGTCTTGCCGAGTTCACCCCAGATAGCTACCTTCTATGGACTTCCCAAAATACATAAGGGTCTCAACCTCCTTAGGGGACGTCCCATAGTGTCTGGGGTGAACTCGGTGACACAGAACTGTGGGATTTACCTTGACAAAATTCTGAGACAATTTGTGTTCTCACTTCCATCTTATACCCGTGATACCATGGACTTTTTGCTGAAAATAGACACTATTACTTTTGATTCATCGTGTCTATTGGCAAGCATAGACGTAGAGTCATTATACAGCTCTATTCCCCACAAAAATGGCTTATTTGCGGTAGAATATTTTATTAAGACACGTGGTGTACAATTTAAAACACATAATGATTTCGTCCTGACCCTTTTGGAGTTTACATTAACTCATAACTATTTCCTGTTTGACTCCAAGTTCTTCCACCAGCTCAGGGGGACCGCTATGGGGAGTCCCTGTGCTCCCTCATAAGCTAATCTCCTCCTGGGCTGGTGGGAGGACAAATATGTGTTTACAGATGAGGACAACTGGCGGGGTCACAAGATTGTATTCTGGACCTGTTTTATCGATGATGTGTTCCTCCTGTGGAACGGGACTGCCCTGGAGTTTGAGACCTTTATGTCCATCTTGAATGACAATGATATCAGATTGTCATTCACATCAGAGATACATACTGATACACTTACCTTTTTGGATGTGAGGGTCTCTAAACAGTCAGGTAGATTTGTAGCAACTATCTATAGGAATACTACCACCACAAACAATTTATTAAGATGGGAAAGCCACCATCCGACAGCTTTGAAAGGGGGGATACCAAAGGGACAATATCTCCGGGTTCGGAATAAATTGTTCTGACCTGAAGAACTTTCATGCCAAGTCCAGGGCCCTATTCCACAGATTTCAAGCTAGAGGCTACCCCTTTAAAGTACTTAACAAGGCGTTCAAACATACAGGACAGGAACACACTGTTAGTCCCCAAGACACCAAGTGGCCCCAGTGTTCCCTTGACAAGGATCATCTCCACGTTTGACACTGCTAACCATCAAGTCAGGGAAATTTTAAACAGATATTGGCCCATCCTTCTGTCTGACCCCGATATCTCAGATACGTTACCACCAAGACCAGGCATTACTTATAGAAGGGGGCGGAGCCTAGGAGACAGGCTTGTTCATAGTCACTATACACGCCCCACACCACCTGGTACTTGGCTCGATCGAAAACCCACGGGGATATTCAGATGTGGCTCGTGCCTGGCTTGCCGTTTTATCCGTAATAAGAAAACCAACACATGCTCGGCCACCGGTCATTCTTATGTTATCAAAGACTTCAATTGTAGGAGTAGAAGTGTGATTTATTTGTGCCAATGTTACTGTCCCATGGATTACATTGGAAAAACATTCAGAGAATTGAGACGGCGCATCTGTGAACACATTAATGATGTGAAAAAGAAAAACAGCACACCGGTGGCCGACCATGTGTTGGAATACCATCAAGGTAATGCCCATGTGTTGACGTTTTCTGCATTAGAACTGGTTCCCATGCAGAAGGGGTGACTGGGATCGTCGCGTTCTGCAAAAAGAGTCAGAATGGATTTATCGTTTCCGGTCACAATCCCCCTTAGGTCTAAATGAGAGGTTGACCTTTTCT
Organism: Rhinella marina; assembly: GCA_900303285.1. Lineage (NCBI taxonomy): Eukaryota > Metazoa > Chordata > Amphibia > Anura > Bufonidae > Rhinella > Rhinella marina. The sequence goes on from ONZH01016999.1 coordinate 80,766, forward strand.
TGTTTTATTTGATCTTAATTTTGAGTTATTATTTTTTCTTTCTTTTTCAGTAATGCTTAGGCATTTTTAATTTCCAGCCATGTATCGATGCGTGAAGCATCATCAGTAATACTATATAATATGCCCAATCTCTATCTGTATTGGGTAGTTAATAATTTATGTAAACATATGTATTCTATCTAAATATGGTATGATACTTGCTTGGGGTCTGTTCCATGATACTGCATATGATTATCGTCATTGCAGTTCACTGTGGTTTGTTCCAACGTTTATTTCTATATGGTACCATATGGCACTATCTGCCATATGGATCTTTGTTATACATCCCATATATAAATTTATGCTTGTCTAGCACTATTATTATGTGTGCTGCTATTTTGAATAACTTTGATATCACTAAGTATAAATTCTGGCCATTCCTGTGATGACTTATTTGTTGACTCGCATAAAATTTGGACTTCCTGTCTTTGGAACACATAAAATTTGGATTTCCTGTATTTGGAACACATAAAACTTGGACTTCCTGTCTTTGGAACACATAAAACTTGGCTTTCCTGTCTTTGGAACACATAAAACTTGGACTTCCTGTCTTTAGAACACATAAAACTTGAACTTCCTGTTTTTGGAACACATTAAACCTGGACTTTGGAACGCATGGTGGAATGCACCAACTTCCGGTCACATGAATTGTCACTTCCGGCTGTTGCGACCATGCTGCTCTGGAACTCCTCCCCAAACAGGTATTTAAACCTGCACATGTCACTCCTAACCTGGCTGCTACCAAAAGGAGGAGAGACAGGATGCCGCTACTTGTGGGGGACACGTGAGTGGTCCTTAGAGACCTGTTTAACATCGCTGCTTAATACCTCTGCTGCTGGCTGAATTTATCAGATTAATGGTTATTTAATTCTGGGTTATATTGTAACCTGTTTGCATGCCTCTGTTATCTGTCATTTAACCCCTCTGTGTCTGAGACACTGTATGAGGTAATAAAGGTATAAGGGTTGTATTAACCCCTACAGGTTTACTGTTACCTACGGTTACCTCATCTTTGTGAGTCTTAGCCACTTTCCAGGGCAATACTGTTATAGGGGCTGCATTTATCTGTACAGGTTCACTGTTACAGATAAATGCATATCTTTTACGAGGTCTGTGGTATAGGGGCTGCATCTATTGTTATAACCTGGCTGTCCCCTTGAGATATCTATATTGTACTGTGTGACAGGGATACACACAGCACCTAGTACCGCTATAATAACATTTGACACTGTGGTATATATATACAGTGCCACATTTCAGGCGTCAAACAAAAAGATAACATTTTAAATTTTTGGTGAAGAATGAACAACAAGTGGGTCACAATTGTGAAGTGGAACGAAATTTATTGGATCATTTAAACTTTTTTTGTAATAATAAAACTGAAAAGTTGGGCGTGCAAAATTATTTGGCCCATTTACTTTCAGTTCAGAAAACTCACTCCAGAAGTTCATTGAGGATCTCTGAATGATCCAATGTTGTCCTAAATGACTGATGAAGATAAATAGAATCCACCTGTGTGTAATCAAGTCTCCATATAAATGCACCTGCTCTGTGATAGTCTCAGGGTTCTGCATCATGAAGACCAAGGAACACACCAGGCAGGTCCGTAATACTGTTGTGGAGAAGTTTAAAGCCGGATTTGGATACCAAAAGATTTGCCAAGCTTTTAACATCCCAAGGAGCACTGTGCAAGCGATCATATTGAAATGGAAGGAGTATCGGACCACTGCAAATCTACCAAGACCCGGCCGTCCCTCTAAACTTTCATCTCAAACAAGGAGAAGACTTCAGAGATGCAGCCAAGAGGCCCATGATCACTCTGGATGAACTGAAGAGATCTACATCTGAGGTGGGAGAGTCTGTCCATAGGACAACAATCAGTCGAACACTTCACAAATCTGGACTTTATGGAAGAGTGGCAAGAAGAAAGCCATTTCTCAAAGATATCCATAAAAAGCCTCGTTTACAGTTTGTCACAAGCCACCTGGGAGACACACCAAACATGTGGAAGAAGGTGCTCTGGTCAGATGAACCCAAAATCAAACTTTTTGGAAACAATGCAAAACGATATGTTTGGATTAAAAGCAACACAGCTCATCACCCTGAACACACCATCCCCACTGTCAAACATGGTGGTGGCAGCATCATGGTTCGGGCCTGCTTTTCATCAGCAGGCACAGGGAAGATGGTTAAAATTGATGGGAAGATGGATGGAGCCAAATACAGGACTATTCTGGATGAAAACCTGTTGGAGTCTGCAAAAGACCTTAGACTAGGATGGAGATTTATCTTCCAACAAGACAATGATCCCAAACATAAAGCAAAATCTACAATGGAATGGTTCAAAAATAAACGTATCCAGGTGTTAGAATGGCCAAGTCAAAGTCCAGACTTGAATCCAATTGAGAAGATGTGGAAAGAGCTGAAAACTGCTGTTCACAAACACTCTCCATCCAACCTCAAAGAGCTCGAGCTGTTTTGCAAGGAAAAATGGGAAAGAATTTCAGTCTCTAGATGTGCAAAACTGATAGAGACATACCCCAAGCGACTGGCAGCTGTAATCACAGCAAAAGGTGGCGCAACAAAGTATGCAAGGGGGCCGAATAATTTTGCATGCCGCACTTTTCAGTTTTATTATTACAAAAAAAGTTTAAATGATCACACAATTGTGACCCACTTGTTGATTCTTCACCAAAAATTTAAAATGTTATATCTTTTTGTTTGAAGCCTGAAATGTGGCAAAAGGTTGAAAAGTTCCAGGAGGCCGAATACTTTTGAAGGCACTGTACACTCACCGGCCACTTTATTAGGTACACCTGTCCAACTGCTCGTTAACACTTAATTTCTAATCAGCCAATCACATGGCGGCAACTCAGTGCATTTAGGCATGTAGACATGGTCAAGACAATCTCCTGCAGTTCAAACCGAGCATCAGTATGGGGAAGAAAGGTGATTTGAGTGCCTTTGAACGTGGCATGGTTGTTGGTGCCAGAAGGGCTGATCTGAGTATTTCAGAAACTGCTGATCTACTGGGATTTTCACGCACAACCATCTCTAGGGTTTACAGAGAATGGTCCGAAAAAGAAAAAACATCCAGTGAGCGGCTGTTCTGTGGGCGGAAATGCCTTGTTGATGCCAGAGGTCAGAGGAGAATGGGCAGACTGGTTCGAGCTGATAGAAAGGCAACAGTGACTCAAATTGCCACCCGTTACAACCAAGGTAGGCAGAAGAGCATCTCTGAACGCACAGTACGTCGAACTTTGAGGCAGATGGGCTACAGCAGCAGAAGACCACACCGGGTGCCACTCCTTTCAGCTAAGAACAGGAAACTGAGGCTACAATTTGCACAAGCTCATCGAAATTGGACAGTAGAAGATTGGAAAAACGTTGCCTGGTCTGATGAGTCTCGATTTCTGCTGCGACATTCGGATGGTAGGGTCAGAATTTGGCGTCAACAACATGAAAGCATGGATCCATCCTGCCTTGTACCAACGGTTCAAGCTGGTGGTGGTGGTGTCATGGTGTGGGGAATATTTTCTTGCCACTCTTTGGGCCCCTTGGTACCAATTGAGCATCGTTGCAACGCCACAGCCTACCTGAGTATTGTTGCTGATCATGTCCATCCCTTTATGACCACAATGTACCCAACATCTGATGGCTACTTTCAGCAGGATAATGCGCCATGTCATAAAGCTGGAATCATCTCAGACTGGTTTCCTGAACATGACAATGAGTTCACTGTACTCAAATGGCCTCCACAGTCACCAGATCTCAATCCAATAGAGCATCTTTGGGATGTGGTGGAACGGGAGATTCGCATCATGGATGTGCAGCCGACAAATCTGCGGCAACTGTGTGATGCCATCATGTCAATATGGACCAAAATCTCTGAGGAATGCTTCCAGCACCTTGTTGAATCTATGCCACGAAGAATTGAGGCAGTTCTGAAGGCAAAAGGGGGTCCAACCCGTTACTAGCATGGTGTACCTAATAAAGTGGCCGGTGAGTGTATATATATGTATATATGACTGTACCAGGGTCAGTTCCCCTTCCCTCTGCCCCCTAGCCCTATTATTTTGGAAGACTCTTGATTATTAATATATTTATATTGTGGTTGTTATGGACTCATGTGCACATCTGATTGTGGTCCTTTTAATATGATTAGAATAAAAGTGAAGTTTTAAAAGGTATATGCTCATGTTATGTTTATTTTGTACACCGTATTGCCTTGGCCTCTATATAAGTACTTTGGTTGACATTCTGGATATTATATTTAAACAGAAGGTATCCACAGGGGTTAAATCTGACATGGGAAATTATGTCCCACTATTAATAAGAAATCAGACAGCTCCTTATCTATGTCTAGTATAGCGAGATCATATGAGGATGTGTTCACACTAGGATACAGTAATTGTTCTGTCTAGCATAGTGAGATAACTCTCTGGATCAACTTTGTAGGATAACAGGCTGAACTGGATGGACGTATGTCTTTTTTCAGCCTTGTAAACTATGTTACTATGTTACATATTGCAATATATTCACACTAAGATGTGGTAATGCCTAGCATAGTGCGATTATATAGGAACATATTCTTTTTTTAAAAGTATATTTTTTATTGAGTTTTAGAATGCATAGAAAACAACTTTACACATCCAAAACATCTTTCCAATACAATTGATAATGAACTCCGCCAAAGCAGTTACCGACAGTAACTCTCAGATGCAAAATTACTATGTGATTCTTTGTAGACCCATTCGCAGCAGAGATCTTAACATAATACGTAAGATTTATCACCTTCCATCCAGACACTCACCAAATATAGGAACATATTCGAACCGGAATGCAGTTACTTGTCTGTGTCTAGCACTATCAGATTACATAGGAACATATTAATATTACAAAACGGTAACTTGACTGTGTCTAGCATAGTGAGATCATGTAGGATCGTATTCACACTAGGATGTGGTATCTTGTCTGTGTCCAGCATAGTGAGATTATATAGGAACGACTTCACATTAGGATGCTTGAAAAGGACATTGCATCATATTATAGTGCATGGCATGTTTTATCATTCTTGAATAAAATTAAATGCAGCAGATATTATTCTTAGGGTTCATGCACACAAGTATTTTTTGTCTGAGTCCGTTCCGTTTTTTTTTTGCGGCCCATATGCGGAACGACGCAATTCAGTGGGGAAATGACTTAGTGAGCATTCCGTGTCTTTATGTCCACATGTCAACATATCCTATTATTGCCATTCCGTTCCACAAATTGCGAATTGCACACAGCCAGCACGCACAGCAATTTGCATACCACAAAACAGCAACAGTTGTGTGCATGAGTGCATGGTAGCAGTTTTGTTACAAGCATTATGAACCATATATTTTTAATGTGATACCATGTGAGTCCAGAGTATGGGTGTTTGTTAGGGTTACTAAGGGGGTCGTTTACAAAAGACCGTCGTCTTTAATTCCCCGTGTGCTGCCTCATGATGCGCATAATTTATGACGAGTCATTCACCATGTCATAAATTAGGTGCATCTACAGCAGTCCACGTGTATGGAGTGAAAATCTACTACACTCCCTGAGAGGAGTAGATTTTCTGCATCTTTTATGCATAAAACTGGAGTAAATGTAAGTGCTTATGCCAGGGCTGATGGTGCAGCCCTGGCCGGGCCTCTGCCACTTCCAAAAACGCTGCATGCAACAAAATGTTGTATGGGTGGTAAAAAAATCTCACAACAAGGTATTGCATCTTTTATTACAATAACCCCTAAGAGTTAAATGAACACCTTCGGAGGCAAATTTTTTTTTTCTGATTGCGTGTTACTCATTTTTTCAATTTATTAAAAATATTGAGCTGTTCTGTCACAAAGGATTAACCGTTTTTCTAACTGTGTGACTGGTACTTTCACTTTGTGCTGATCATCTAATAACCCTTATCTCTAATTTGCTAAGATCATAAACACTTATTTAAGCCACATTTGTATTAGTAAGATAAGAACTGAGCTATAATGAGTGTTTAGGAGGTCAGAGAGCAGATAAAAGAAGTCCGTCTGCTCCCCAGATGATAGAAAAGACAAAAAAATCCAAAGGCTACTTCTAGAGCCTGTCAGCTCTGTACAGAAAAAAGGAAACTATATTTTTAATAAAGACCAATTTAAAAAATTATTTTTAGCTCAAAATACAGTAATTCAATAAAATGTCCTCATAGATATACATAGCCTTTAAGGCATTTTGTTCAGATTATATTCCACCTCACATTGATTACACACATGAGACTCTCCGGTAAGATATGTCTTAAATGTTAAGACAGAGAAGGTCGTGTACTAAGTTGAAATACGCCTAAATTAGGCATATTTCAGGTGCAGATTGATTGATTAAACTGGAGAAAAACTCTCCTGTTATTCAGTCTATTGTGAATAATATAGGTACCACGGTTCATTAGACCAACCTCATAGCTTAGGAGTTCAGAGAATTTTATCGTTCTCTATATAATTTAGATGCTTTCTCTCTGACTTTCACTCCCAAGTATCGTTTGTTTGTTTTTTAAATTCGCTGCATCTTCCAAGTGTCTCACCGCAGGCTGACTCAGCCTTTTTAAACCTATTTCGCCTTAAGGCCTCTTTCACACGAGCGTCACGGATTAGGTCCGGATGCGTTCAGGATGCGTTCAGGAAAATTCGCACCATTTTGCAAGCAAGTTCAGTCAGTTTTGCCTGCGATTGTGTTCAGTGGTCCATTTTTTTCCGCACGGGTGCGATGCGTTTTGATGCGTTTTTCACACGCGTGATAAAAAACTGAAGGTTTACAAACAACATCTCTAAGCAACCATCAGCGAAAAACGCATTCCACCCGCACTTGCTTCAGGATGCAATGCGTTTTTCACTGAAGCCCCATTCACTTCTATGGGGCCAGGGCTGCGTGAAAAATGCAGAATATAGAACATGCTGTGTTTTTCACGCAACGCAGAACTGATGCACAGACCCATAGAAATGAATGGGTCAGGATTCACTGCGGGTGCTATGCGTTCACGTCACGCATCGCACCCGCGCGGAAAACTCGCTCGTGTGAAAGGGGCCTAAGAGATTTCCAACATAATACATTCCCAGCCTTTATCTAAGAGCCCAGGCCCTGATGGTGTTCCTTCGGGTTGTTATAAAATGTTTCTCTCTACCCTCCTTCCTTACATGACGTGCTAGTGTAATTTACTTTTGGGAAAGAAGGGGTGCCTTGCTACCTAAACAATCAATCAAACCAACAATTACAGTTCTCCCTAAAGTTCTCCCTGTGGAGCCAGAGAAGTATGGGAGCTACCACCCTATATCTCTACAAAATGTAGATTTAAAAATCTGGGCAAAGTTACTTGCTAACAGACTTACTCCCCCTTAATAAACCCAGAGCAGGCAGGATTAATTCCAGGAAGGGAGGGATGCAATGATTCTCAGAAAGTAATTCAGGCTAAGCAATACGCCATTTCTCACAAAATTCCATAATCTTTCTTATCACTGATGCCAAGAAGGCCTTTGACAGGATACATTGGGGATTCATGAAAAGAACTCTTAGTAAGTTTGGTTTTCCTCCTATCTTCATTACTGCTATTATGTCCCTGTATCAGAATCCTAGTGCTAGAATAAGAGTATATGGCACCCTGTCTGGGACCTTCTTTCTTTAGAATGGCACCAGACAGAGTTGTCACCTTATCTCTTCATGGAGATCCTATTACATGCCAATACCCATATATTTCAGGTTGCAAATGGGTGAGAACACTCTTATACCTGTGCAGAATTTGCTGGCGATTTATGTTGCTAATGAACAAACCCAACATTTTCAACTGATTGCATCTCTTAGGTGAGCCATTCCTTTCAACTGGCAACAATAACATATTTGCAGATTCATAAACTCCTGTCTTTATTTTTAATACTTAACCCCCCCCCCCCAGATGATAATCTTCTGAAATCCTTTATATTACCAAAGCTTCTTTATTTAATACAGACGCTACCATTGCCCTTGTCAGCAGCTTTCTCTTGGAACATACACTTCTTATTTATATCCATCCTATGCAGATGCAAGAGGCTGAGAGTGGCTTATTCTAGGCTTATTCTTACCAGATCTTCAAACCTTTTAAAATGCAATGCAAGTCCAATTAAAGAGATGGCTTCAATTAGTTGATCCATATTTTAAGACTTTGAACTCAGCGATTGGGAAAGTGTCATTAACCACTGTGGGCAGGTCTCTAGTGAATTTCTTGTGCTAGCTCCTCAACTCATGTATTTACAGATGACACCCTTAAAGTAATTCAGACACTCTGCTCTAAAAATCATATACTGAACAATCCATCTCCCCTGATGCCATTCCTTGTAACCTCTAATTTACAGGAGATTCCTCCTGGTTGGCATTGTTGTGGTATGTTGACTGTAGAGGACTTAGTAAAATAGTAACATAGTTTGTAAGGCCGAAAAAAAGACATCTGTCCATCCAGTTCGGCCTGTTATCTTGCAAGTTGATCCAGAGTTGAATTCATATTTCTCCTTTATTAGCCCCAATAACTCCTTCATCCTCAATTTCCAATCTTCTCCCACACAGATTTCACAGAGAGAACATTACTAAATTGCCTCAAGTAAAGCCTTTAGAAGATAAAGACAGCAGAATGAACTGCTATATTCAGCTTCTACAGACACTGCTGTGAAGTGAGGGAATATGCCTGAAGACACCCTCATCACCAAACAACTACTAGGTCACTAGTGCTGAATTGCTTCCTCAATATCCTTGATGGTGCCAGAGAAGAACTGCACTAAAGCTTGCTACTGTATATATTTATTATATTTCTAGTTTCTATTATTCTATAGTTCTATGTTGCACTTAATAAAAAGTACTTTGTTACGTTCCACTCTGGCCTCATTCTTCAGTGCTACAGCTTTCACTGCAACTGACCCCAGGGAGCGATGACCTGAGGTAGGACACCGTGACACTACAACAATACATCGGGTCTGTAGCCCTCAAACAAATGGAATTAGCCATTGAGGGCACATTAGAGATGCAGCTCAGCAAGGGAAACATTGGAACATATTTTCTGTTATTGCCCCGAAAGTAGGAGTTAGTGGGTGGGTATTGAAAATGCTATTCAGAAGATTTGTGACTGTAAGGCTGCATTCACACGACCGTAGTATTGTGGGTCCACAATAATGCGGACCAGCAATACTACGGGTTTCCGCCCGGCGTGTGTTCCGCAATGTGCGGAATACATGGCTGGGCGCCCCATTGAAAATGCCTATACTTGTCCGCTGTTGCGGACAACTATAGGACATGTTCTATATTTTCTTGAGTAGCCGCGAGCTGGCCATAGAGGTGAACGGGCCCGCAACTATTCTGCAATTTTGCGGGCCCTAAGATTATATTGACTCAGGTGGCAGTCCTTCTCTGGCTGCCTAATGACCACTGGCAATCATTGAGGACGAACTTGATCACTCATTTAATTCAAACCTCTGAAATAGTTGTTTTTTTATCCCCCATCTCACACCATGTGGTATGACACCGTGGACCAAATTTTTAGATTTGAAAAACTGGTCAGCTGGTCTTCTAGAACTCACTCTAGCTTCAGTTAATTATGGGGATCTGGATAATATTTTACATCCCCTCCCATCCATTACAATTAAAATGAGTCAATTTCTCTATACCCACCTATTAATATATGTGATCATATATTGAACAACACAAAATGTGTGGGATGGGCTTATTAAACACTGTGGGTATGTTTCTTTCACAATTGTACCTGATTGTTTGCTAATATTCCACTGTGTATTCCTTTCTGTCATTTAATACAAAAACATTTATGTAAAAAAAAAACTGATTTCAATAATCTCCCTCAAGATAAATTCGCCACAGAAAATGCTTACTACTAAGTGAACCTATTATTTTTACTGGTGTGATGTGAGAGCATATTCTCGTGTGTGGGGATCTGCAACTCCAGAAATAAACATTCACAATTTTAGAAGCCATGAAATACTGTATAAATAGTATTTTTACTCTGTAATTTGACAAAAAAAGAAAATACTGTTGTTAGCAATGCTGAATTGTGGTTTCACTGTTTTCAGTATTTGCCAGATCAAGCCTAGCATGGATATGCATGAAAGTAAAAAAGAAATGTGTAATTTAACAGCAAATGCATATATGCCAAGAAACTGAAAAAAAAAGAAAGAAAAGGAGGCAAGAGACAACTTACTGAATATTGAACTATTGAGTTTTTCGTTGGCTATATGCAGTAATTTCCTAAGTTCTCTCTAGTGGTGGTTGCAAGCAGGTAGAATGTAATCTTTTAGTTCTGTATCCAAAATTGAAACTTTGACACTCTGTAAATATATATTTAAGGGTTATCCAACATTATATCAGACCTCATAAAGAGGCCGACCCATGGTGTTGATCATACTTATCTGGTTCCCACCACTAGGTTCTGTTTCTATGGCTCCACAGCTGAAATTCAGCAGAGAGCTAACAGTAGTATTTGCTTCTTTTTTTTTTTTACAGAGTAAAACTATGTATACAGTATTTCAAGGTGAAACTTTCATGGTGTGCTGATATCAACATCCTATTGTAACGGGGCATGTGACTGCTGCAACCAATAGCTGGCCACAGAGGTGACCTGCTCCCCTTGCATCACATGACCCATTTTCTCCAAAATACAGCAATATCACACATGTGGCCATAAAATGCTGTTTAGGCACACCGTAGGGCTCAAAAGGGAAGGATCGCCATTTGGCTGCTGGAGGACAGGTTTCACTGGAATTGTTTTGGTAAAAAAAACAATAATAAATTGGTATCTTTGTAATCGTAGTGATCAAGTTAATGTCATTTTTCCCACAATGATAATGGCAACTCATCCTGCAAAAAACAAGCCCCCAGATAGCTCCATCAAGAGAAAAATAAAAAAACATATGTTTGTCAGAAAATAGCTGCACTGGTACCCTAGAGTCTGTTTGAATGCAACATGGTGCCTGTAAATCAATCCAACAAAATGTGCCTCGCAAAAGCCATAAGGTGGTCTTTCCTTTCCAAACCATGCAGTGTACCCTGACCACAATTTATATTCACATTGATTGTATTTCTTTATCCGGCAGAACCCTCATGATTTAAGGGGCGTGGTGTGTCTCAGGGTGGTATAAGATGAGCGCAACATTTTGGGAACTGAAATGCCATATCTGTGGAGAACTTTCAATTTTTATTTTGCACAGTTCTCTGCTCATTAATTTCTACAAAATACCAGTGGTGTCAAAATGCTCGTTCCAGCTCTTAAAAATAATTTAAAGGGAATGTGTCATCAGAAAATGACCTGCTGTTGAAATTACTTTTTTATGTTTAACATATTTTCAATAATTTTATATTATATATAATATCAATCATATTATTTTTCATGACACTTTTTAAGAATATTTCCTAGCTATTTGTGCATTTCTGTTATGTTTCTAGTACATGATCTAGTTATATTCACATACTAGTTATTTTATATAGTATCTGTGGCACATTTACACAGGACGATGATTTAGGAACAAGTATTTTTCACTCTCAATGTGTTTATATTCTGGAGCAGCCTAGGAGGGTGGTTCAGCAGTCGGGACAGAAGCAAAGAGGAGGTGGAATGTATATGCAGCCACAGTGCTGGTCAGGAAGCTCTCATCATTGTCACCTCCTGTTGCTTGAGTTCAGCCCAGACCTCGCAGCAATGAGGGCCCAGGGTAAAGTTCCTGACCTGCTCTCTCTGCGTGCAGCTATTTATACAGACAGTCTGTCCTCCTTCTGCTCCTGGAGGAAGCTGTGTTTTTTTTTTTTTTTTTTTTTTTTTTAAGTTTTAACATTTTTATTTGAGGTAATAAAGTTGTACAGAAAATATCCATGTACATTGAGACATGACAGCAAATCATAATATGAATGTACAAAGCAGTCAGTTCAGCAATAATAGCAGAAACATAAATCGAAACTATTTCCCCAACCCTTTAGCAGTGTCGTTGTTCTCACTTGGCAATACCCTAGCTACCATAAGCATCTCTGCCTCGCAGCTCATTACATAGGAGCCACTAGCCACCTGGCTGTTTTAGGAGTCCTAACGTACCTTTGAGGTCCTCGGTATAATACCAGGACGTGTGTACAAATGGAGTAACCACCAAAGCCCTTTCACTGGGAGTAAGCACTTGTATAATAAACTGCCTCCATGTTTTAAAGAAATGTTTCATCCTAGTTTGTTTTTTTGTTTTGGCATCCAGCCTTTCCAGATACATATGCTTTTTCAGACCAGCTACAACTTCAATAGTGGAAGGCACACTCGGAGACAACCAATGTTGTAGTATCGATCTCTTTGCGGCCAGCAGTATGATATGTATTAGAGCTGGCATTCGAACAGCTTCCCTTGACATACCCTCTGGGGATGCAAGTGAATGAAACAACAAAGGCAAAGGGTTAAGCTGCAGGGGTTGATGCCACAATTTGGTTATCAATGCCAGAATGTCCTTCCAGAATATTTGAATTTTCCTGCATTGCCAGATACAGTGGTAAAGGTCTGCTCTGGCAGTCAGGCACTTCGGACATCTTGTTATTCTATCTGGCCGCGTATCTGATGCTGGAATGGTGAATGCATAGATAGCTGCGTTAATTAATCTGTAGTGGGTGTTTCTCCAGATTTCACTCGTGATATGCTTGCGTACTAAAAGCATCCCTTCCATTAATCTGTCTGACAAGTCAGATACCTTTAACGTTTTCTCCCAGTAGGAGAATTTTATAGGCTGCCCAGACTTAACCCCTTTTACCATGAGGGAATGGTAAAGCCCTGAAATGGAATTCCTAGCTGTTGGCCCCCCAATCCACTGATCAAACGGGTTGTTAATAATCTCCTTGGAGTAATCTCTGAGCTTGCGCATACAAAACGAATGCAATTGAGCATATTGAAATGACTGTGGGCCTGTAAGGTTATATTTCCGTGATATTTCCAGAACGGTCAGTAGTCTTGGTTCTGTCTCATGCAATATATGCTGTAACCTAGTTATGCCTTTGGTTAAAGAACTTGTTAGTTCTCCCAGCCGGGAAGTCGGCATGCTTCAATATTGGGAGGTATTTAGACAATTGGAAAGACAGGCCAAACCATTTCCTCAGGGCCTTCCAGGCGGCTATAGTATCTCTAATAATAACTGACTGTTTCACCCTAGGGGGTAGTGAAGACAAGGGAGAGTGTAATAATGCCGCTAGATCATATGGAGATGCCAACTCAGCTTCTATTAAGGTATTGGAGTAGTGTTGCCCATGATGAATCCAATCTATCACATGTCGTCCTATACAGGAAAGATTGTATCCTCGTATGTCTGGGAGGTTCAGGCCTCCTTTTTCTATAGGTTTGCATAGACGAGAAATAGAAATCCTAGGCCTTTTCCCCATCCATATGAATTTAATGAATGCTGATGTCAGGGTCTTTACATCCTGGTGCTTTAAAAGCAATGGTATTGTTTGGAGCGGGTATAGTAACTTAGAGACACTCATCATTTTGAGTAGATGAATTCTGCCATTGAGGTTGATAGGCAGGGACTCCCACTTTTTTAGTTCATCAGTAATTTTTTTTATCAGCGGGGGGTAATTGAGAGTATAGATAGAGTCTGGGGTTTTCCCTATCTTGATGCCTAGATATTTTATGAAAGAACCAGCTATTGGGACACCCAATCTCTGAAGACACTGAGTCGCCTGAACCCCTGCTGGGCCGAGATGCAGGAGTTCACATTTGGATAGGTTCAGCTTAAAGCCTGAAGCCTGCCCAAACTCAGAGATGTGATTCAATGTTGGTTGCAAATGTACCTCTGGTTGTCTCATAAAAAGTAGTACATCATCAGCAAAAAAAGCCGATTTCACCTCCTGCGCTCCTACCGCTATACCTGGGAACAATCTGCCTGATTCTATGGATCTTACCAAAGGTTCGATTGCCAAATTGAACAAGAGGGGCGATAGAGGGCATCCCTGGCGCGTGCCTTTTTGAAGCTGGAAGGGTTGGGAACGGAGTCCTGTGGTATATATTTGGGCTGAAGATGTGGTGTATAAAGCTGACAGAAATCGCCTGAACGGGCCCTGGATTCCTATTTTGTCTAATACTAGATCTAGCCAGCGCCACCTCACAGTATCAAAGGCCTTTTCTGCATCTAAAGCTATTAATGCTGAGGTACGCGCCACTTCCGGGTGACCCCTCGCCCAATCCAAAACTGCCAGGGTTTTTCTAAAATTGGTCACTGCCGCTCTGCCTCTGACAAACCCCACCTAACTACTGCTGATGAGATCAGGAAGAAATACCGCTAAGCGATTTGCCATTATTTTGGCCACTAGTTTCAGGTCTTGATTTATCAGGGAAATGGGCCTATATGATCCCGGCAGTTCGATATTCCTGCCTGGTTTGGGGAGCAACTTCAAAAAAGACATGTTGGCTGCTGTCATGGGCTTGGCACCTGCTAATAGGGACTGAAAATAATTAGTCAACGGGGTGACAATGTTGTTTTTTAGTGCTTTATAAAAGTCCCCCATGAACCCATCAGGTCCAGGGGCTTTTCCATTCTGAAAGGTACCTATTGCGCTCAAGACCTCTTCCTCAGTGACATCTCTATTAAGAAGATCCACTTCCTCCTGGGTAAGGGAGGGCATGTGCACCGAGTCCAGATATTACTGTCCTAGTTCCTGCTGGAATGTGTCTGCTTCCTTGTACAGGTCAGCATAATAGTCACGCAGTATCTGGACAATATCCGTTGGGCATGTGCTAAGAACTCCAGAAGAGCCCCTTAAAGCCTGGATGTGAGTCAGTTGCCGCTGCCCCTTTGCCAGGCTGGCCAGCAATCTCCCTGATTTATTTCCCTGTTTGAGCAGTTTGGCTTCAAAGTGTGAGCGGTGTAATTGGGTCTTTTGTTCTAGTACATATTCATATGCGGATCTGGCTGATTTCCAAGCCTCAAGTGTGGCAGGACTAAGACATTGTTGGTGACGGGTATACGCCTTTCTAAGGGCTTCACTAAGATGGGATAGTTGGGTCCACAGCTTGCACTTCAGAGATTTTGTATAAGCTAGAATCTTGCCCCTTAGAACAGCTTTCCCCGCCTCGAAATACAAGGATGGATTATCGCTATGTATGGCATTATGATAATCGTATTCCGTCCACCAACCCTGAATTTGTTCCACAAAGGTTTCATCCTTCAGAAGGGAGGAGGGGAAGCGCCACACAAAGTCTTTCCCCTGTAAATGTACATTTTCAATATCAGCTAATATTGGGGAATGGTCCGAAATGACCATTGGACTGATGTCCGAGAAGGTGGCCCGTGATGCAAGCGCTCTAGATAGCAAAATATAGTCTATCCTGGACCAGGAGCGGCTAGAATGTGAATAATGGGTATATTCCCTGGCATCAGGGTGCCGGTATCTCCATATGTCTTCCAAAGATAAGTTTGCAACAAAATCCTGCAATACAGTATCCGTTGTTCTTCCCGCCTCCCCCTGCCTGCTTGAGCTTTTCCTATCTTTGGTAACATTGTGCACTACATTCAGATCCCCCGCAACTAAAATGTTGGGCTGTAGATCAGCTTGTATCTGAGTACGCAGATGGGAGTAAAAGGAGGACTGGTCAGTGTTTGGGCCATAGACATTATAAATACTCATAATTCCAGCCAGGGTTTGCAGCAATACTTGCAGTAATCTCCCCTGCTGATCAGCCATATGTGACAGAATTTGCGAAGCTGTGTTGCTGCACTAACAGGGCGCAGGTTACAGAGCAGTGAATAACACTGGAGGATAATGCTGCTGGACAGACCACTTGCTACAATACACAGCCTACAGCAGTTAATGACAGTAATAGGCTATGCAGTGCAGGCAGGGGAGGACCTGGCATTTCTGGGTCCCCAACCAGTTATGTCTGGAGGCCCTAATCAAAGACATTTTTGTATAGAAAAATACAACAATCATCGCTACCTCCAATGTGCAACTACTCTGACCCAAATACCACTCTGCCATCAAATTTGCCACCACTCTGCCCAAAATGCCACTCTGACCCTAAAGTTTCACTAGTCTGGTCCAAATGCCACTCTGCCCTCTAATGTGCCTCCACTCTCCCTCCAATTTATTTTTTATTTATTTATTTATATATTTTATGCACTTATATATCGCTGACATATTCCACAGCGCTTTACAAACATCAGCATCACACTGTCCCCAATGGGGCTCCCAATCTAAAATCCCTATCAGTATGTCTTTGGAGTGTGGGAGGAAACCGAACAAGAAATCAATATGGCAAACAATCACTACTAGTAAGTGATAATGTGTTGTTTCCTGTCAAATGATTCTGAAAATTGCAAAACCAGAATACCCCTTTAATGGTCCTAATGTTTTATGTAACATAGTAACATAGTTTATAAGGCCGAAAAAAGACATCTGTCCATCCAGTTCGGCCTGTTTTCCTACAATTTGATCCAGAGGAAGGCAAAAAACCCTGTGAGGTAGAAGCCAATTTTCCCCACTTTAGGGAAAAAAATTCCTTCCCGACTCCAATCAGGCAATCAGAATAACTCCCTGGATCAACGACCCATCTCTAGTAACTATAACCTGTAATATTATTACACTCCGGAAATACATCCAGGCCCCTCTTGAACTCTTTTAGTGAACAACTAGAAAATACATAGGGGGTCGTTTATAACCATATATACGCCACTTTTATGGCGTATATCTGGCAAACATTCTGTTGCACACTATGGTCTAGCAGAATCTGCAACTTCTTCCCCACCCATGCCAATTTTAAAAATGTGGGTGCAGTGGGCCAGTCTAGTCTAGTGTAGAAAATGGTCTAAATATAAGACAGCAAGGAAGCTGTCTTACATTTAGAATTGGCAGTGTATATGCTGAAGTTATGTAAAGGCCGGCACCTCTACATAACTTCGGCGATCCACCACCAGCTATAGGGCTTATTAAGACCACCATCTAAAACGCTGGTCTTAATAAATGTGCCCCATAATCCTGACTCAAATCCTGATGCTGTTTGTTATGCGATGTGTTTTATTTCAATATGAGTGGGTAGCAGATCATCATACAGATTGGAATCCTGATTGGCGGTTCAGATAAAAATCAGACACATGGCTGTTCTGCCTCACCAGACAAAACAAAGATACTAAGAAGATATGCTGTGTATTTCTACACATGAAATATTCTAAGGTACTTTATCAGGGCTGTTTTGGCTCCCAAGAAAAAACTGAGAATGGAACTTTATTTCTCAAAGCTCTTATTTGGGCGTTATTACAGTAGGCATGGTAAACCTATACACATTGTGGGTGTCTACATTTATTCAGTTTACCAGTCAAGACAGCATTTTCACTACCACATACCTTTGGCAACGCACCTTCTGTTGAAATAAAGGATCAAGTATATTTATACTGCAGAAGTTCTGACACCCGGGAAACCCGATCAGAAACACCACCACAGTACATAGACTTGGAGCTAAGCTGTAGTTCCTGAAGTGTGGTGTTCTCGCTGCATACACTGTGTACTTTCAGAACTGCGGCTGCAACTAACAGCTGATCAGTAGAAATGTCGGGTGTTGGACCTTCATTAATTGGATAATAACAACCTATCCTATCAAACTGGACCTTCTTGGAAAACCCCTTTAAAGGGGATGTGCAGGCCATATATATATATTGATGACCTATCATCAGGATAGATAATCAATATCTGATCCGACACCCGGCACCCCCACTGATCAGCTGTTTGAAGATGTGGCGTTCCATGCGAGCGTTGCTTCCTCCTCATTACACTACGCATCGTCTTGGATGTTTCGGTAGTGCGGTGTGGAGCATCAACTCCTCTTCAACAGCTGCTTAGAGGGGGTCCTGGGTGTCAGAACCCTGCTGATCAGATATTGTTGACCGATCCTGATAATAGGTCATCAATATACAGTATATGGATTGCACAGCTCCTTTAAAGTCTATACACTAGATACTATCATGATACAACTCAATATACACAAAAATTACTGAGGAGGGAATTTATAATTTGCAGTGGTTTTATAAGTGACAACGATCACACCCTTATCACCTGTCCTGTGGATAGGTGATAAGTTGTCATTCTGGGAAAACCCTTTAACAAACTGATCATATATATTATAACCCCTATCATTATTAGTAATGTAATTGTCTTCCCATCATTAAAGAGGTCCATACCTATAAAGATGTCCCCCCCCATATCCCATTGCAAATGAAAAATCATTTGTATCGTGAAATATCATGCATTTATATTTTCTGAGTTAATAATGAATTCTGCAATGACTGGCCTTACCTTGACAAAGACGAGTGCCCAACAACCGGTATCCATCAGGACACATACAGGAGAAGCGTCCAGGCTCATTCACACATTGATACTGGCACAAATAGCTGGAGTAACTGCACTCATCAATGTCTAGTGTAAAATGGATAAAATTAATTAATAATGCAAAACAGAACATAGGTTATCAAACATTTGAAGTAATCAAAATAGTCCTAGGATTGTGACTTTCATTGTGGAAATGATCAGCTGTATCTCATTTGCTCACAAATGCCAGTAAGGGCGGATTGTGGGAAAATACTGAAGCACTGGAGACACAGATATACATATAACTATACATATATACATATGACTATATGAAAGACTGTAAGAAATTGGCCATAAGGGATGGATCTTTTAACACTGTGCAGGTGGAAACTCTCAAAATCTTACAATGAATTTGTTGCAGTGGGTTTCCTATAATGCTTTGCCTTATAAAAGACTGTCAGATTACAACAGAGGGTTATAGGAAGCCCACTGCAACAAATTCTGCAAAGTTACACTACGTTAGGTCTCATGCACACGGCCGTTCCCCGGCCGTGCCCGTATTGTGGCCCTCAAACAGTAGATCCGCACAAACTGGCCCTGACCGTTTGTGCACCTTATCATGGATGCGGACCCATTAACTTGAATGGGTCTGCAATCCGGAAGGTGTGGTGCAGAACGGAGGCACGGAATCCCACAAAAGCATTACGGAGTGCTTCCTTGGGGTTTCTCTTCGTGTCACAAAATAATACATGTCCTATTTTTTGCGGTGCGGACGGATTATAGATCCATTCAAATTGAATGCGCCTGGGTCCGTCTGCGGCAGCTGCATGAATGGTGCCCGTGCATTGGGGACTGCAAATTGCGGTCCCCAATGTAGGGAACAGCCCAACAATGGCCCTGTGAGAGATCTGTTAGTATGCAAAGGCTATATAAAAAATCTATCACTACATGGTTGGATAGACTGACCTCAGGGGAATTTCACATGTAGACATTTTTCCTATTTTGTTACAACACATGCTCTAGATATCTTTTTTAGGGAATATCAATTGTATGGTTAATGACTTTATTAATTGTAGAACCAACTTTGTGGTCTATGTTATACTATGTCCCTCTAATAGATATTATATTGGAAAAACGACCTGTCACCTATATAAGAGGATTTGCAAACATCTTAATTCTATTTCTACAGGGAGGTGTGTCCTTTCTACTGCAGCTGGTGGCAGTTGAAAGATGGAACTGAGCATGTGCTTCCATCTCAGTGAGCAGGACAAAGAAATTAGAAAAGGAGCAAACAGCAGGTGGCGCTATACATATAGATTAGAATTGAATAACTGAGTAGCTAGAATACATTTTTAATTACATGCAATTAGAAAAGTATTCAGATCTAGGTGCTGGTTTGAAAACTGTAGAATATTTTTAATGGGACAACCCCTTTAAGGAATGTTGACTGCTTTGATCCATCGCATTTTCTGTTGTTTAGCAATATGGAGGCTGCTAAATGATTTCTACTAATAAGACTGGATTGGGGAGGAAACCTGATTAAGATTCATGAGCAGCCATGAAATTCAGGAGGATTACCATTTACATTATGTGAAGAAATAACCCTCACATAGTGGTAAAATACAGTAAATGATACATGTCAGAAGCTATCCCCAGTGGGGATATATACCACCTAAAACGGTATTACGTACCATTGCAGGTATACCCGTCATTATCCAACTCAAAGCCCTGATTACAGCGGCAAAGAAAAGTGCCATAGGTGTTGTAGCAACGCTGTTGGCATGGTGCACCCATAGAACACTCGTTGACATCTGTAGGTGAGAAGTTCCATGTGAATAGCATCTTAATGTACATTCCAATAACAGAGGGAACAATAAACATTTCTCATGATTCTCTCCTTTACAATTAAATTATTAAAACATGCTTTCTGGATTCACAGTGAACAATATATGAATATGACTTTTTATAATTCTTAAGGCCCCATTCACATGTCTGTGTTTTTGGTCCGGATCCAATCCCCATTCTTTGGGGTTTGGATGCGGACCCATTCATTTCAATCCGTATATCCATTCTGTATTCCCGCCAAAAAGATAGAACACATCCTATTCTTGTCCATTTTGTGGACAAGAATAGGCATTGTTACAATGGATCCACACAAAAAAAACTAATGCAACACGGGTGTCATATGGACGTCATCAGTATTTTTTGCGAATTAGCATTTTGCAGTCCACACAATACATACGGTCGTGTGAATGCACCCTAAATATCCCCAGGATTTCACAACCTTCCTCTAACAGAACCTTCCTGAGGCCTATAATGAGGACTTTCTGTTTCACAGAGTAAAACCTTCCTCTGCTGCCCAAATCCAAGTCCAAAATATTCCCCTATGTTCATTTTTCATTACTCAAGCTATAGCCGATCTGCAGTTGATTTTTGAATTATTAATACTACTATTACTTCCTGTTAATGTTATTTTACCATCAGTTCACAACCCAGCAGCCTTTTTAATTTATATGGACATCATATAGGACAGCTCCCCACTTAGACACTCCTCTATTAGTGAGAGTGAAGAGAAGCTGCAAAGAGTGACCTCTACTCTAGATCAGTATTTTTCTACCTGAGGTACACATATCCCAGGGGGTTAACCAGGGGCGGTCTTGGGCACCACGCATCCTATGCATTTGCGTAATTTATAAAATGCGTACGCATTAGTGTCCATACTAAAATATGCGTATGAATTAGCGAGCAGATTTGAAAAAGCGCATGCAAATTCCACCCGAGCATGCTCGCTCATCTCTAGTCCCATTCTTTGATGTGTGGGGGGGGAGTGTCATCATAGGGCGTGTCATCCGGGGCGTGACGCGTCATTGGGGGGGGGCCTCGGACATAACTTCGCTTAGGGCCCCAGAAATGCCAAGACCACCCCTGGGGTTAACACCAAGCTTTGTACAGTAATGTAGAAGAAACTAGCTGGCCTCTCTTATAATATAATCTCAGCTAAACTGTTAGGGGAGATATCTGATGATCAGATTACAATAAGAACCAAGGGAATAATGATTACAGCTCTAGACTATTAAGGTTTGGCCAACAGCCCTCGATCCGGACCCCCCATCAATGGCAGATTATAACAGGGACATTTGGGTAGGCAGCCCCGGGCCCGACTTTTCTGTGGGGCCCACTACCACCCAAAACACCCATTACACGGAAGGAAAGCTGTGATTCTCGTAGGAGAAAGTCCCTTTGAAGGCATCATCGCCATATCAATGTTACTGGTCACATGGCGGCGACATCATCAGAGGTCCTTTCTCTCCAGCAAAAGTGTTGCTGCAGGAGAAATACTGCATACTGCGGGCTACTGCATACTGTGTGGTATTATGCTAAATACTGCATACAGTGGGTGTTATACTGTATACTACATACTGTGGAGTACTGCATTCTGTGAGATGTTATACTGCATACTGTGGGGTGTTATATACTGCATACTGTGGAGTGCTATACTGTATGCTACATACTGTATACTGTACAGCTCAGCCAGACACCCCGCACCTCGCACCGTCTTATCTGCTATCAGAGAAGAGTCTGCTTACATTTATCTAATGCGTATTTCCAGCTAAACTCAGGACCAGTAGACGAGTTTTCAGCCCTAGAGGTTTTTCCATTTTTGTGTTTTTGTTTTTCACTCCCTGGGTTTCCGGGGCCATAACTTTTGTAATTTTCCATTCACATAGTCTTGTTTTTTGTAGAATAAGTTGTACTTTCTAATGGCGTCATTTACAGTTGCATACAATGTAGTGGGAAGCAGGAAAAATATTTCAAAGGGGGTGGAATTATAAAAAAAAAAAAACACAATGCCACTACAGTTTTATGGGTTTTGTTGTACAGCCTTTCCTAAGCGTTTTTTTTGCATTTTAATACTGAAAAAATTTGAGAATTAAAAAAAAAATGTTTTTTAATTAAGTTACCATATTTTGACTCCTATAACTTTTCAGTAGTTTTGTGTAGAAAGCTGTGTGACTGCTCATTGTTTGCAGGTCAATCTGTACTTGTGTGTATGACTTCTTGATTTTTTATTACATTTTTTTGTGGGAGGTGAAGTGACCGAAAAAATGCAAATTGACAATTTAGATTTTTTTTTTTCCTATTTTGCTGTTTGCCATATGGGATTAATATTTTAATATTTTAATAGGATGCAACAATGCCCATGATGTTTATTTATTTATTTTTATATATATTTTGACTTTGGTTTTGGGGAAAGGGGGATTATTATTTTTTTAATATAGTTTTAAAATTATTATTTTTTACACTTTTTTTTATACCTCCCATAGCGAACTATAACAAGCAATCATCACATTGCTTCTCTCATAGACTCCATTGCTGATGAGGATTACATTATGTTCCTATGGAGTTCCTATGGAGCAGAGGCTCATTAGGAACGTATATGTACGTAATAGCCTTGAATCATTCAGAAATAACAAGGCTGCCTCACATACCATCCGGTCCCCCCGATCTCCGCTAGGGGAAGTCAGTGCGCACCTTGAAGCAAGTACTGCTGGGTTTTTGCACTCCCTGATGCTGTGGACGTTTGAGGAGTTAAATGTATGTGATCTACATCATTATCGATCGCATACATTATTCCTGGGTGTCAGTTGTTTAAAACAGCAGGCACCTGGTGGCTATGGAGCCTGTCATCTTAAAAGTCCTCCCCGATGCCATGCTGGTCGGGAAGGGGTTAATTATGGTGTTCTGAGGTAGATAACACTCAAATTGAATGAGACATTTATAAAACATTTTTAATTGCAATAGTAACGTGTATTAACAATTATAAATGCATGCTGAGATATCTGATTTTTCTGTTCTGTTTCCATCAGGGACAGTAGTGTCATAAAGAGCTGCCTTGAGTGGTGAATATATGTAAAGTATATATACAGTATACACATCGCCATCAGTGACTGGCTATAAAATTCTCCAGCTCAATTAAAAACCATCTTAGGCTGAATTCACACTTCAGTTATTTGCTCAGTTATTGTGAGCCAAAACCAGATCTGGGTCAAAAAACAGAACAGGAGCAGATCTTTCCATGAAACCAACCAATATACCAGAGTCCACAGAAAATCTACTTCTAAACGAAATAGATGAGGCAGCAAATCATAATGAGGTCGTTATTATGGGGGACTTCAACTACCCAGATATAGACTGGGAAACTGAAACCTGTATATCTCATAAAGGAAACAGGTTCTTGGCAATAACCAAAGACAATTACCTTTCCCAACTGGTTCAGGACCCAACTAGAGGGACAGCCATACTGGACTTAGTATTAACCAATAGACCTGACAGAACAACAGATGTGCAGGTCGGGGGACACCTGGGAAATAGTCACCATAAAATAATAACCTTCCAATTGTCATTCAAAAGAGCGTTTCTTCAGGGAGGAACAAAAATACCAAACTTCAAAAAAGCAAAATTTAGCCAACTAAGAGAGGCCATAGGCCTAACTAACTGGGACAGAGTCCTCAAAAATAAAAATACAGCCACAAAATGGGATATTTTTAAAAGCATCCTAATATCTAATTGTGAGAGGTACATACCTTATGGGAATAAATGGTTAAGGAACAAGAAAAAAACAATGTGGATAAATAGAACTGTAAAGAAAGCAATAAATGACAAAAAGAAAGCATTTAAACAGGAGGGGAGCGAGGAAGCATTGAAAAACTATAAGGAAAAAAAAATAGAATATGTAAAAGACAAATAAAAACAGCCAAACTAGAGACCGAGAGATTAATCGCCAAAGAGAGTAAAACTAACCCTAAAATGTTCTTTAATTATATAAATGGTAAAAAGTATAAACCTGAAGGCATCAGCCCCTTACAGAGTAATGAGGGGGGAGTTTCAGAGAGCGATGAGGAGAAAGCAAAGCTACTAAATATTTTTTTCTCCACTGTATTCACTGAGGAAAATAAATGGTCAGATGAAATGCAGAATATAAAAGTAAATTCCCCTTTAAAAGTGCCCTGTCTGACCCAGGAAGAAGTACAGCGACGTCTTAAAAAGATTAAAATAGACAAATCGCCAGGACCGGATGGCATACACCCCCGTATCCTAAGAGAATTAGGTAATGTCATTGCCAGACCCTTATTTCTGATATTTAAGGACTCTATACTGACAGGGAGTGTTCCATAGGATTGGCGCAAATGTGGTGCCAATATTCAAAAAGGGTCCAAAAACAGAGCCCGGAAACTATAGGCCAGTAAGTTTAACATCTGTCGTGGGTAAACAGTTTGAAGGTTTTCTAAGAGATGCTATCTTGGAGTACCTCAATGAAAATAAGAAAATAACTCCATATCGGCATGGCTTCATGAGGGATCGGTCATGTCAAACCAATTTAATCAGTTTCTATAGAGGTAACTGAGAGTAACTGAGACATGGCTGGATGATAGCTATGACTGGGCAGTTAACGTACAGGGTTACAATCTTTTTAGAAAGGATCGTCAAAACCGGAGAGGGGGAGGGGTCTGCCTTTATGTAAAGTCATGCCTAAAGCCCACACTCCGGGAAGATATAAATGAGGGACATGAAGATGTGGAGTCACTGTGGGTAGAAATAAATGGAGCCAAAAACAATAATAAAATACTACTAGGGGTTTATTATAAACCACCCAATATATCAGAGACCACAGAAAATCTACTTCTAAATGAAATAGACGAGGCGGCAAATCATAATGAGGTCGTTATTATGGGGGACTTCAACTACCCAGATATAGACTGGGAAACTGAAACCTGTACATCTCATAAAGGAAACAGGTTCTTGGAAATAACCAAAGACAATTACCTTTCCCAACTGGTTCAGGATCCCACTAGAGGGACGGCCATACTGGACTTAGTATTAACCAATAGACCTGACAGAACAACAGATGTGCAGGTCGGGGGACACCTGGGAAACAGTGACCATAATATAATAACCTTCCAATTGTCATTCAAAAGAGCGTTTCTTCAGGGAGGAACAAAAATACCAAACTTCAAAACAGCAAAACTTAGCCAACTAAGAGAGGCCATAGGCCTGGGACTGGGACAAAGTCCTCAAAAATAAAAATACAGCCACAAAATGGGATATTTTTAAAAGCATCCTAATATCTAATTGTGAGAGGTACATACCATATAGGAATAAAATAATAAGAAACAAGAAAAAACCAATGTGGATAAATAGAACTGTAAAGAAAGCAATAAATGACAAAAAGAAAGCATTTAAATCACTAAAACAGGAGGGGAGTGAGGAAGCATTGAAAAACTATAAGGAAAAAAATAGAATATGTAAAAGACACATAAAAACAGCCAAACTAGAGACCGAGAAATTAATCGCCAAAGAGAGTAAAACTAACCCTAAAATGTTCTTCAATTATATAAATACTAAAAAGTATAAACCTGAAGGTGTGGGCCCCTTACAGAGTAATGAGGGGGGAGTAGCAGAGAGCGATGAGGAGAAAGCGAAGCTGCTAAATAACTTTTTCTCCACTGTATTCACTGAGGAAAATAAAATGTCAGATGAAATGCAGAGTATAAAAGTAAATTCCCCTTTAAAAGTGCCCTCTCTGACCCAGGAAGAGGTGCAGCAACGTCTTAAAAATATTAAAATAGACAAATCACCAGGACCGGATGGCATACACCCCCGTATCCTAAGAGAATTAAGTAATGTAATCGACAGACCCTTATTTCTGATATTTAAGGACTCTATACCGACGGGGAGTGTTCCACAGGATTGGCGCATAGCAAATGTGGTGCCAATATTCAAAAAGGGTCCAAAAACAGAGCCTGGAAACTATAGGCCGGTAAGTTTAACGTCTGTTGTGGGTAAACTGTTTGAAGGTTTTCTGAGAGATGCTATCTTGGAGTACCTCAATGAAAATAAGCAAATAACTCCATATCAGCATGGCTTCATGAGGGATCGGTCATGTCAAACCAATTTAATCAGTTTCTATGAGGAGGTAAGTTCTAGACTTGACCGCGGCGACTCAATGGATGTCGTATATTTGGACTTCTCCAAAGCGTTTGACACTGTACCACATAAAAGGTTAGTATACAAAATGAGAATGCTTGGCCTGGGAGAAAATGTCTGTATGTGGGTAAGTAACTGGCTTAGTGATAGAAAACAGAGGGTGGTTATTAACGGTACATACTCAGATTGGGTCACTGTCACTAGTGGGGTACCACAGGGGTCTGTATTGGGTCCTATTCTCTTCAATATATTTATTAATGATCTTGTAGAAAGCTTGCACAGTAAAATATCAGTTTTTGCAGATGACACTAAACTGTGTAAAGTAATTAACACAGAAGAGGACAGTGCACTGCTACAGCAGGATCTGGATAGACTGGAGGCTTGGGCAGAAAAGTGGCAGATGAGGTTTAACACTGACAAATGTAAGGTTATGCATATGGGAATGAATAATGCAAGTCACCAGTACATACTAAATGGTAAAGCATTGGGTAACTCTGACATGGAAAAGGACCTAGGAATTTTAGTGAACAGCAAACTAAGCTGCAGAAACCAGTGTCAGACAGCTGCTGCCAAGGCCAATAAGATAATGGGTTGCATCAAAAGAGGCATAGATGCCCGTGATGAGAACATAGTCCTGCCACTTTACAAATCACTAGTCAGACCACATATGGAGTACTGTGTACAGTTCTGGGCTCCTGTGAACAAGGCAGACATAGCAGAGCTGGAGAGGGTTCAGAGGAGGGCAACTAAAGTAATAACTGGAATGGGTGGACTACAGTACCCTGAAAGATTATCAAAATTAGGGTTATTCACTTTAGAAAAAAGACGACTGAGGGGAGATCTAATAACTATGTATAAATATATCAGAGGTCAGTACAGAGATCTCTCCCATCATCTATTTATCCCGAGGACAGTGACCATGACGAGGGGACATCCTCTGCGTCTGGAGGAAAGAAGGTTTGTACATAAACATAGAAGAGGATTCTTTACGGTAAGAGCAGTGAGACTATGGAACTCTCTGCCTGAGGAGGTGGTGATGGTAAGTTCACTAAGAGAGTTCAAGAAGGGCCTGGATGTATTTCTGGAGGGTAATAATATTACAGGTTATAGTTACTAGAGAGGGGTCGTTGATCCAGGGAGTTATTCTGATTGCCTGACTGGAGTCGGGAAGGAATTTTTCCCCCTAAAGTGAGGAAAATTGGCTTCTACCTCACAGGGTTTTTTGCCTTCCCCTGGATCAACTTGTAGGAAAACAGGCTGAACTGGATGGACAGATGTCTTTTTTCGGCCTTACAAACTATGTTACTATGTTACTATGTTACTATGTAAGTTCTAGACTTGACTGTGGCGAATTAATGGATGTCGTATATCTGGACTTCTCCAAAGCATTTGACACTGTACCACATAAAAGGCTAGTATATAAAATGAGAATGCTTGGACTGGGAGAAAATGTCTGTATGTCTGTATGTGTATGTGGGTAAGTAACTGGCTCAGTGATAGAAAACAAAGGGTGGTTATTAACGGTACATACTCAGATTGGGTCACTAGTGGGGTACCACAGGGGTCAGTATTGTGCCCTATTCT
This sequence comes from Rhinella marina, assembly GCA_900303285.1. Lineage (NCBI taxonomy): Eukaryota > Metazoa > Chordata > Amphibia > Anura > Bufonidae > Rhinella > Rhinella marina. The sequence continues at coordinate 108,705 of ONZH01016999.1, forward strand.
CTTCAATATATTTATTAATGATCTTGTAAAAGGCTTGCACAGTAAAATATAAATTTTTGCAGATTGTTTAACTGTGTAAAGTAATTAACACAGAAGAGGACAGCACACTGCTACAGATGGATCTGGATAGACTGGAGGCTTGGGCAGAGAAGTGGCAGACTGACAAATGTAAGGTTATGCATATGGGAAGGAATAATGCAAGTCACCAGTACATACTGAATGGTAAAACATTGGGTAACTCTGACATGGAAAAGGACCTTGGAATTTTAGTGAACAGCAAACTTAGCTGTAAAAACCAGTATCAGACAGCTGCTGCCAAGGCTAATAAGATAATGGGTTGCATCAAAAGAGGCATAGATGCTACTTCTGTGAAAATGTGACCTCCCCGGTTTCCTCCACAGTTCGCTTGGAAGCCCACAAGTCTGTTATTAGGGGTGAACTAATTTCACTATGCTCATTTGTGAAAAAGCAAAGGAGGCAGGAGCTGGATGATTTATTGATTAATATAGCGAGACTTGAGCGGGTACGTAAACAATCACTGGCAGCTCAGTCCTTAGCAGAACTAACATCTATGAGGGAGAAACTAAATCAAATACTTAACATCAAGGCATCCAGGGCGTACCTATACTCGAAACATAAGATATATATCCATGGCAATAAGGGGTCCCGTCTGATGGCCCTTATGGTAAAAAAAGAGGAGGGACCAACTATTCATTAAAGAAATCAGAGACGCTTCAGGGAAGACATTCGCAAACACAAAAGACATAGCTACTTAATTTGAAAAATTCTATTCCACCCTATACAATCTAAGGGAGGGGGAGACTGTAGGGGAGGGACATAGAATTACCCAAATAGACGCTTTTTTAGATTCATTGAATTTGCCCACACTTTCCTAAACACACGTCGAGGTGCTGAATGCTCCTTTTACAACAATGGAGATACAAAAGGTTCTGAAAGAATCTCCCCTAAACAAAAGCCCAGGTCCTGATGGCCTCCCAATTAGCTACTATAGAGCCTTCTCACAGGTCTTACTTCCTCACTTGCTGCAGGCCTTTACCTTGGCTGCTAGTGGTCGTGACTTTCCTCCTCAGTCCCTTATGGCCCACATTGTAGTCTTACCTAAAGAGAGGAAAGATCCGGGTCTCTGTGGTAGCTATAGACCCATTTCCCTACTAAACACGGACATCAAATTATATGCCAAGCTGTTAGCAAACAGGCTACAATCCCTCCTACCTCGATTGATTGACCCAGAACAAGTAGGTTTTGTTAAAGGGAGAGAAGGGAAGGACAACGCCCTGAGAGTTTTACACCTCATCCAGTATGCTAAAACCAAGCAAATTCCCTTAGCCTTACTCTCTACTGACATGGAGAAGGCCTTTGATAGGATAGATTGGTTGTACATGGAAAGGACACTAATTAAATTTGGTCTTCCTATGGATTTTATTAGGGCTATCCTGGCATTGTATAAGAACCCCTCTGCCTCTATCAGAGTAAACGGTTGTATGTCCACCAACTTTTTGATTCATAATGGGATGAGACAGGGCTGCCCTCTATCTCCACTGTTGTTTGTTCTTACAATAGAAAAAATAGAATATGTAAAAGACAAATAAAAACAGCCAAACTAGAGACCGAGAGATTAATAGCCAAAGAAAGTAAAACTAACCCTAAAATGTTCTTTAATTATATAAATGGTAAAAAGTATAAACCTGAAGGTGTCGGCCCCTTACAGAGTAATGAGGGGGGAGTTGCAGAGAGCGATGAGGAGAAAGCAAAGCTACTAAATATCTTTTTCTCCACTGTATTCACTGAGGAAAATAAACTGTCAGATGAAATGCAGAATATAAAAGTAAATTCCCCATTAAAAGTGCCCTGTCTGACCCAGGAAGAAGTAGAGCTGTGTCTTAAAAAGATTAAAATAGACAAATCGCCAGGACCGGATGGCATACAACCCTGTATCCTAAGAGAATTAAGTAATGTCATCGCCAGACCCTTATTTCTGATATTTAAGGACTCTATATTGACAGGGAGTGTTCCACAGGATTGGCACATAGCAAATGTGGTTCCAATATTCAAAAAGGGTCCAAAAACAGAGCCCGGGAACTATAGGCCGGTAAGTTTAACATCTGTCGTGGGTAAACTGTTTGAGGGTTTTCTAAGAGATGCTATCTTGGAGTACCTCAATGAAAATAAGCAAATTACTCCATATCAGCATGGCTTCATGAGGGATCGGTCATGTCAAACCAATTTAATCAGTTTCTATGAGGAGGTAAGTTCTAGACTAGACCGCAGCGAATCAATGGATGTCGTATATCTGGACTTCTCCAAAGCATTTTACACTGTACCACATAAAAGGTTAGTATATAAGATGAGAATGCTTGGCCTGGGAGAAAATGTCTGTATGTGGGTAAGTAACTGGCTCAGTGATAGAAAACAGAGGGTGGTTATTAACGGTACATACTCAGATTGGGTCACTGTCACTAGTGGGGTACCACAGGGGTCAGTATTGGGCCCTATTCTCTTCAATATATTTATTAATGATCTTGTAGAAGGCTTGCACAGTAAAATATCAATTTTTGCAGATGACACTAAACTGTGTAAAGTAATTAACACAGAAGAGGACAGTACACTGCTACAGATGGATCTGGATAGACTGGAGGCTTGGGCAGAGAAGTGGCAGATGAGGTTTAACACTGACAAATGTAAAGTTATGCATATGGGAAGGAATAATGCAAGTCACCAGTACATACTAAATGGTAAAATATTGGGTAACTCTGACATAGAAAAGGACCTAGGAATTTTAGTGAACAGAAATCTAAGCTGCAGAAACCAGTGTCAGACAGCTGCTGCCAAGGCCAATAAGATAATGGGTTGCATCAAAAGAGGCATAGATGCCCGTGATGAGAACATAGTCCTGCCACTTTACAAATCACTAGTCAGACCACACATGGAGTACTGTGTACAGTTCTGGGCTCCTGTGAACAAGGCAGACATAGCAGAGCTGGAGAGGGTTCAGAGGAGGGCAACTAAAGTAATAACTGGAATGGGTGGACTACAGTACCCAGAAAGATTATCAAAATTAGGCTTATTCACTTTAGAAAAAAGACGACTGAGGGGAGATCTAATAACTATGTATAAATATATCAAAGGTCAGTACAGAGATCTCTCCCACGATCTATTTATCCCCAGGACTGTGACTGTGACGAGGGGACATCCTCTGCGTCTGGAGGAAAGAAGGTTTGTACACAAACATAGAAGAGGATTCTTTACGGTAAGAGCAGTGAGACTATGGAACTCTCTGCCTCAGGAGGTGGTGATGGTAAGTTCACTAAAAGAGTTCAAGAGGGGCCTGGATGTATTTTTGGAGGGTAATAATATTACAGGTTATAGTTACTAGAGAGGGGTTGTTGATCCAGGGAGTAATTCTGATTGCCTGATTGGAGTCGGGAAGGAATTTTTTTCCCTAAAGTGGGGAAAACTGGCTTCTACCTCACAGGGTTTTTTTGCCTTCCTCTGGATCAACTTGTAGGAAAACAGGCCGAACTGGATGGACAGATGTCTTTTTTTCGGCCTTATAAACTATGTTACTATAAACTATGTTACAATGGAAACCCTAATACAACACATACGACAGCTGCCAATGTCAGAGGCATCAAAATAGGAGGTAAAGAACACTTGGCGGCGGCATTTGCGGTCGACCTCCTCATTCTCACGTCTAATCCCGAATTGTCCTTCCCTGCTCTATCAGACACTTTTGAACACTTTCATCGCCTCTCTAATTTTAAAATAAATCCTACTAAATCGAATGCTATAAACATCACGTGTCCAGCTAGGGTGGTAGATTGGGCCAAGGATCGCTCATCCTTCACGTGGGCGTCCTCTTCCATTCCTTATTTAGGGATACAGCTGTCTCCTTCCTCTAAGGATTGGTGCTCTCACAACTATGTACCCCTGCTTAAATCTATAGAGGATATAATGAAATCTTGGAAAATCCCCTATATTTCGTGGCTAGGGAGAGTGAATCTACTGAAAATGCTGATAGTCCTGAAAATTCTATATATGCTGCAGGTCCTACCCATATTCATACCACGTTCCTTTTTTTCTGAAACTCCGCAGCCTATTCCTGAAGTATGTATGGAATAATGGTATGTGTAGGGTTGCCTATGCTACTTTAACCAAACCAAAGATGAAAGGAGGAGTGGGCTTTCCTGACCTAGAGAAATTATATGCTGCAATTCAGGCCTCGAGAGTCATAGACTGGTACAAACAACCTAGAAGCAAATTGTATGTGCGTGTTGAAGAGGAGGTGGCAGGTTTCTCCCTTACGCAGGCGTTAATTTGGGTAAAAATGGGCAACCATATTCCCGCTACTGTCTCTACTCTAACGAAAGCACCACTCTTAGCTTGGCATTCCCTCTCTGAAAATGCAGATCTCTGGTCCTATCCATCACCTGTCATGAGGCTGGGAGACCTGTTAGGACTTGCTTCCCCTTTTTCAGGGACATGGACATCTCTACAGCGTTTACTCAACACGCATTCTATGGGGGATGTCCTATCCGACGGGACCTTTCCAGAGCTGACTTCTTTGCGCACTAAGACACATTGCTCAGGACTGGATGTCCTCATGTACTCTCATTTGAAGTCTAGCTTTAATGCTGTTCCAGACAAGGGTAACTTTTGTACAGACTTAACGGGGTATGAAAAATTAGCAGTGCAATGCTCTCCAGCTCAAAAACTGATTTAAAAAATATACATGGCTCTCCTACTTCCCTCCACAGAGGTACAGTTGTCTTACATAGGGGCGTGGGAAAAGGAACTGGGAATTACGTTCACTACAGAAGAAATTGGTAATATTTACTCTAGATGCTGTGGTCCCTCTAAGTGCATTACACTTCAGGAAACCTCATATAAGTTGGTGAGCCGTTGGTATAAAACGCCTGTAGCACTTCACGCAATGTACCCTTCAGTCCCGCCTGTGTGTTGGAGATGCTTATCCGACATAGGGTCGTACACTCATATTTGGTGGGAATGCAGACTCATCAAGAGATACTGGGAGTCAATAGGTAGAATCATATCCAAAGTTTGCCCAGGTTCCCCTAAGCTCTTTTGTTTTTGAACTTGTTCCCCTCAGGTTCTTCCCATTTCAACTTTGCTTTATGGGTTCAACTAGTCCTGATTGCTAAGGCAATGGTGCCACTGTACTGGAAGCAGGAATCTGCCCCCCCAGTTTTGCAGTGGATTCACAAGGTGGGTCAGGTGGCAAGGTTGGAGGAACTGAGTTCCCTTTCTTCAAAATCTCTTGCAAAGTTTTGGAAAGTCTGGTCGCCATGGCTAGATTTCTCTATGAGTGGGGACCTCCAGCCTTTTCTATCTGATGCCTGATAGAGCTGTTAGTAAATACAGAGGTGCGCCCAGCGCGTTCCAGGTTCCTGACATGGACAATGTAGGTTCATGGAATGATTGCACTTTCATGGTCACTTTCTGACCTGTGTTTGATCCCTGTTTAGTAGAGTATTTCTTTTCTACCTAAGCTATTATGCTGTTTGCTTTTGGTTTGTCATTGTTCGATCATTAATAGGGGTGGTCAGGGGGGCTTTTCTACCCTCCCAGGCCATCTCAAACATACCTGAAGCTATGTAAGCCTTTATGTGCTGTACTGTATATCTGGTAAGACATATGTCAAAGTGTTGTTATATGCCTTTAAAAATTAAAACTAATAAAAAGAGGAAAAAAAAAAAAGAGGCATAGATGCCCGTGATGAGAACATAGTCCTGACACTTTACAAATCACTAGTCAGACCACACATGGAGTACTGTGTACAGTTCTGGGCTCCTGTGAACAAGGCAGACATAGCAGAGCTGGAGAGGGTTCAGAGGAGGGCAACTAAAGTAATAACTGGAATGGGTGGACTACAGTACCCAGAAACATTATGAAAATTAGGGTTATTCACTTTAGAAAAAAGACGACTGAGGGGAGATCTAATAACTATGTATAAACATATCAGGGGTCAGTACAGAGATCTCTCCCATGATCTATTTATCCCCAGGACTGTTACTGTGACGAGGGGACATCCTCTGCGCCTGGAGGAAAGAAGGTTTGTACACAAACATAGAAGAGGATTCTTTACGGTAAGAGCAGTGAGACTATGGAACTCTCTGCCTGAGGCCGAGAGTTCCTTAGTCCAGGCCGAAGTGGATGGACAGATGTCTTTTTTTGGCCTTATAAACTATGCTACTATGTTATTTTGTGTAGGCTTGACTATCGGTTTTAGCTAACAATAACTGATCAAATAACTGAAGTGTGAACTCACCTGCAGAGTGACATTGTAAGGGGGGTCTTTCATCTTGCACCTGAATTGCAAGGCCTTCAGATAAAGTGTCCAAATCAAATATCTTATTTATTTTTTTAAATCTAAAATAGGTTCAAAACCCGCCTGCCAGCCTTACCTACACATGAGCGGTTGTTGGATGCCAGCTGGAATCCTACCTCACACTGGCAGGTGAAAGATCCAGGAGAGTTAACACAGCGATGCTGACAGTATCTATATCTGCATTCGTCAATGTCTGGAATGACACCGGAAAAAAAGTAAAAATGATCATTATTTGTTGTATTATAATTTGGTATCAATATAAGAAAAGGTTTGCATCTCTGAAATGTGTAATATCCACAAGGAATGTTATTTATCTATAATTATTGCTGACAGTGTAACCAAAAATCTGCCCCACTTCTGAGTAACTAAAAATCTACTTTGGCTTGTACAGTTGTCTGGTCTACGATACTTAGATGCAGCGAGTGCCCATTTTGTATTTCTCTTTCCAAGTGCGGTGAAGGTATTTACGCTCACATATCACAGATATCTTCCCATACCACCCCTTTTCCAATTTTCCATATTTTGTTCTCTTAAAAATGAAAATGTTTTTGCAGCCTTTGCAGGCTAGTGAAAAGTCATATGAAGTACACATCGCCAATTAGATTTACCAAGTTCGACTTTAGTCCATGAGGCTAAGAGAGAGTTGAAGGCAAGGAGCATTAGATTGCACATTGAGAAATGCCATGGTGTATAGGGTAATACTTGGCAATAGAACATCCACATAGAAGGCTCTATGAGGAAGGGGCGTCAGACTCTAGTCACCTACTTAGGTCAAGGCTCTGTAATATGGATCATACTTGACTAAAATGGCTACCTTCTCAATATGTTCTCTTAAAGGCCATAGTAAGTAAACAATAATTACACTAAGGGTCAATAATCTGAAGAAGTTTTAAGCTAGTGTGGAGGTTTAGTGGTGTAGTAGACTGAGCAGTGTCTATAGCTCTACTGTGAAAGGAATGTACACAGCACAGTCTTATACTCACCTACACACTCATTTCCTATCTTCCTGTAGCCCTCCGGACACTTACAATGGAAACCACCTTGTATATTTACACATTCTTGGCTGGGAAGACAGTCATCCATTTCATATTCACACTCATTTATATCTGGGAAAAAAACAGAAACACAGTACTTTCATCTGGCATCTTGTATTGATGCCGCTACATGGTGACTGTCACTGCCTATTTCCTCTTACACAATGCTACCAAGCAATCTGTAGCATTGTGTAAGAGGAAATAGGAGGAAATAATACTAAAGATGAGGGGCCTTAAAGGTATATTCTAGGCAAAACAAAATAAAGCTCAAGTAAAAAGATCTGCCTAGTCCCCTCTCTTTTTTGCTGTCAGTTGCACTACTTTCATGCAGTATTTTATTGGTAGGCCAAAGTGACCTATATAGATCTGGGTGTCATGTGTCAAAAAGTTGCCCATCTGAGGAAAAGCCATGATTGGAAAGTACTATGTAAATATCGCGTAAAAGCCTCAGAAAAGGGCTGAAGGTAAATACCTGCAACAGTTAATACATGTTTGGTGATGACATTATACTATTGCAATCACCATGCCTAGAATACAGCTTTAAGGCTATTATGCTTGGCAGTTACACTTCACTTACCTACACAGGTACCCAATCCTTGAGGGTCTGGCTGGTAACCATTTGGACATGGGTTGCTTCTTGGATCAGTTCCAACACCTGTGTTTGGTGCTCCGGCAGTCCCTTGTTCTGTATTGGTGTCACTAATCACAGAGGCAGAGCGAGGGAGGCACAAGTAACCTCCATAATGATTAATACATTTCATTTCACCTTTGCAGGCATCAGGAATAGTCAAGCACTCATTAATATCTGTAAAAGAAGCAAAGTGAGACAGTAAAACCAATGTAACTATTATCAGATTGATGGGTCTCGTACATCTGGGACAAGCACTGATCACGAGAACAGGGACCCTGTACCCCTCAGCTCCCCTTCCCCACCAATTAAACAGAGAGGCAGGTCGGGCATGCTTACTGCTGCGCCATTCATCTTTATGGGAGTTCCAGAAATAGCCGAATTCTGTACTTGACTTGTCTCCAGAACTCCGGTACAGATACATGGAGCAGCAGCGCTATGATCCCCACCTGTGGATAGGGGATAACTTGTAACAACTAGAATAACCCTTTTAATATCACATACACAATATAGGGATTACTATACAGTACCTTTACAATGCTGTCTTTCTGCATCCCACTCATATCCATCTGTACATTCCTAAAGGTTATAGAAGAAAAGATTAGAGAATGTGCTTTATAGAAGCTTGTGGCCTAAATCCTTTGTGCTTTCTGCATTAGGCATTGTTCCTTCTCTTTTAGGGAATTATTAGGTTACTGCTGTATATTCATTTTTTAAGCTCTCTCCAAACAACCATTTGTAAGAGAAGAGCAGATTTTTAATTTCCCTATACAGTGGAGAAAAAAAGTCCACCAATTGTGCAAGTTCTCCCGCTTAAAACGATGAGAGAGGCCTGTAATTGACATCATAGGTAGACCTCAACTATGAGAGACAAAATGAGAAAACAAATCCAGAAAATCACATTGTCTGATTTATAAAGAATTTATTTTCAAATTATGGTGGAAAATAAGTATTTGGTCAATAACAAAAGTTCATCTCAATACTTTGTTATATATCCTTTGTTGGCAATGACAGAGGTCAAACGTTTTCTGTAAGTCTTCACAAGGTTGGCACACACTGTTGCTGGTATGTTTTTTTAATCAGGTAAACTTTTATTAGATTTCCAAAATGAAACAAGTTATCACATGTGACAGAGTTTGTATGTATAAACTAATAATGCAATAAAAGAAGTTTATGCAATAATCACAGTATGGTCTTATTGTTAACAGCTAAAGTAAGGCACCAATTAGATGTCACATCATATAGATATAATCCAAGTGCTGATTTTTCTTTACCCCAACTCCCCCCTCCCTCCCTTTCTGCAGAGGAACCACCCTTCAGGACGACTTGCTTTTTGAGGCGATGATTTTGAAAAGGCGCCATCTCAACTGTGTCACCACAGGACTGACAGTTATGAGGGCGTATTCACACACCATTTATAGGACATCAAATTCAAACGTCTGCCTACAGTGCTGATAATTGTGCTTTAACAATCTCTCACAAGGGCTTGAGCCAACCCTGCCAAATTTTCGAAAACTTAGCCGGACATTTCCTTTTCACATAAACACCATGCTCATGAAGTAATATCATGTTGAGTCTATTGACATATTCCCTTTTAGAGGGAGGGTATCTGTCAAGCCAATGTTTAGCAAGTAATACTCTGGCTTGGAACAGCATCCTCTGGATGCATAGTGTTAGAGTAGTATTGTCAGTAGTGTCATCAGTTATCCCCAATAGACACACCTTAGACGTATTGGGTAGTCGGACCTGTGTCGTTTTGGCTATAAGATCTATGACGTCCTTCCAATAAGAGTCAAGTGCGGTACAAGCCCACAGCATGTGCACTAAAGTGGCGTCCGGCCTGTCACACCTTGGACATATAGAATCTGGTCTGAGGCCCACTTTGTGCAGAAAGGCTGGCGTTCTGTAGACTCTATGTATTAAGTATAACTGGGATAATCTCTGAGCTTCGTTAAGTATAAGAAGGGGGACTCTGGCCAGGGTGTCTGCCCATTGTTCCTTCGTTATCTCTCCAACGTTCCTTTCCCATTTACCCCTAGCCAGAGAGAGATCAGCAGATGTAGATTTATTAAGAAGGTGTTTATACAGCATGGAAATAAGGCCCTTAGTGGAGCCTCTTTGTAGCAGTTGTTGGATCATGAATGGGGAGCTCACTATTGGGGTCCCCTCCCTAAACTAAGTCCGAGGCATGACGAAGCTGCAAGAATTGATAAAAGGTGATGTGCGGAAGGCCATAGTCAGCCTGTAGCTGTGCGAAAGACTTCATCGTGCCATCGGACTGTATCTGAGAGAGGAAAAGAATACCCCTCTGTTGCTGGTATGTTGGCCCATTCCTTCACGCAGATCTCCTCTAGAGCAGTGATGTTTTGGGGCTGTCGCTGAACAAAACAGACTTTCAACTCCCTAGTAACATAGTAACATAGTTTATAAGGCCGAAAAAAGACATCTGTCCATCCAGTTTGGCCTGTTATCCTGCAAGTTGATCCAGAGGAAGGCAAAAAACCCCTGTGAGGTAGAAGCCAATTTTCCTCACTTTAGGGGAAAAATTCCTTCCCTCCAAAGGTTTTCTATAGGGTTGAGATCTGGAGACTGGCTAGGCCACTCCTGGACCTTGAAATGCTTCTTACCAAGCCACTCCTTCGTTGCCCTGGCGGTGTGCTTGGGATCATTGCCAAATGCTCTCTAGCAAACTTCAGACGGGCCCGGATATGTACTGGCTTAAGCAGGCGGACACGTCTTGCACTGCAGGATCTGAGTCCCTGGCGGCGTAGTGTGTTACTGATGGTAGCCTTTGTTACATTGGTCCCAGCTTTCTGCAGGTCATTCACTAGGTCCCCCCGTGTGGTTCTGGGATTTTTGCTCACAGTTCTTGTGATCATTTTGACCCCACGGGGTGAGATCTTGTGTGGAGCCCCTGATCGAAGGAGATTATCAGTGGTCTTGTATGTATTCCATTTTCTAATTATTGCTCCCACAGTTGTTTTCTTCACACCAAGCTGCTTGCCTATTGCAGATTCAGTATTCCCAGCGTGGTGCAGGTCTACAATTTTGTTTCTGGTGTCCTTTGACAGCTGTTTGGTCTTCACCATAGTGGAGTTTGGAGTGTGACTGTTTGATGTTGTGGACAGGTGTCTTTTATACTAATAAGAAGTTCAAACAGGTGCCATTACTACAGGTAATGAGTGGAGGACAGAGGAGCCTCTTAAAGAAGAAGTTACAGGTCTGTGAGAGCCAGAAATCTTGCTTGTTTGTAGGTGACCAAACTTATTTTCCACCATAATTTGCAACTAAATTCTTTAAAAATCAGACAATGTGATTTTCTGAATTAGTTTTCTCATTTTGTCTCTCCTAGTTGAGGTCTACCTATGATGTCAATTACAGGCCTCTCTCATCTTTTTAAGTGGGAGAACTTGCACAATTGGTGGCTGACTAAATACTTTTTTCCCCACTGTATGCTAGGTGTATTGGGACTCTTCTTTTTACATGGACATCAAAGTTTTATAAGTGTGCATGTCTAACCGAATCATAAAATGCACATGTTCTTACCATGTGACCATGAAATCTACAGGTGCCATGATATAGAGCAGGAGGAGCTGAGCAGACTGATTTATAAATTTGTGAGAAAAGATTCAGTAAAACTTAATCCATTTTTCCATTTAAATCTCTGACATTTCTGATTTAATTGTTTATGGGGAGGTGTTATCAGTGACTGACAGCTAACCCTCTATACAGACTTAGGGCTTGTTCACATGACCGTATGTATTTTGCGGTCTGCAAAAATGGATCCACAAAAAATACGGATGACATCCATGTGCATTCTGTATTTTGCGGAACGGAACAGCTGGCTACTAATAGAACAGTACTATCCTTGTCCTTAATGCAGACGACAATAGGACATGTTCTATATTTAGCGGAACGGAAATACGGACATACAGAAATGGAATGTACACGGAGTACCTTCCGTTTTTTTTGCTGACTTTTGCTGGCTTGTGAAATTAATGGTTCCGCATACGGTCTGCAAAGAAAACGGAACAGACACGGAAAAAAATACGTTCGTATGAATGAGCCCTTACACAGAGAATGCTATCAATTACTGATAACATTGTCACGGACATACCGAGACATACTGTTTCTTGTGGATCATTAGACAGCTATATTGTTTCTGATACTGGTCACACCTCTTACTTCGAGGTGTTGCTATCCTGCTCACTTAACTTTCCTTATTTATAGTTGGTTCTCCCACAATTCTGTGCAGTTTATAGCTTTAGTTGTCTTTGGTCTGCTGGTGTTTGGTTCTCGGCTGATATCCCGTTGCTGCCATTGCTACTGGAAAGTTAAGTGTTTCCTCTCCCTTTTGCATATTGTTTTGTTTATCTCTGTGTTGGTTTCCCCTGCTCTTTGTTGTAGGCCTGAGGGAGACTCCTGTCCGTCCTTCATTCCTGGAGGAATAGGTCGTCTCAGTCCTGTCACTATCGCCTGGATCTTATACAGTGCGATAGGACTCTAGGTACTCCTGCGTATGAACTCACCTACCCTTGGGGTCTGTTCATACCGATAGCCAGTCAGGACTGTTACTAGGGTTTCGACTAGGAGGTGTCCTTTTCCTTCTCTAGCTTTTAGGTCTTGTTACTTGTTCCCTCTCCTTCTTCGTCCGGTGTGGTGTCTCCCTCCCACACATGGGCATGACAAAAATCTCCCCTGTGTACAACTATCAATGACTGACAGCTATCCCTCTATACACACATACACAGCGAATGCCACCCAGAAGAAAGGCCATAGGCAGTAAATAAACTTTCAAAGTTAAATACAATACAGATGGGGCAGTGGAATTCTACATACAGTCATGGCCAAAAGTTTTGAGAATGATACAAATATTAATTTTTACAAAGTGTACTGCTTCAGTTTTTATAATGGCAATTTGCATATACTCCAGAATGTTATAAAGAGTGATCAGCTTAACAGCAATTACTTGCAAAGTCAATATTTGCCTAGAAAATGAACTTTATCCCCCAAAACACATTTCAACATCATTGCAGCCCTGCCTTAAAAGGACCAGCTAACATCGTTTCAGTGATTGCTCCATTAACACAGGTGTGGGTGTTGATGAGGACAGGGCTGGAGATCAATCTAACATAGTAACATAGTAACATAGTTTGTAAGGCCGAAAAAAGACATCTGTCCATCCAGTTCGGCCTGTTTTCCTATAAGTTGATCCAGAGGAAGGCAAAAAATTGTGAGAGGTATATACCTTATGGGAATAAAAGGTTAAGGAACAAAAAAAACCAATGTGGATAAATAGAGCTGTAAAGAAAGCAATAAATGACAAACAGAAAACATTTAAATCACTAAAACAGGAGGAGAGCGAGGAAGCATTGAAAAACTATAAGGAAAAAAATAGAATATGTAAAAGACAAATAAAAGCAGCCAAACTAGAGACCGAGAGCTTAATCGCCAAAGAGAGTAAAACTAACCCTAAAATGTTCTTCAATTATATAAGTACTAAAAAGTATAAACCTGAAGGTGTCGGCCCCTTACAGAGTAATGAGGGGGGAGTTGCAGAGAGCGATGAGGAGAAAGCGAAGCTACTAAATAACTTTTTCTCCACTGTATTTACTGAGGAAAATAAACTGTCAGATGAAATGCAGAGTATAAAAGTAAATTCCCCTTTAAAAGTGTCCTCTCTGACCCAGGAAGAGGTACAGCAACGTCTTAAAAATATTAAAATAGACAAATCACCAGGACCGGATGGCGTAAACCCCTGTATCCTAAGAGAATTAAGTAATGTCATCGACAGACCCTTATTTCTGCTCTCTGCAACTCCCCCCTTAACCTTTTATTCCCATAAGGTATGTACCTCTCACAATTAGATATTAGGATGCTTTTAAAAATATCCCATTTTGTGGCTTTATTTTTATTTTTGAGGACTCTGTCCCAGTTAGTTAGGCCTATGGCCTCTCTTAGTTGGCTAAATTTAGCTTTTTTGAAGTTTGGTATTTTTGTTTCTCCTTGAAGAAACGCTCTTTTGAATAACAGTTGGAAGGTTATTATATTATGGTTACTATTTTCCAGGTGTCCCCCAACCTGCACAGTTGTTGTTCTTTCAGGTCTATTGGTTAATGCTAAGTCCAGTATGGCCGTCCCTCTAGTCGGGTCCTGAACCAGTTGGGAAAGGTAATTGTCTTTGGTTATTTCCAAGAACCTGTTTCCTTTATGAGATATACAGGTTTCAGTTTCCCAGTCTATATCTGGGTAGTTGAAATCCCCCATAATAACAACCTCCCCCTCTCCGGTTTTGGCGATCCTTTCTAAACAGACTGTAACCTTGTACGTTAACTGCCCAGTCATAGGTATCATCCAGCCATGTCTCAGTTACTCCCACTATGTCATAGTCCTCCTCACACATCACTAATTCCAGTTCACCAGTTTTATTAGCTAGGCTTCTGGCATTAGTGTACATACAGTTAAAAGGTTTATATATATTTTTCCCCTACACCTTTCCTTCTGCACTGTTCTAGTTCCTCCTTCCATTCCTCCCCTAGTTCCATTACCTTGCCCCAGGTCTCTATCTGCACTATCTTCCCCATCTATATTGTAGTTACCCTCCCCCCAGTCCCTAGTTTAAACACTTCTCCAGCCTTCTAGCCATCTTCTCCCCCAAAACAGCTGCCCCTTCCCCATTGAGGTACAGCCCAACCCTACGGTAGAGCCTGTAGCCGACAGAGAAGTCGTCCCAGTTCTCCAAGAACCCAAATCCCTCCTTCCTACACCAGTTCTTGAGCCACTTGTTTACCTCCCTAATCTCCTGCTGCCTTTCTTGTGTGGCTCATGGTACAGGCAGTATTTCGGAAAACACTACCTTTGAGGTCCTTGCCCTAAGCTTATGCCCTAGATCCCTAAAATCATTTTTAAGGACGCTCCACCTACCTCTAACTTTGTCATTGGTTCCGATATGGACCATGACTGCTGGATCTTCTCCAGCCCCTAACAGTAATCTGTCAACCCAATCCGCGATGCACCGAACTCGAGCGCCAGGAAGGCAACACACCATTCGACGATCCCAGTCTTTGTGACAGATTGCCCTCTCTGTACCCCATTCTGGTTACCAAAGTATTCTCACAAAAATAAGAAGAATACTACAAGACATTCGGTCCAGTAGTCAAAAACATGCTACCGTCAGAACCATTCTTGCAGTAGTAGCCACAAGAAAGATGCATGTGAAACATTTTGATGTAAAAACAGCATTTTAGCATGATGAAAATGGTGAAATGGTGAAAATAAAGCCATTTTCATGGAACAACTGCCAGAATTCAAGGACCAAAACCAGATTCAATATGGATATTTCAGTGAAGTATATATGGTCTAAAGCAGGTCGCACGAGCATGGAACATCAAAATAAATTAAGTACTGACAGATGATGGATTTCAGAGGAGTAAGGCCTATACACAAACAGATAGATTTTTGTGTCGATTTTGTGTTGATTTATGTGCACGATCTACTTGTTTCGAAAAAGAAGGGGATAAAACAAGAATAAATGAGAAGTTTGATACCAAAGACCTTGGAAACATACAGTAAGTCATCAGGGCCTTACTGGGACTAAAAAACAGACCCTACACAAAACCCTACCAGCCCACAAAAATTTAGCCCCCCCCCTCCCCCCCAGATGTAAGGCAGCTATCCTATAAGTATCTGCATCCCTTTCTTCCCAGAATTCCAGTGGAGCATGTACTGTATGGCCTTTAAGTCTCCTCACACTGATTAAGGCGTTCTCTCCCCAAGGAGAGTTAGTACTCCCCGCAAATCCTGACTTAGGCCTTTCACGCAGTTAAACCAGTACTCTCTGCACTGATGAGGGGCAATCACCCTGAAACAGCTGTCTGCAGGCGAAGTGCTGGCTTATTTAATATCCGAGTCATGTCTCAAGGCCTTTTTTGTGGGTGCAATGCGTGATGTGAACGCATAGCACCCGCACTGAATCCTGACCCATTCATTTCAATGGGTCTGTGTACCTGAGCGTTTTTTTCATGCATCAGTTTTGCGTTGCGTGAAAAATGCAGTACGTTGTATATTCTGCGTTTTTCACACAGCCTTGGCCCCATAGAAGTGAATGGGGCTTAAGTGAAAAGCGCATTGCATCCTGAAGCAAGTGTGGATGCAGTGCGTTTTTCACTAATGGTTGCTAAGAGAAGCTTCAGTTTTTTTATCACGCGCCTGAAAAACACATCAAAACGCATTGCACCCGCAACTGAACACAATCGCAGACAAAACTGACTGAACTTGCTTACAAAATGGTTCAAGTTTCCCTGAGCGCATCCGGATCTAATCTGTCACGCTCATGTGAAAGAGGCCTAAAGGGTTGAACATTGACTAGGATAGCTGCCTTACATCTGGTGGTGTTAGAGACAAAGCTTGTTAAGAGCTCGATTGCAACCCTTTCTATCTACAGATGTCCATAACAGTATTCACAGATCCCCCATAACAGCATGTCATCCACACATCTCCCATCCACAGTTTAACATCCTCAATAAGTGCATTTATTTTAAAGCACAGATATAATGAACCCAATTGACATACGTGAACAATATCATTCTAAATAATTGTGCCTTACTTCAAACAGCTCACAACAGGGCAGACAAGGAGCACAAACAGCTCATACAGATGACATGGAGAATATATGGAGCACCCAGTGGAAAAACAGGGGACCCACAGAGAACACACAGCTCACACAGGGCATAAGGAGCATACACAGAGCACACCGAGACATAGCATATACTGGGGGAACAGAGCACAACCTGCCCTCCACCACCAAATAGTAGTGGTGGTAAGGGCATGGTTGGGCATGTCATATCAGTGGTCACTCTCCTTGGTCAAAGTCACACCCAAACTAAAAAAAAAAAAAAAAAAAAAAGACCCCCTCCCCCATCTCCCTTTGGTGAGCAGACTTACCTGATCCAAAATGGTGAGAGAGAATGGGTTTTAGGACTGCAGTCCAGCAGCAGAGGTCGGATCCACACATCCTCAGTCATTTACAGTCTGAAGTTTGGCCATTCAAGGGCCCCATCCCACAGAACATCCTATCCTATTCCAAGTATTCTTCAATACCGGGGATTTACCAATTCATAAACGGACTGATCTGGCATTCTGCAATCTGAGAAAGCTGGGTAACAACCTATCTAAGGGCTTGTTCACATCACCGTTAGGGATTCCGTTCTAACTTTCCGTTATAACATCGTTATAACGGAAAATAACGGAATTCCTAGGACGGAAATCAAAACGGACACCTTTAAGAGGCATTCCGTTTTGATCCGTCATAATAGAAGCCTATGGGAAAGCATAACGGATCCGTCTGGTTGCCGTTATGCTGGACGGAAAACAAAGTCCTAGACAGATTAGCTATTCTGCTGTGCTATGCCTAGTAGTATGTATATACTAGAACTGGTAATATGGCTGGCACAGCTAACAGATCTTTTTTGCTCACCTACACTGACTCCCCTAAACTTCCTGGCTCACATGCACTAACATCAGAAGGGGCGCGGAGAGGGAAGAAGACATGGCTGCAGTCTGAGAGAACAATGCCCTGCTTTTCTAGCTTATTTTTCATGGTCTGTAATTGAAATATCTAAAGAAATAAGAGCAAATAACAAAGACATATAAGGAGATTGTTAGGCTGGTGGCCTGTGTCTGCCGCTGTTCTGCTGTACCAGACAGGTGCAGGCTTCACTCCACTCTCTCTCTATGTATTGGGACTAGGGCTCAGTGAACTTAATTACATCGATAGACTTAATCGTTTCCTCTTGCTCTCTGTTCAGCTGCTAAATAAGGTGCTAATCAGCCAACCTATTTAGCTGGGCTGTGGATCCACCTCCATGCCTGAGCATTAAAGGCTATGTACACCTTTGGAGTCAATTTTTTTATGATTGCATTTAACTTATTTTTGGATAAAAATCATATTTTCAATTGGTCTTTATTAAAAATATTGAGCTGTTCAGTCACAAAGGGTTAACTGTTTGTCTAGCTGGGTGACTGGTACTTCCACTTTCACTTTGTGCTGGTCATCTAATTACCCTTATCTGTAAACTACAGAGAGGTCATAAATACTTATTTAAGCCATATTCTTATCAGTAAGATAAGGATTGAGCTTTAATGAGTGTTTATAAGGTCAGAGAGAAGAGATAAGCTGTCTGTCTGCTCTTCAGATGACGGAATTGAGAAAAAATCCACAGGCAGCTCGTACAGCTTCTCTGCTCTGTACACAAAAAAGGATTCCATATTGTTAATAAAGACCAATTTAAAAAGTGATTTTAGGTCAAAATAAGTATAATGCAATAATTAAAAAAAATGCCACCAAAGGTATACATAGCCTTTAAGGTTTTCTAGCCTCTAGTAACCAGCGAAGGTGTGATCTGACTATTCCTATACTGTACCTTGCCTGTCTACTGATTCTGCTCCTTGCTCCCCGACCTGGGACTGTGTTCAGACTATGCCTTTTGTCTGAGTCCTTAGTGCTTTGCACCAATGTCTCTGACCCCTATGGGTCAACAGCCATCTACAACAGGACTACTCCAGGAGATAGCAGTCTAGTTGGTTCCCTGTATCAAACTCCAGATCACTGTAGAGGAGTTAAAGAGTGCATTTTGTGGTGACAGGTCCTCTTAAAATATTCCTGTGATTTTTTTAGAGCAGAAGTTTATGCCCCAGAGCTGTCTTTCTACTGTAACTTGCAACAAGTAGTTGACACTAAAAGCAGATATTTTGGAGGCTATTATTTGACTGACCAGTCATTCACATGAATACTTGTTTTTTCCTGCTCCTGTTTATTAGTTTTATATTAATTATTGGTTTTATTCTTTAACCTTAGAGATAATGAGGTGACAGCCTACCTAAATCTTTGGAGCTATGAATGTAAACTTTGCTACTTAAGATTGACATTTGTTTCAATAAAAATATGGAACAAAATGCAGGCAGCATCGGAGTGGTGTAAGCTGAATCACGTCTCAAATAAAATGTTGGAAATAGTCTTTACTTTTTACTTAACACATCAGTATCATTTTACATGACAAAAATGCTGTTGTGTTCTCACAACCCTTATCTCATGGCCACCTGAAATTCAGTTATGGAATGAATAACAGGAAGGACTAGGGCACAGACTGACAGACCAGGACAATGGAGTGGAAATACAATAAATATGGCTCTGTAGTATAATGTTAATTGCTGTAAAATATGTATAAGATATTCCAAAACATGACGCGTTAACATCCAGGGTACACCCAGATGGGAACCCACTGACACACACATTCTACAAAATATTCTGGCAGGCCCTAATGATCAGACAGTTATCATATTTCTAATAGATGTGTCATAAATGTTTGTGAGTAAGTGAGAAGCTGCTTTTTAAATCTGGAAACAGGAAAGCAGTAGCATCCAATTAATTTCTGTTGTTTTCATAGCTCCGCCATATTCTGCGGTGCAGTTCACTGATTGCCCCTATGTCAGTTACCAATTTCACACAAGCTAATATACCTAACAGAGCACGGTTTTTCAGTGCTCAGCATTCCCTTGCAGGACTAACATTCTGAGTTTAAGGGTACAGCTGCTACACATAAACATATGTCATGCGACATTTCAAGTAATGATTGTCAATGGTGTGTATCTGCTTCTTAGTAAAGCAGGCACTATAGAATATAAGTCCCAGTTCTAAGGAATTTGTGCCTTTTTTTTTAGATCTGATGAGGTTCTAAGCCTAAAAGTCATCAGTTGTTATCTGTGTGGAGCGCTTTTCCAGTGAATGATGGTTTATTACCGTCTACTTGCTTACTTGTCTTTTACTAAGCAGGACAATGTAAGCATCTCTTCACTTCTGGTCATATTCACTTGAGTCAGAAGTTCTGGATGCAGCACAAAACTGAAACAAATTGTGCCGAACAGACCCAATTGACTATAATGGGAACCATTTGGTTTCCATTCAGGTGTCCATTTTTTTTATTAGAAAGTCCTGCACGCAGGACTTTTCTATCCACTATTTTTGGCAGACTCTGCAATTGAGGACCTGAATGGAGCCTCCAAAGCAGATGTGAACAAGTGCGATTTCCCTCTTGTTTGGAAATGCTATAATTTGCATACATTAAAACTTCATTTTTCTCAGCAATGTGGGTTCATATGACCATGAGACCAACACAGATGCCTTCAGCTTCCAAGTGCACATGTAACAGGTCAGCCAGTTTCATAGGTACAAATCCGCCCTGTAGGAAAGTATATTGGATGCGACAGTGCTTATTTATTTTAGTATATAACAAGTAATCATTAAATTGTTATTTGTATGCTGTAATTAATTTTTATTCATTACAGAATACATCAATCAGTGTATACCAATGTAGTCCTGCCACCAGCAGGCTTGTATTGGAATATACCTCAAGCAGGCTCCGGCCTGTCATTGCAATGTAATCGCTTCCCTGATCTCAGCCAAGGGAAGCTGTTATCGACACAGGAGCACGTGGCTCCTGCATTTTCACTGCTCAGATACCATGGTCACTTTTGACCATGGCATCTGAGGAGTTAAATGTCTGCGATCACCGTTACATGCGATCACAGACATTGGCCCCGGGCCTCTACTATGTAAAACATCAGAAAACAGGCGGCTATAAAGACCAGGCATCTGCCATACATGTCCAACAGTTGTCCTGAAGGGGTTGAAGCACCAGCATTTGTTTGCTGAAATTAAGGTAATTTACATATGTCCTGCTAAGTTGGTCTTAAACCTGAGCATTTTGTATGTGACTCGTACATCAACCAACGTGCTCTATATAGTCACTGCTAGACTGCTCTGCAGTTCTAAATACCGGTTCATTACATATACATAGGTATGTAATATAAAAAATGAGGCTGTGTGCATTGGGTTTACTCTGCTTATGCCAGTCAGTGTGCATCTCTACATTAATGTATTAACTAGTCCAATATTCCCAATGATTGGACATACTGTGCTTTGTAGGATGAATTAATGAGTGCTTCTGATGATTATGAGCACTTAATTTTGCACAAGATTTCCTAACAAGTTAAACACCTTTAGAGTAAACTTGTTGTTTGCTTGTTTTATTGAAAAATCTAGAATTGGACACTAGTGATCTGAAAGTCTGTGGCCAGAAGAACGTCTTACAAACTGTGGATTCTGGTCACCAGATACAGACACGCATGTATACTCATGTCAAGAAATAGACAAGCAGTTTTTCTACAAGTGTTAGTCCAGAAGACTAGTACTCCACCAGGTCTATGTGTTTACTGACTACACCGGAAACACAAGATTACAAGTAACAACCCACAGTAAAAACAAGAAGTAATTCACAAGTTACTGCCTGTAACTTTTATATGGGCTCTATGATATCACACATCCAATGGGAAAACTCATCTGCTATGTTCATCTTCTGAATTTTTCAAAAATAGATAGCACTAGTTTATAATACATTACCATATTGAGAAAATACTTCAAAAACATTATCTAAGCAGTGCAAGCACTTATTACCTCTCGGCTTCCAGACCGATTGTGTCCTTATAATATGATCGGAGAAGGTTTAATCTCTAGATACCATAACTTTGTGCTCAGTAAGCATGAATTCTTTGTTTTTGTTAGGATTGAATACTTTCATATATTTACTTAGTACTGTGGCATTTGAAGGGCCATAAAGCTCTTGCCGCTGTAATGGTGACAACTTAGGGGCACATTTATTAAGACCGTCATTTTAGACGCCGGTCTTAATAAAGGCATAAGCTGGCGGTGGTTCCGTCTAAGTTATGAAGAAGCGCTGGCCTCCCCATAACTTTGGCGCATCCAGCGTCCACTTATTTAGACCTGCGTGAGTGGGGAGAAGTCGCAGATTGCAGCGCAACTAGCTATTACACTTTATAAAATTATAACAATAAATGACTCATCATGGGACACAAAGTGTACATTTATGCTGGCTCTATGTCATGATATTCGATAATTATACTGAATTATATGTACATATTTTCCTTTCGATGAAGATGGGCGGTCAACATCTTATGATTTGGGGATACTCAATCAGTGTGAGCAGTCTTATAGATCAAGCAATGCTCCTCTGGAATTCATCTTATGAATAACCTGTTTTATTTCAAAGTGTACATTTAATTACATGACTACTCATGACCAGTGTCGGACTGGGGTACCTAGGGCCCACCAGTAACTTTTATTTTGGGGGCCCACTGTAAAGATATATTCAAATATAATAAATCATTTAACAAGTTTTTTTTATATGAACATAGGTTGGTTGAGGTGCTGTAAATTGAATATATGTATGTAGTACAGTAAGTCTACAATGTTATGTGCCACTTGTGAGGGGGGTGGGATACTGTGGGCCAGTCCGAGCCTGCTCATGACCCAAGGCCTCTTAGCTATATATGCTGGACCAACAGAACTTCTTCACCTGCACTGTGTTTTCATAGTCATTCAAACTACAGATGTGTATGTTATTGATGTATCTATATAAGAGGATAACGGTAATTCCTAAAAAAAAAAAAAAAGTGCATTCTGAGCCCCTGACTTGAGTAGAAAGAACTGGCCCTAACTGTGATTTTATTTTCAGTATTGTACAACTTTGATAAATATGTATATACGACGGCAGATTACCGCAAAGTTGTTAGCCTCCTCATTTTCTTGTTGGATGCTAGGAACCAGAAGGACACAGAGCAGTACGAAGAAATACATCATCTGTAAGAACAAGAAAAAGAGGATGAAAACTAACGAAAATTAAAGTGTACCCTCTGCTGTACACATATATGTGAACACTTTTTGTACAGTAGCTCAAATCTAAGCATACTTTCAGTCTACCAATCTTCATTTGGGGCTCTCATTGAAGAAAGTAAACTTTTTTTTTTAAACAATGTCTTCAATACAGCCATGGGTGGTGGGCATCCAAAAACAATTCCTACTGATATGACTGGCCACTTGCCAAGACTTTCATCTGATACTTCACCAGTTATGAAACTGGACCAACACATGCACCATGTTCAGTTTTATGGAGATTTCACACTGAGGACTCTATTATGACTTACCTTCATGTATGAAGGTAATTTATAGGGCAATAACCCATATATAGTATGCATTAGGACCCTCAGTTCATTAATATGTGGATAGTTTGAGCTAGTCAACTTTTAGTGACACCACCTGATATACGTATAAAATAAGACAAACTGCTTTGAGACTGAGAATCTTCTGCTAGATGATACAAAATTAATTTTACACAATAGTCAGATTCTAGATACTTTAAGTTTATGATATTGGGAAATTACTTAAATGTTGTAAGACTAGGTGAGCTGAGTCCATCATTATGTCAAGTGTTACCATTGCATTTACTTTACTTATTCTGGTATATTTTAATCTCACAGTTATTCCAGATATAATTCAGTTTTTTATACATGGTTTATTCTATGGAGATATAAGTGAAGTTATCACAGAAGGCATCACAGACTTTCTGCTAAAAGTGAAGTCCAATTTACTAACTCTAGGAGCAAGCTGCTAGGATACTGTATATTGTATGAGCTGATCTGCTGGAGAAGACAGATATAATGTATTATATGGGAAGAGCAGGAATATGTACATAGATGTAGACGGAGAAACATGCGTACTTACAGTTCTTTATGATGAATGAGAGCAGCCAGTTCACTTTCTTGCACACTTTTTCCTTCTCTCCTGTATACTGACACTCCCCCCTCTTCAGTCTTCTCCACTAAATGTCTCCCTTGTTCACGTCCTCTTTGTGCGCCTGTCTCCCCTCCTTCTCTAACACTATGCCAGGAGTTGTCTCCTTCTGCTCTAACGTCTTACATCTAGTGAGCAAGTTCCACCCTGTGTGTTTAAGCTTTCACAATTTCTATCTGTTTCTCTTTTTCTCCCTCTCTCCAAATTCCTGAATTTCTGCCAATCCCTCCCTGCTTTCCAGTAACACCCCCCCCACCCACACCTGGTTTTACTTAAACACAGACACACAGCTCTTTCATGTCCAGCTGTTTGCCCCCATCTGGGTCCCCACCCCTTACACACCCCTAGAGACCTATGTCACAACTTCTTCCCCTAGAGACACCACGACTCCTAATTATTGTTCCTTCAATAGACACCCTCATAAGCTGTAGCTTATGTTTACCAAATTCTATGCTCATCCTTCCTCCCACACATTACCACAACCACTATACTAGTGTTACACACACCAGTCACCTTTCACCTAGCTGCGCAAATAAAAGTTGTCCTGTAAGAGACTCAAAAATCTAAAGCTTAAGACCTTCCATTAGTCTCACATTATCCATAACTATCACAATCTTACAAATATAGATTTACATGACACCTATAGATGCCACTGTCTTCTTCTTATAGGGCCAAAGCATGCCAGACCCTGTCTGTCACACATGACAATAGTTATATTAGTGGATTTCTCCACTATTGGCTTCATGTTTAATTTATGGGAGCATTTAAGATAAACTTCCAGTCAGCTTCCTCATTTTCTGTGTCTCACAGATGTATCTTATGAGACAGGCCCTTGGGCTCTGTATGTATGAAGTAGGTCCCACTGGATATGAATTTGATTTCCTGCCCTTCCCTGGGGCAATTTTAGATGCACACGTTAACCACATATGCTCATAGATTGCTTTAGCTATTTCTCAGCCTTACTTTGAATATTTCCAACAGGTCGATTGTTCATAGTTGGGAAGAAAGAATCTAAAATTATAAGCAATAAAATTGAATTGGATAGTATCCATGTGAAAAAAGTAAATTCATTCAACACGTGTTGCACTAATTCAGAATTATCCTACCCCATTTTAATTAATTTAACATAGCTTAACATAGCTTGCATATATATCCTGCTTTCTGTCCGTAAATTTGTGTTGCATAAATGCATACCCAAAGCCTACAAGGCTAAGCATCAGAATGGAATAGAATTTTTATGTGGAGATCAAAGTACCACATCAGATCCTTTTTTGTTGCCATTGTTCCTGTCCATTTTTTATTACACATTCCCTTTCTATTTTTGATGGTCAGAGATTGGGTTAATTCACCTAAATGTATTCTTCAGCTATCTGCCCAGTCTCTCCTACAAGTCATCTTCAGGCATGCCAATCTCATATGAAGTCATTTTGATATGATAGATAAATGATATGTCAGATAAATGACCAAGTAGATAAAAAAGACAGAAGTATATAGGAAGGAGGTACTGTATTCCTGCCAAATTCCCTGAGTTTATTCATCACAATGTGGACCACTCCAGTATTTCAGATAAAAATGGCTGTTATGTTTTGCTATTAATCTGAAATGTTTAAATGCAATTCATGCTGCATACTGGCTTTTTTTATCTTTCTCCCATCTCCCTTGGGGAGTTTACTTCATAAACATAAGATTTTAAGCAAGTACTAACTGCTTTAGGCTAGTTTGAGATGATGAGTGGATTAATTTCGGGAAAAAAGCTTGGTGTGTGAGCGGTATTTCCCGGCATGAAAGCTACTCCTGTGAAGTGAATTTGCAACATTATAATGATTTATGATGTTGTGAATTGCAGCCTCACCACAATCTACTGAACTGTAGTCAATGCGTTATATGATAACAGTTCAGTAGATCGATGGTGAAAATGTAATGGAATCGTAGATAATTATAATGCAGTGAGTACACTTCACAGGAGCAGCATTGAAGCCGGGAAATACCACTCCCACACGAAGCGTGTTTCCCCAAAATGAAGACGCTTATCTGGAACTAGCATAATACAGGCTCTGATTTGTGGCTGGGGACTAATTGTTCCAGCATGGAGATTTTCAGCAATGCTGTATGTGTAAACTAATTAAAGTGGATCACCTTTGTGGCCTAAAGGTTCCCATACACAGCTAAATGTCAGATGACTATCTAGTGTATTTGGGGCTCTCTGGACCTTTCCCTAATGGCAGATGTTAGGGGATTGGGCTTTTGATGGTTATGGATATGGGTGATAAGCTGCTGTTAGAGGCATCAGATAGCAGCCTTCTCCCATTGAAAAAAACATGCATGTTTGGTAGAGTGGGGCAAAATTCCAAAACAAATACTCGATGTGTGAGCTCTGCTACTTCAGATAAAGTGTGGAGGAAATCAGGAAAGACTAGGAACATCTCCAGAACATGATGGATGCACATTAAGCTATGAAGCTATCCAATGCAGGCTTTGATTCCAAACACAATGATATCAAAACATCTTTGCATAAACATATAAAAAAATGAAAACTTTAGGAATGTGAAGTATTTGAGATCAGCCACCTATGGAATCTCATATAACTAAAAATAAACATACAGCAAACAGAATAAAAGGGGGATAACAAAAACAGGTGACCATAACAAATGTGCGTGCAAGATGGGTGGTCTGAGAAAGGGACAGCTGTCACACTATAAAAACCTCTATTACATTCCTAGGAGTATAGAAGAGCTGAACACAGTGATAATCTGTTATTTACGTTTAGAGGAGCAGAGGGACCAAAACACTGGACTGACAAAGACAATAAGAAGCCACATCACTTCCATCATGATCACCAAGTGGAGTCACATCTGCTGGTCACACTTTGTTGAGTCACTCTAACATCCTTCTCACAGGCAAAACAGGACAGGAGATTTACTCACTTTATACTTTCTAGTTAATAAAAAGGTCTCAGAATTGGAGCACCTTCATTGAAAAATATTGTAGAAAATGTATTATTTGTGTCACCAAAATTTTTTCTGCCAGTTAATAGTACCATATAACGACACACATCCTTTATTCCAAATTGTTTTTATTTTCTGATTGTAGATTTTTTTTATTGGACTTTTAGAACATGATTATGGGGGCGGCCATCTTGCCGGAGGTGTTCTTAACAGCATTTAGAGATATGTTTTACAGCAGCCACATGGGCCATAGACACAATGGTCTGGAGGGGACGTCATTGACATAACACATAATCCCTAAAAATTCTTTAAAATTTAATGCCTACATAGGCCTGAAAAGGCCTCAATGACCAAGAAACATTTTAGAAATCTGGCATGTGTGACTTTATCAGAAAATAATTAAATAAAGGTATTGCAAATAATTCTGATCTTGTTTATTCCATCATAATTTTTCCATCTTTTTTGTTATACACCATGCGTGAAAATTGTCATGTTATCTTTATTCTGCTGGTTATTACAATTACAGAGATTCTGAGAGCCATGTTTTTTATTTTTCTAGTGATGTTCTTGTGTGGGAGCTCATTTTTTGTGCAACGAAGTGACATTTTCATTGGTCCCATTTTGGGGTAGATAATACCTTTTGATTGCTTGATATTACGCTTTTTTGTGAGAAGAGATGACCAAATAATGGCTCCCTTTTTATTTTTTTAATGGCCTTCACCTGACAGAGTAGATCATTAGATTATTTTAAACAGCTGGTCTTTGTGGACGCTGCAATTCCTAATTTGTCTATTTCTTTTCTATTTTTTACAATGGTAAATGGCATGACTAGGGGAAAGGGGCCCCTTTTTCACACTTGAAAATTATTTTTATAAAACACTTTTTAATTTAATTTAATTTTTTTTACTTTTTATTTTAGTCTCAATATGGGACTGCTGTATTGTGCTGCATTGAAAATTTTAGTTTCACCGTGACTGTTGCCTATGAGGCCTAGTCTCGGGGCTAGGCCTCATAGGCTTCCATACATGGCAGGCTTGGAGGCCTTTGTATGGATTCTGGGGGCCATTTCAAACATTGGCACTTGCAATCTCACTGCAGGGAGCCGTTGGGGTGAGAGAGGAAGCCCTCTTGCCCTGTAAACCCATTAGATGTGGCGGTCAGCATTGATCATAGTATCTAAGGTGTTAATCTGCCGCCATCAGAGTTTTCACTGAGTGTGTAATATGAAGCTCTGACGCAGCTGAAGTGTGTATTAGGAGGTTCTGCAGCAGCTGAGGTATGTATCATGAGGTGCTGCAGAAACTGAGGTGTATATTATGAGGTAGGTTCTGCAGCAGCTGAGGTGGTTATCAGGAGGTTTGGTTCTGCAGCAGCTGAGGTATGTATATTGAGGTTCTGCAGCAACTGAAATGTGTATAGCGAAGTTCTGCAGCAGCTGAGATGTGTATTATGAGATTCTGTAGCTGATGAGGTGGTTATCAGGAGGTTTGGTTCTGCAGCAGCTGAGGTATGTGTTATGAGGTTCTGCAACAGTTGAAATGTGTATAGTGAAGTTCTGCAGCAGCTGAGATGTGTATTATGAGGTTCTGTAGCTGATGAGGTGTGCATTGTGATTTCTGCAGTAGATGAGGTGTGTATTATGAAGTTGTGTAGCTGCTGAGGTGTGTATTATGATGTTCTCCAGCAGTGGATGTGTATATTATGATGTTCTGAAGCTGTTGAAGTGTGTATTATGATATTCTGCAGAAGCTGAGGTGTATACAGTATTATGACGTTCTGCAGCAGCTGGATTGCACGATATAAAAAATATTCCCACAATAACAATATTAAGAAATGTATCGCAATAACGATATATATTGCGATAAATACCCATTTAGTAAAAATAACAATTGAACCACAAGGAGATATTATAGTGTATGGGGTGATGGGCCACAAGGAGACAACATACTGTATGGATGCCACAAAGAGACATTAAAGGGAATCTGTCACCAGGATAATCGCTATTGAAGTAAAGCCATAGCCTAATAGCACTTAGTACCTTATTTCCAGATGTGCCTTTGTTTCAGCAATAGATGTTTTCTATCTTCTGAAAATCCAGTTTATTTGGTATGCAAATGAGTCAGTAAGGTGCCCAGAGGGGCGTCACTCTTGCAGGAAGGAGCCCAGGCATGCCTCCTGCTAGTGCCCAAGCCCACCCTCATGCTGTGAGCAGGGAAAAGGGGGGCAGAGTTATGACTTGAATGTGATGTAGGAGGCATGTCTGAGCTCCTTCCTGCAAGAGTGACGCCCCTCCAGGCTCCTTACTGGCTCATTTGCATACCAAATAAACTGGATTTTCAGAAGATAGAAAACATTTATTGCTGAAACAAAGGCACATCTGGAAATAAGGTACTAAGTGCTATTAGGCCATGGCTTTACTTCAATAGCGATTATCATGGTGACAGATTCCCCTTAAACTGTTTGAGGCCGCTGGGACCAGGGTGACATTATACTTCATGGGGCGGGCCACATGGTGACATTATACTGCATGGGGCAACAAGTTTACCCTCATACAAGTTCACCCTCCCCTCCTTCCCCATCAGTATAGTGTCTCCTTGTTGCTCCTGTATGGGGGCAACAGGGAGACATTATACTGACTCCTGACAGGTATATTCCCCATCTCCTGTGCATGAGCCGCTGATAAGCCTGAGCTGATCTACACAGGAAGAGAGGACCACCTTTATTCATCAGCACCATCTTTTACATCCCGCTCCGCTGTTGCACACACATTTACTGCTTCCCCCACCTTGGGCAATGGCAGGCCAGGACCAGGAGACCTCCCTGAGAGACACTGACTTCGCCTCTCTCACCAGCTGCTGACATTAGTCGTCTTACGTTAGTCGTGTGTGCGGCCATTTCCTGATGTGATACGTCTGTGGGCGGGAAAATAGGAGCGAGGAGAATGCGGCCACTGTGGGAATTAACACGTAATGTATGCAGGTGGCAGGATGTGGACATTTTAGAAGCAGTCAGTATGCATGCAACTGCTCCTATGACGTCATTAAACACATTGGTTATTAGGAAATGGTGATATCGCCATATTGACGTTTCTTAATACCACAGTATATTGCGGATGTATGTATTATAAGGTTCTGCAGCAGCTGAGGTGTGTATTGTACAGTTCTGCAGCAGCTGATATGTGTACTATGAGGTTCTGCAGCAGCTGATATGTGTACTATGAGGTTCTGCAGCAGCTGAGCTGTGTACTATTAGGTTCTGCAGCAGCTGAGATGTCTACTATGAGGTTCTGCAGCAGCTGAGATGTGTATTATGAGGTTCTGCAGCAGCTGAGGTGTGTATTTTGAGGTTCTGCAGCAGCTGAGGTGTGTATTATGAGGTTCTGCAGCAGCTGAGGAGTGTATTATGAGGTTCTGCAGCACCAAAGGTATATATTATGTGGGTCTGCAGCAGCTGAGAGGTGTATTATGAGGTTCTGTAGCTGCTGAGGTAAGTATTATAAGGTCCTGCAGCAATAGAGGTATGTATTATGAGGTTCTGCAGCAACTTAGGTGTATATAATGAAGTTATGAAGGCCTCCAAAGTATTGTTATAATACTGGTGTCTTGTTATGTGGCAGAGGGGTCTTTGCGTCCACAGGCCCAGATGTGATTGCCACTCTTAACCCTTAGAGGACCTTGCTATTTTTCCATTTTTTTGCATTTTTGTTTTTCACTCCCTGCCTTCCCAGAGTCATAACTTTTTTTTATTTTTCTGTTCAAATAGCCTTATGGGGCTTATTTTTTGCAGTTGCATACAATGTAGTAAGGAGCGAGCAAAAAATTCCAAATGGGGTGGAATTGAAAAAAAGCAATTGTCACAGTTTTATTGGGTTTTTTGGGCATTCATTATGTGGTAAAGTTGGCCTGTTACCTATATTTTCCAGGTAAGTATGATTACAATGATACCACACTTGTATAGTTTTTCTTGCATTTTAATACTGAAAAAAAGTATTTTGTTTTCATCATCAGAATCTAACCCCCTATAACTTTTTTGTAGTTATGTGTACAGAGCTGTGTGAGGGTTAATTTTTTTGCAGGGTAATCTGTACTATTCAGTGATTACATTTTGAAGTGTGTATGATATTTTGAACACTTTTTATAATTTTTTGGGGGGGGGAGTTGAAGTGACAAAAAATGGCAAATTGGCTATTTTTATTTTTCCATTACGCCATTTGCCGGCGTAATAGCCCATGAAATGTATTTTCTTTTTTATTGATTATGTCATTTTATTTTGGGGGAAAGGGGGTGATTTGAACTTTCATATTTTTAATAACTGATGGGGGCATTTATCAAACTGGTGTAAAGTAGAACTGGCTTAGTTTCCCATTGCAACCAATCGGATTGCACTTTTAATTTTTGACAGCTCCTTTGGAAAATGAAAGGTGGAATCTGATTGGTTCCTATGGGCAATTAAGCCAATTCTACTTTACACCAGTTTGAAAAATGACCCCATGAGTGGCTATAACTGGCAATCATTAGATTACTGTTCTGTGATGGCAATGTAGCAATCACTGAACACTTCATTTACAAGATAACAATACAGTGTTGCCACCTGCTGGCCTGTATTGGTATATTTTAGTAATAGCTACTATAACGTAACAGGTTCCCCAGTCTCAGCCATGGGAACACAAGACTTCCACTTCTAGACCGTTAAGAGGCATTGGTCAGTGGTTAAAGGGGTTGTGTCACTTCAGCAAATAGCATTTATTATGTAGAGTAAGTTAATAGAAAGCACTTACTCATATATTGTTATTATCCATATTTCTTCCTTTGCTGGCTGGATTCATTTTTCCATCACATTGTACACTGCTTGTTTCCATGGTTACGACTAGCCTGCAATACATCACTGGTGACTGTCCTCGCACAGCCTATGTGAGCCCAGAGAGACCGGCACTTTTTTCTATAGTGTCCAAGCGGAATGGATTGTAGGTGGCCATAACTAGGGTTGAGCGAATCGAGCTTCGGATCATAGAGTGGAGATCGATTCATAAAAAAATCTTTGTTTGTAATGCTATTTCCGGACAGCATTAAAATGTATGTGCTCCATGTAGGAAAGCTTCATCTCGGCCAAAGTTGCACGAGCCTTCAGTGAATGACTTCGTTATTCCTATCTGTGTATTTAAAAACATTTTAAAATAGGAATCTGACATCAGCTTTGGTAGTGGCTGGTAACTTGACACAGAAGCAGACTTCGGATTCCTATTTTAAAATGTTTTTAAATACACACATAGGAATACTAAAATCATTTACCAAAGTCTCGCACAACTTTGGCCAAGACAAAGTTTTGGTACATGGAGCAAACACATTGTAATGCTGTGCACGGAAACAGCATTACAAACAACGTTTATTAACAAATCAACTTCAGATCTGAAGCTCGATTAGCATAACTCTAGTTGTAACCATGGAAACGATCAGTGTATAATGCGATGAAAAAATTAATCCAGACAGCAAATTAGGCAATATGGATAATACCAATACATTAGTAAGTGCCTTGTGTTAACTTTATCTACATGATAAATGCTATTTACTGAAGTGAGACAACTCCTTTAAATGTATAAAATCAGCCTTATGGCTGATCACATACTTCCACTGTGGGATTCTGCTGTTTTAAATGGCAGAAACCTGGCAGCTATGGCGACGGCCGCATGCGCGAGCAGGCGCCATCTTTAAAGTACCGACTTCTGCTGTACATGAACGGCGGAGGTCATGAAGGGGTTAAACACCTATAGTTAGGCCACTGGCCAACGAGAGTCTACAGTGTTTGGGAGAAACCTTCATGGCAGACTGGAGCTAATGGAGAAAAAAAAGTTGGCCACTTTCTGGTTATTGTTAATCAATGTGTCTGCAACATGATTATATAGCATTTACTAATACAACCTTTGCTGAACTTTTTTCTATATTTCTTAGACCATGTCCGCTTGTTTGCCAAGTCGTTAGTCCGCACAGAGGTCCTGTTCATAAAATGGCTGGAGATGGAGGGTCAGATGACCAGGCAAATAGTCTCCATGTGAGGTCTCCTCTATTCAAACCAGGGCTGTGCAGTCCGAGTCGGTGACCATTTTGGTGGAGTCAGAGTTGGAGTCGGTATAAAATGGACCAACTCCGACTCCTAAAATATATAATAAATTGGTACATTTAGTTCAGTACAGTATGTGCTGAATATATTTTCATAAGAATTTGGGAACATGATGAAATGTCCTATAAATGTCTGTTCTATTCCTGAACTAAGGATCTAGGCTTTCAGTTGAGATGACTGTGTGCTGCCCTTCATGTAGATGCTCAAAAGAGAAACTCCTCTGCTACAGATCAGAGGAAAAAGGCACTGGGAAGGAATAGTAACATAGTAACATAGTTTGTAAGGCCGAAAAAAGACATCTGTCCATCCAGTTCAGCCTGTAATGGCTGCACTCCTCTCAGATCTGCTAGGATTAAAGAGGTTTTCTCACTAGTTACAAAGATTAGCTTTCAACATAAAGGGACAGTTAAAAGATGACATTTTCTAAATACAGTGGTCAGTAGAATTTACTTTAGTCATGAACTATAGACAGTTCAGCAGGTCTCTCACTGTACACATGTTTCTATGGTAACCTGCAGACCAGAAAGACTGTTATCTGATTGGCAGGAGTGACCTCAGTAAGCAAAATGTGTCGAAGGTTGAGAAGGATGGCTTCTAATTGTGTTAGAGATCACAACCTCCTGCTCTGTAAGTTAATATATGCTAATAACTGCTGGAGACCCCCCCCCCTAAGGCATGAGGAAAAATAGTAAGTGCAAACTATCTGTCAGCCAGTGCATCAATGTGCTGAGAATACCCCTTTAAGGCAAGTATTTCTTAGTATGTCTAAACTTTCAATAAACTGTGCATAAATCAATTGTCCAGTGCATGTTCTCTCTGTCTGCTTTATGTTTTAGGCCTCTTTCACACCTGCGGCGCGGGGCTCCGGCAGGCTGTTCCAGTGAGTGAACAGCCCACCGGATCCGTTCTGCCGCAGGTGCACGTGTGGGGCCGGAACTGAGTTCCAGCCCCATTCACTGTAATGGGGGTGGGCTGTGGATCCGGCCGCAGCACGGTAACCCCTGCTGAGAGGGGGCCGGAACGAAAATACAAGGGGTTGCTGTGCTGCGGCAGCACGGATCCGGCGGGCTGTTAACCCACCGGAACAGCCTGCCGGAGCCCCACGCCGCAGGTGTGAAAGGGGCCTTAGTTTGCTTTTCCTCTGAGCTCATGTTTGGAGAGGTTAGCTACACTGATGGCTTCTATATGAAAAACACCTAGGGCCTTAGGTATGAAAACTGTCTAGGTGTAGAAGTTTCTTTGTTGCCCACAGAAACCAATTAGAGCTCCCCTTTCATTTCATATAGTGCTCTGGAGAAATGAAAGAGGAGCTCTGATTAGTTGCTATGGGCAACAAAGAAAGTCTTAGACCTAGACAGTTTTTATACATCAGGCCCTTAGTGAGCTGTACCCAGAGAAGCCTGATACTGAAAGTTCAGAGTAAAGATATCTAGTAAAACATATATTACAAACTCTTTTTGTCACGACATATCTGTACTATTGATTTATGCAAAGTTTGTTTAAAGTTATCACTTGTGATGTGCCATGTATGAGGGGAAATTGAGGAGTTGGAGTCGGGACTTTGGCTTACCGACTCCACAGCCCTGATTCAAACACACTGCCTCTGCCACCGGCTCATGTGCTATTGGAAGTTTAGTGCAGGTGTAGTGTATTTGAATGGAGTAGACATCACATGGAGATGATTTTCCTGGTCACATGACTCTCCATCAGCGGCCATCTTATGGACAGGACCTCTGTGCGGACAGAACAAAAGATCTAATATACCATGAGGCATACCTTATAAAATATGGAAAATGGCACATAATCTCAACAAAGTATATGTAAGTAAGTGCCATATAACCTTCTTACCAACACAAAGGAAACAAGTAGCCAGAAAGTGGCCAATCCCTTTAACAACTTTAGTCAGAGAAGCATCAGTTGTGAATGGATTAAATATTGTATTATTCTGTGTCTGCACGTTTTAAAATTAATTTTGTTAGCAGGTAAGGTCATTTTTAATTAATTCTACAAAGGGGATGCTATTTGCCTAATCCCTAAGGCAGCAAAATACCTTGTCCCGGTCTGAGTATGTTCCACTTTCAACTGTATGACATAGATACAGTAGAATCATGCTGCCAACTTCATTGCAAAGAACTAACTTACTGTAGGGAGAGAGTTGTCAATCAAGCAGAGCCAGGCAGAGGGAAGCCAGAAATACCTAGTGGACACTCTCTTTGTGCCTGGCTCTCTCTGTTTTCTCTGACACACCCCAGGGTTAAATCTAGTTCTTTGTAATGAGGGAGCCTGCCATTTCGCATGCTGACAAGTTCCATATAAAGGTTCATTTGCAGCAAATAATAGTAAATGTACAGAGAGGTGAAAAATGATTGTGTATCATTGTCAACTGCTGAATTTACACCGAAGAACAAACAGATGTAAGGAACTTTATTAAAAAACATCTCTATACATTCCATATGTACATACAGTATATACATAAAACATTAAAGACATTAGCGGTGGGCTGTGAAGATCGGCCTATCCTATTTATTGCTGTGATATTTGTGAGACGTGATGGTGTTAGATCACTATGAATTTCTTCAGGCCTGGCCATGCATTTACTCAGTTGTGATACATTTTCAGTAGACAGCTTCGTAATGTGCCCATGTATCTCTCCCAAAGAGACTGCTGCCTGAAAAGAATAAAGCAGTAAACACGGTCAATGGTGAAATAAAGTATACATTTCATTAAGCCTTGCACCTAGAGATAACTCTATGTGAAAGGATAATATACTCACCAGCTTTGTGCTATGAATAATAAAATCAAAGCAGATATTTTTGGTTTTTGGTGTAAAAATGTTGTAATTTATGGCATTTGTAAGGTTTTTCAGGGAACCACACCACTTTTCAAAGTTGTGTATGTTTAGGCAGAAAATTGAGATTCAACATGGATTATTGCACAGTTATTTTCTGCGATACTTGGAAATGTCGAACAAAAGTCACAACCTACAACAGGCCCCCGGCTTATTTTTGAAGACTAAGACTAGTTTCACACTAGCGTTAAAATCTTCTGGAAGGCTGTTCAGAGGAATAGCCTGCAGGAGTTTATCGTATCTGACAGCTGGAAAGGGTTAGAGCACCGCCAGGCCCCATTGACTATAATGGGACTGTTTTCAGCATTAGTGCTAGGATTCAGCCAGACAAAAAAAACGGTCCGGGGGGGGGGGGGGGGGGGCGTGGCTTGCCACAGAGCCGCCAAGACGTGTTTCAGAGAGCTCTCTGAAAACCCCTGAGAATCCTTGGCCACCTGCGAAATTAGGTGCTTTTTAAAAGACACCAAATTGGCAATCTTAACTAAAATTTCTCCTCTGGTGAGTTCCGGACCTTTACATCGATCGAAGACAAGAGGAACATCTTTATTTCCAACCGAGGCCTACGCGGCCTGAGAAGCTTGCGTCTCCCGGCCGACTCGATACACTGCACCGCGTGGAGACGAACACTGAGCCTGGTAACTATCAAGATCTGATGAAATCCAGAACTGTATTATATCTATTTCTACTACCTATTACCTTACCTGAGGAAGCCCTAACCTCAGAGAAATCCGGAGATACGCCATCCACCACGCGTCGAGGCTTCTAACCGCGTGACACGCTCCTGCCAGAGCGTCTATATACGCTGCCGGAGGGTCTATGTCTATAAACACCAGACTACCTGGCCTGGACATAGACTGCTCTCCTAAGTACCTCATTAAGGCCACAGGCACGGAGACCAGACTCCGGAGCTGAAGATAGCGCTTCTGGCACCTGACAAATCTCTCAACCTCCCCCCCCCCCCCCCCCACATGTTCTATGCTACCCCACATATCTACGCTACCCCACGGCCGTCATTTTGCAAGAGCTAAGCTTTAATTTATCAGGACTGACATATAGTCTGCTCCTCAATACCTTTTATTGCATCTACTCAGTCCTAATTTTTCAAGTGGACTACAGACTACTACCTTTTATTGCTCTAACTGCCATTACATATACCTCAATGTAATACAACTAAGTGGCGTCAAGAGACCCAACTCCTGACAACTGTCATTCAAGCAAAATGGTCAAAATAGGCAGTACCAACCCAAAATCTACAACCTCCAAAGGGACAAATACATGAAAAAAATCAAACTCTAGCGCTACTGCTCAAAAAATAACCACCTCTCCCAATGGTCTCTCAATGCCCACTGTGCCCCTTTCACATTTCCAATACCCATTGTTCCCCCTCGAGAATAAAAATGCCCTTTGTGCCCCCTGCAGAATAAAAATGTCCACTGTGCCCCCTCCAGAGTAGAAATTCCCTTTGTGGCCCCTCCAGAATAAAAATGCCCTCTGTGCCCCCTCCAGAGTAAAAATTTCCATTGTGCCTCCTTCACATTAGTAATGCCCTCTGTGCCCCCTCCATAGTAGTAATGCCCTCTGTGCCCCCTCCATAGTAGTAATGCCCTCTGTGTCCCCTCCAGAGTAAAAATGCCCTCTGTGCCCCCTCCATAGTAAAAATGCCCATTGTGCCCCTTCGCATTAGTAATGCCCTCTGTCCCCCCTCCATAGTAATAAAGACCTCTGTGCCCCCTCCATAGTTATGAAGCCCTCTGTGCCCCCTACATAGTAATAAAGTCCTCTGTGCCCCCTCCATAGGTATAAAGTCCTCTGTGCCCCCTCCATAGGTATAAAGTCCTCTGTGCCCACTGGCGTACCGCCCATAGCGGCAGACCACGCAGCTGCTATGGGGCCCGGAAGTTTGAGGGGCCCGGGCACGCTGATGGCCCTGCCCCATTTCCAATCGAACGTCTCCCTTGCTACCGCAGCCACCTGACAAATCCATTTATCTGCTGTGCTCTGCTGCTTCCCCTGCCTAATATTGTTACAGCAGCAGAGCAGTTTGTGAAAGGGAGAGAGGGCCCGGCAATATGAGCAGCACTTCACTGCTCTAACCTCCTGACCTCCCCACCACTGACCTGGAGAGCCCTCGTCTGCAAGGTAGCGTAAACTCCTGCATCCCTCAGCGACACAAATGTAGTCGCTCGCACTGTGAGCTGCTGAGGGGGAGGGGGACACACTAGTGTGCTGGATGGCTGGTTAAAGTGTGCAACGTAGGAAAACAGGGAGTTAGTGGTTGTGCTGGTGTGTTAAAAATAAAATAAAAATCTATCTATATATATATATACATACACAGTACAGACCAAAAGTTTGGACACACCTTCTCATTCAAAGAGTTTTCTGTATTTCCATGACTATGACTAGATTCACACTGAAGGCATCAAAACTATGAATTAACACATGTGGAATTAACAAATATACTTAACAAAAAAGTGTGAAACACCTGAAAATATGTCTTATATTCTAGGTTCTTCAAAGTAGCCACCTTTTACTTTAATTACTGCTTTGCACACTCTTGGCATTTTCTTGATGAGCTTCAAGAGGTAGTCACCTGAAATGGTTTTCACTTCACAGGTGTGCCCTGTCAGGTTTAATAAGTGGGATTTCTTGCCATATAAATGGGGTTGGGACCATGAGTTGTATTGGGCAGAAGTCAAGTGGATACACAGCTGATAGTCCTACTGAATAGACTGTTAGAATTTGCATCATGGTAAGAAAAAAGCAGCTAAGTAAAGAAAAACGAGTGGCCATCATTACTTTAAGAAATGAAGGCCAGTCAGTCCGAAAAATTGGAAAAACTTTGAAAGTGTCCCCAAGTACAGTCGCAAAAATCATCAAGCGCTACAAAGAAACTGGCTCACATGAGGACCGCCCCAGGAAAGGAAGACCAAGAGTCACCTCTGCTGCGGAGGATAAGTTCATTCAAGTCACCAGCCTCAGAAATCTCAGGTTAACAGCAGCTCAGATTAGAGACCAGGTCAATGCCACACAGAGTTCTAGCAGCAGACACATCTCTACAACAACTGTTAAGAGGAGACTGTGTGCAGCAGGCCTTCATGGTAAAATAGCTGCTAGGAAACCACTTCTAAGGATAGGCAACAAGCAGAAGAGACTTGTTTGGGCTAAAGAACACAAGGAATGGACATTAGACCAGTGGAAATCTGTGCTTTGGTCTGATGAGTCCAAATTTGAGATCTTTGGTTCCAACCACCGTGTCTTTGTGCGATGCAGAAAAGGTGAACTGATAGACTCTACATGCCTGGTTCCCACCGTGAAGCATGGAGGTGTGATGGTGTGGGGGTGCTTTGCTGGTGACACTTTCGGGGATTTATTCAAAATTGAAGGCATACTGAACCAGCATGGCTACCACAGCATCTTGCAGCGGCATGCTATTCCATCCGGTTTGCGTTTAGTTGGACCATCATTTATTTATCAACAGGACAATGACCCCAAACACACCTCCAGGCTGTATAAGGGCTATTTGACCAAGAAGGAGAGTGATGGGGTGCTACGCCAGATGACCTGGCCTCCACAGTCACCAGACCTGAACCCAATCGAGATGGTTTGGGGTGAGCTGGACCGCAGGGTGAAGGCAAAAGGGCCAACAAGTGCTAAGCATCTCTGGGAACTCCTTCAAGACTGTTGGAATACCATTTCAGGTGACTACCTCTTGAAGCTCATCAAGAGAATGCCAAGAGTGTGCAAAGCAGTAATCAAAGCAAAAGGTGGCTACTTTGAAGAACCTAGAATATAAGACATATTTTCAGTTGTTTCACACTTTTTTGTTAAGTATATAATTCCACATGTGTTAATTCATAGTTTTGATGCCTTCAGTGTGAATCTACAATTTTCGTAGTCATGAAAATACAGAAAACTCTTTGAATGAGAAGGTGTGTCCAAACTTTTGGTCTGTACTGTGTATATATATATTTATATATATATATATATATATACACACACATACATACATACATACATACATACTTCATTCATTCATACATACAGACCTGTTCACAGCTTATTCACCTCACAGCAGTTCCCATAGACTTCAAACTCCCATAGACATATACTTG
Source organism: Rhinella marina (assembly GCA_900303285.1). Classification (NCBI taxonomy): domain Eukaryota; kingdom Metazoa; phylum Chordata; class Amphibia; order Anura; family Bufonidae; genus Rhinella; species Rhinella marina. Next base: position 148,456 of record ONZH01016999.1, read on the forward strand.
AAATTCTGAAGGGGGTTCAGTCCATGCCCCTTATTGCTAATTTCGATTTCTAATAGGGCAATGAGGGGCTGAATTCCCCTCACAATTTCAAGTATATGTCTATGTATTATTATTAGTTTTGAGCGAACTTTCGTTTTCAAGTTCTGCGTAGAAGGTTCGGGTTATCTAGGAATTCCGTTATGGATGCCGCTACCACGGACCATAATTTATCGGAATGGTAGCCCATAATGGAATTCTTAGATAACCCGAACCTTGTACGCAGAACGCTGAACTTGAAAACATAACCCTAGTTATGTGTGTATATAATAATAATAAAGAATAAAATGTTCTATGTACGCCCCTGTCTGTGCCCCCTTCATAGGTATAAAGTCCTCTGTGCCCCCTCCATAGTTATGAAGCCCTCTGTGCCTCCTCCATAGGTATGAAGTCCCCTGTGCCCCTCCATAGTTATAATGTCCTCTGTGTCTCTCCATAGGTATAAAGCCCTCTGTGCCCCATCAATAGTTATGATGTCCTCTGTGCCCCTCCATAAGTATAAAGTCCTCTGTGCTCCTTCCATAGGTATAAAGTCCTATGTGCCCCCTCCATAGTTATGACGCCCTCTGTGCCCCCTCCATAGGTATGAAGTCCTCTGTGCCCCTCCATAGGTATGAAGCCCTCTGTGCCCCCCTCCATAGTTATAATGTCCTCTGTGCCCCCTCAATAGTTATAATGTCCTCTGTGCCCCTCCCTAGGTATAAAGTCCTCCATGCCCCCTCAATAGTTATAATGTCCTCTGTGCTCCCTCTGTATTAAAAAAAAACAAACAAAAAAACACACAGCACTACTCACCTTGTCCCGTTCCTGAAGCTCACAGTCCTCCTGTCTTCACTGCATCGTGCTGCAGCACGGTGTGGGCGGAGCTTATGCAGATTTCCAGTCTGCAGACTCCGCCCACATCGACCGCCAGTGCGATCTGGGCAAACTGAATGGTGAAGCAGGAGAGGTCTTTCTGCTTCACCATTCACAGCGCAGCCACCAGAAGGAGAGTAGGAGCGCAGGGAGCAGAGCAGTGAGTGACATCAGCTCCCTGCGCTCCAGCAATGAGCGCTTCCATCTGTATTGATGGAAGCGCTCATTGCTTCTGGTGCAAGCAGGGGTCCGGACAGCTGGCAGCCGCGGTCCGGATTTGGACTGCGGTCCGCCAGTTGAGTACCCCTGCCTTAGACCCTCTATCCAGAGATCTACAGGATACATATAGGAGCAAGAGTTGAACAGTTGGAGACTACACAAGCTGCCCTCTGCAACTACAGCTCTGCAGCCACCACAAGCATATCCTCCTGCCTAAACTACCTGAATGCAGCCTTCGATGCACTAGAAGACCAAGAAAATAGAGGGCGCAGAAACAATCTCCGGATCAAAGGTCTCCCAGAAACTGTGGGCAATTCAGATTTACAATCTACAGTGCTACAGATCTTTCGCACTGCTCTGGGAAATTCCTTCACAGGTGAAATCATAATAGAGCGAGTTCATAGATCCCTCTAAGAGACTCTGGACCCCCTTGAGATGTAATATGTTGTCTATTAAACTACTCTGTAAAAGAAGAAATACTGCAGTCCACCAGGGCTACCACCCAAATAGAATATGAAGATACCCAAATTCAAATATTCCAGGACTTATCACCTCAAACGTTACAAAAAAGAAGAGCTCTTAAGCCATTAACAGAGGCTCTTCGGTCCAAGGGTACCCAATACAGCTGGAAATTTCCATTTGGCCTCATGTTTTCAGTTGGGAAAAAAACGATACCTAATCCGAACAGCTGCAGATCTACCGGAAATCTAAAACGCCTTGGAGCTCCCAGATCTACAGATCCCTGACTGGGCAACTGTGACTAATCTCGCCAACCTGCCACATATCCAATCCCCGACCCCGTGGGAAGAAGTCACCCATGGCCGCCGTTCAAAGTCCAGCAGAAAGGGACGTCTGACTCCGAAAGCCATCATTGCGGACAATACTTGAACTACCTATCGGGTAATAATGTTTCTCTATATGTTATACCCTCGTTTGCGGTTGCAATCACTTCTCTTTCTTCTTTAAAACTTTTTGACGCTCCCTTGCACCACTCTCCATCTCCTCTTCCTTTGAGGACAGGTTAACCAGTGACGCGATAGTACAGCAACCTCGTTTATTTTTCATTTTCACTATATCTCTCTATCTCTAAAATTCCGCTAAACATTATTAGCATCTCCCAATTCATTCTTTACTATCATCTCCAGCTCCTCACTTTCTTTCCAACTTTTAAATTTAACTCTCCTTCTCCTTTCTGTTATAAAACAAATGAAGACGACGCAGTACAATTATTTTGACATCTCTCCCTTACCAATCTCTTTGCTATTACTATGATTCTGCTAATCCCGTTTAGCATCTTATTATTGACTCCTTTCTATAATCTCAAACTCCCCCCTATTTGTTCCATTCCTTTTGACCATCTAACAAAATTATTGTTGGGTCTCTGCAGCCATAATGTTACAGGCTGTACACACCCACTGTTACTTAATGAGGCGCGCGTTACGCCTTAATACTTGCACTTTGCCTTTTAACATGCTCATAATTATTAATATGCTAATGTTTTGTACCTGTTTTATTCAGGCTCCCTCTCCCCTTTTCCTAGCCTTTCCATCCCCCCTCCTACTCCTGCGACCGATATGTGCAATCAGCTTGAGCAACAGACAGAGCATCTACCCAGGTATCACCATGTCTAGCCTTAAAGTTGTGTCTTACAACGTGAGAGGAATCAACTTCCTGCCAAAAAGAGGTCAGGTAATCTACTCTCTCAAAAAATATCGAGCATATATATGCCTACTACAGGAAACACATTTAAAAAAAAAAACTAAGATTCTCACAATGAACAGAACTCATTACTCTCAATGGTTTCACTCTGGCTCAGATAACAAAGCGTCAAAAGGAGTTAGTATCGGGATTAGTAAACACATAGCCTTCTCGATGACAGATAAAGGTATTGACTCTGAGGGTCGCTATATATTTCTCAAAGGGAAAATAAAAAACACGACATTCACAATTGGAAACATATATGCCCCTAACAGAGACCAAATCCCTTGGTTCATTGCCGCACTGAAAAAACTTACTTGCTTTGCCGATGGAACCCTAATTTTGGGAGGTGACTTCAATGTGGCACTAAACCCGCTCATAGACACTTCCAACGGCAAATCTACCATCAGCCACAAAGCCCTAGCAAAACTCAAATGACTACTGCACTCCTTAAAACTAGCGGATGTATGGAGAACCTTACATCCTTCAGTTAAAAATTATACTCATAACTCGATTCCTCACAACTCATACCAAAGATTGGATTACATCTTTATCCCCGTTGCTCATGTTCAATACTGCCTTTCCTCCAATATCAAAACACAAGTCTTATTGGACCACTCCTTGGTAGAAATACAATACACTATCCCACATTCTGATAGACCTTCCAAATGCTGGAGACTTAATGACCTATTATTGAAACTTCAGAAGCATGTACAAAAAAATCAAACAGAGACTGAAAGAGTTCTTAATGACAATGGGGAGGTCTCTGTGCAAACGCTTTGGGAAGCACACAAAGCACACGTAAGAGGAGAATTTATATCACTCACTGCATACGTACAAACGCAGAAAATAACCAGACTAGAGTGTATGCATAAGAGATCTCTACTTGCCATACATCTTGCAGAATTAACTACCCTTCGAGATGAACTTAAAAATACTTTAAACCTCCATTCAGCAAAAGCTTACCTCTTCGCTAGATATAAACACTACGCTCATGGTGATTAGCCAACTAGATTTATGCTAGCTCAAATAAAACGGAGGAAAGACAAATCATACATTACCAGTCTCATGAACTCCTCTGGCTCCTTGCTATATAACACCAAGGACATAGCGCAAGAATTCTGTACATACTATACCCAATTATATAACCTAAAACCAGACCAACAAACAGAAAGCTTGCAAAATAGGGAAAACCTAGTCAATTACTTTCTTTCTTCACTCTCCCTCCCTCAAATTAATGACACTTAATCCCAAAACCTGTGCTCCCCCTATCTCGCTACAGGAAATTAAAGAAGCAATAGCATCTACCCCTAAGAATAAATGCCCAGGTCCAGATGGATTGACCTCTTTCTATTACTCCACATGCTTAGATATTATACTTCCGCATCTGAGCAAATTATACAATGCAGCTATGCTAGGAACTCCTTTCCACAAACAGACCCTAATGGCACAAATCTCCATTATTCAAAAAGAGGGTGAAGACCCCAATCTCTGCAGCAACTACAGGCCTATATCATTACTCAATGTAGACCTTAAAATTTATGCCAAAATTCTGGCCCATAGACTACAAAACATACTTCCCTCCCTCATTTCGCCAGATCAGGTGGGATGTGTTCCCGGCAGAGAGGGTAAGGACAATATATATATATAGAGTACTGCAATTAATTGAACAGGCAAAATCCACTAATAAACCTCTGATACTACTAAGCACAGACGCCAAAAAGGCATTTGATTGAGTAGACTGGTACTATCTAAGAGCATCCATGGCTACATTTGGTATACCGTATGCCTTTATCTCGGCCATTTTTACCATGTATGACTCTCCTTCTGCAAAGGTGATGACGTTATGTCCCCTCCGTTCTCTATCTCCAACGGCACCAGGCAGGGATGCCCTTTATCCCCCCTACTCTTCGTGCTGATGATGGAGACTCTAATGCAGAAAATAAGACAGGACCCAAACATCCAAGGGTACACTTGTGGAGGAAGGGAACACAGGGCCGCCGCATACGCAGATGACTTACTATTGATGTTGACCAATCCAATCTCCTCTCTGCCGATCATAGAGCGCCTCTTCTCTGATTTTGGTGAAATCTCCAATTTCAAGGTGAACATGGGTAAATCCTAAACATAACACTGCCTAAGAGTCAATCCACCCCACTTTCTCAAATCTCACCCTTTGATTGATCTCAACCAACAATCAAATTCCTAGGCATCAAAATATCCTCTGAACCTTCCCAGTTATATAAAAATAATTTCCCACCATTGTTGCAAGCAATCTATAAAACGTTAGCATACTGGCCCACTCCGTACGTATCCTGGTTTGGAAGAAAAAACATAGCGAAGTGCCTAATCTGGCCCAAGGTCACCTACCTACTTCAGTCCCTACCTGTACACGTCCCCAATGTATTCTTTCCAACACTAAATAAGATCTTCTCCAAATACATCTGGAACTCCAGGAAACCCAGAATAAAATATATTACCCTACAACTTCCACGAGATTATGGAGGAATAGACTTGCCTGCTCCACTGACTTTTGTGCAAGCGGTACACCTAAACAGAATAGTAAATTGGGTCAGAAAACCCCCAAAAAAACTCTGGGTGCAAATAGAGGAAGACATACTACAATACCCGCTGAGACACATAATTTTCTCTAAAGACACTACCCTTTCTTCCTCGTCGATACGCAATATGTTCACTAGAGAAACCAGCAGAGTATGGCAACTGGGTACCATCCATATACTATGTGCCCCCTTCCCATCCCCTCTTCTACAACTACGAGACCTGATTCTCGGCGATGACCCCACCTATAACCCCGCAGTTCCAAAAGAAATAAAATCAAACAACATTTCGGTCGACACCTTTCTCTCAACAGGCAATATTCCCTCCAATGAAACCTTATCTGAGAGCTTAAGCTGTTCTCTACTACCACCTCTAATCTACAACAAATTTACAAACTCATTTAAACAAATCATACATATGACAGATTTGTGCAGACCAGTGACTAAGTTTGAATCACTACTTGCACAACACAAACCTAAAAAAGTGGTTTCGACCTTAAGCAAACCACTACTGACACCATCTTACAACATAACACATTCATTCATAGAAGCATGGGAGCATGATCTCTCCAAAAAGTTCTCTGCTGAAGAGATACGCACACTCTTTAGAACACCCAGACAAACCTCCAAATGTATCAGAATGCAAGAAAGCGGATACAAAATAATAACTAGATGGCAACTAACACCAGTATTATTGAATAAGTATAACTCAAAGTATGACCCACAGTGCTGGAGATGTGGTCAGCATACTGGCTAGTACTTTCACCTGTGGTGGACATGTCCTCTTATTGGCCCTTACTGGACTTCCATTATAGCCCAAATCAATCAAATTACAGGTTTAAATCTACCTCTCCTTCCAGAAATATGTCTACTACATTTATTTCAAGTAAAATCACTTCCCTTGGTTAAAAGATTGACTAGACACCTACTAGCTGCCGCCAGAATACTGATCCCTACATTATGGAAATCAAACACCCCACTAACTCTTAAACAATGGCAAGAGAAAGTAGATTCTATGTATCGCTTAGAAGAATTGGCTAGTTGGGAGACAAAAACACACACCATATTCTCTAACACTTGGTCCCCTTGGGCAAAATATAGACACTTTGCTGACCCTGATCCTTGACTCCTCTCACACATAGACTCCAAACCATATATATGACTCGAGTACCTCTCACCTCTGATTACCCTACTATAGGCGCATAAAGCTAGACATGAACGCTCAAACACCTACTCTTTATTCTGACTGAAGTCGCAACCTCCACCCTACTCCTTCCCCCTTTACCTATCTCCCCCCCCCACTTATCATTTACTGTTGTTATATAACTGTTTAGTCATACCTAGATTCTGTACATCCTGTACATTTTAAAAGAAAAAGAAAAGGAAATGGACTCAGGTTGTGAATCTGCAGAAGAAGAAGGAGGACATTTTGTGGAATGTGAACATTTACAGCATGGTATATCATGCCCCTGCCTATAGCTGGGCGATATGGCAAAAAAAAAAAATCTCGATTTTTTTAAAATTTTGGACGATTCACGATTTAAATCTCGATTTTCTTATGTTATTAAAAATATAAAAAAATAAATTAAAAAAGCCTACTGTGCCCCCATCAGACCTCACATCAGCCCACTGTGCCCCCACCAGACCTCACATCAGCCCTCTATACCCCCATCAGACCTCAGATCAGCCCATTATGCCCCATCAGACCCCACATCAGCCCATTGTGCCCCATCAGACCCCACATCAGCCCATTGTGCCCCATCAGACCCCACATCAGCCCATTGTGCCCCATCAGACCCCACATCAGCCCAGTGTGCCCACATCAGACCTCAGATCAGCCCACAGTGCCCCCATCAGACCTCAGATCAGCCCACAGTAGTGCCCCCTTGAGACCTCAGATTAGCCACAGTAGTGCCCCCTTGAGACCTCAGATTAGCCCACAGTAGTGCCCCCTTGAGACCTCAGATTAGCCCACAGTAGTGCCCCCTTGAGACCTCAGATTAGCCCACAGTAGTGCCCCTTCAGCCCTCAGAACAGCCCACTAGGCCACCATAAGAATAAATAAAAAATTCCTTACCTGTCCTGCGCCACGGCTAGGCTCCAGGTCCGGCGCTCCTCAGTCTTCTTCTCCAGGCGCTGCACTGTCACCTGACTGCGTGCAGCATTAGGTCAGAGTGCGCACACTACGTCCTGACGCTGTACGCGGTCAGGACAGTGCAGCGCGGCCCTGGAGAAGAAGAGGAGCGCCGGACACCGGAGCGGAGCCGTGGCGCAGGACAGGTGAGAGATTTTTTTTATTTTATCTGGCGGGCGCCATTTTAGGAAAATTGAGTTCACGATTTTCCTAAAAAATAAAATCGTGAGGCTTTCAATTGGCGAATTAATTGAATTAATTTGATTAATCGCCCAGCCCTAACCCTGCCCCACAACTCTGGCATCAAAGAGACAATACTTTTTGTGAAAGCCCTGTTTAGCACAGATATTTGCAACTTTTTGCCGCTTTTTTTGGCTTGTACCTGTTAGAAATTTTGGAGGATCTCGCGCCACTGCACTAGAGATCAAGACTGGCATTAGAAAGTGAAGATTTTGCTCTCATATGAGTAACACTACTTTATCAAAGTATCATCAAACTGTCAAATCCTTGCAACCCATAATAGTTGCATATTGTACTCTAGAGCTGTATTCACAATTCTGCTGGCTGTCGTTTAAAACAGTCACACCCTGAGCAACTTAGTTCTTGTACTATAGAGAGGAGAGTTTTTTTGTACAATTTCCGATGAAAATGTGAAAGTTTGCAAAATAAAAGTTATCAGAGCAAAAAAAAAAAAAAAAAAGGGTGCGTTTTTTGTCCGGCCAAATCCCCGCCAGGTCCCATTATTGTGTATGGGCTCTTGTGGGGAAAGGTAGTATCTGGCTATGCCGGGTACAATAAGTTCCGGCCGGCTGCTTGAACTTTGTGATACGGCTGAAATGCAGTGAAAATGGGTATTTCTTATTAATTAAATTTTCATGGCAAGGAATGACTTTGAAATTAATTACAAATCATCTGATTACTCTGCATAAGAATGATAATGATAATTGCCACCATAAAAACCAAAGCAGCAAACTTGTAAAAACCAAAATTTGCAGCAGTCTCCAAACTTTTTTGGCCATACTTGGCCATCTCTGGCAGTCCCATACAGTTGAATGGATCTGCAGTACGCATATGTGACCACCGCTCCATTCAAAGGAGGGACACAAGTCTCCCTGTTCTTGTGTCCCCAGCAGTCAGTTTTCCACCAAACACTTATCCCCTAACCTGTGGACAGCGGATAAGTATTGGTCATAGAACAATCCCTTTTATATTTTCCTGGGTAAAACATCTACAGGGAATCAGTCTCTGGGACTATGCTAAGCTTGTAGGTGCAACTAAACCTACTAAAGATCATCCATACGCTAATGGCATACTTCAATATTTGTTACAAATCTGCTTCTAACTAGTCTACAATGTATTCTGTAAAGCTCCATTTTAGGCCATGGATCATGATTTTACAGGTGCGATAAGTGGATACAATTAAACCCACTGATTTAGTTGTAGTAAACGACTGTACTGAAACGAGGGACAAGAAGATCTATCAAGTAGTATCTATATCAGAAACCAATGAAAAAATTTTAGGAAGAAAGAAAAGGAATACGGAACACAATGACAACAGGCTTGAGAGGAAAGAGGCATTCCAGGATTTTAATATTAATAGACTATCTTTAGCACCGGACATCAATATCTGATTGAAAGGGTGACCTACATTCTGCACCCCTGTCAATTCACTTGATTGGGAGCAGTGCTGCAGTTACCAGCTCTGTCCGCTACACAATGGAACTTCCAGCTCTGATTTCAGGCAGGGAAACTACTCAGATACAGCTCATCAGCAGGGGTGCAGGGTGTCATACCCTTGCTGTTCAGATAATAATGGCCTATCCTGTTGCTAGAAAATCAAAATTAAAATCTGGAATACCCCTTTAAGACAGGACAGGATATGCTGCTGTTACATGGAAGCAATAAAACACTCACTTGAAGGCATCAAGAGCACGAGCAGATGCTGTGTACTGAGTGAGAAACAGTTGAACATCTGAAGAAGACCAATTAGAGGCTTTACAAGGTTCTATAAACTGGAAAAGAAACACAGTTCTCTGTTACTTATTACACCTCCCCATCATTAACACCTTCCCATCCGAATAAAAGACCAATCCGAGTTTGGTGTGTGACCATGATTTCATCAATTTTAGGTTAGCGAAGAGTACAAATCCAATATAAAGAGCAGATATCCAATATATTCATAACTTGTATCTGAAGGGTTCCTCCAGTTGTAACATTACCAAAATGATTCTTCTATAAAAGGCATACTACTCAAATGCACTCTACTATCCCTGCAACAAACAGTCTGCCTGAAATTAGGCGGGAGCAATATAGTGATAGTGCTGGGCACACTATATACCATGCCTAAGAATATAATAAGAGTCTTGTTTTCTCCATGTACATTACAGATTTTTGCTATGTAAAATGTCATTATTGGCATACAGTACCAGTCAAAGGTTTGGACACACCTGTTCATTTGAAAGTTTTTTCTTTCTTCTTTATTTCCATTTTCTACATTGTAGATTCATATTGAAGACATTAAAACGATGAAGTAACATATGAAATTATGTAGTAAACAAAAAGTGTTAAACCAGAATATGTTTTATATTTTAGATTCTTCAAAGTAACCCCCCTTTAATTTGACGACACACGCCTGGAATTCTCTCAATCAACTTCATGAGGTAGTCACATGGAATGGTGTTCCAACAGTCAAGAATGAATTGCCAGAAGTGCTGAGCACTCTGCAGTCCACGTCATCCCAAGGAATCTCAGTTACAGCTGGGTGACTATGGAGGCCATGTCATCTGATGCGGCACTCTATCACTCTCCTTCTTGGTCAAATAGCCCTTACATATCATGGAGGGGTGTTTACGGTCATTGTCTTGTTGAAAATACAAATGATGGTCCCATAATAAGTCACCAACAAAGCTGTTATTAAAGCAAAAGTAGGCTGCTTAAGAATCTAAAATATAAAATGGATTCTGGTCTAACACTTTTTGTTTACTACTTAATTCCATATCTGTTCCTTCATTGTTTTCATGTCTTCAATATAAATTTATAAGTTAGAAAAAAAAGAAAAAAAATGGCGTGGCATGTGTCTAAACTTTTGACTGGTACCGTTCTTGTATCATTAAAGAAGAACTCCCGCAAAAATTTTTATTCCATGTCCTGCTAGAAATGTACATGATGTAATCTGTAGTGAATGTCATTTTCTTACCAGTAGCTGCATTTTTGAGTTATATCATCCTGAAGTTTCTTATCTGTGTCATGTGACTAGGAATTGTGACAACTCACACAGCCCCTTATGTGTGGACAGGAAGCCTAATTTTCTATGCAATCCTATGGGAGCCTCACTTTCAGTCTCATAGGAATGAATAGAGAAGTGACTGGCTTGCTGTCCTGGGTCAGTTGGAGGTCAGGGAGTTGGTCACATGACCCAGCTACAATACGAAGAGAGTGGAAACTCTCAATTTCAGCCTCTGATAAGAAAATGACATTCACTACAGATTATATCATGCACCTTTCTAACAGGTCAGAGAATAAAAATGTTTGCGGGAGTTCTTTAATTGCATTTGGGACAATAGAATAAAATCCTATTAATTCTATATTTGTGTCTACTGGAGGCTTGGTCAGAGAAGTGGCAGATGAGGTTAAACACTGACAAATGTAAGGTTATGCACATAGTAAGGAATAATGCAAGTCACCAGTACATACCAAATGGTAAAACACTGGGTAACACTGACACGGAAAAGGACCTAGGAATTTTAGTGAACAGCAAACTAAGCTGTAGAAACCAGTGTCAGACAGCTGCTGCTAAAGCCAATAAGACAATGGGTTGCATCAAAAGGGGCATAGATGCCCGTGATGAGTACATAGTCCTGCCACTTTACAAATCACTAGTCAGACCACATATGGAGTACTGTGTACAGTTCCGGGCTCCTGTGAACAAGGCAGACATAGCAGAGCTGGAGAGGGTTCAGAGGAGGGCAACTCAAGTAATAACTGGAATGGATGGAATACAGTACCCAGAAAGATTATCAAAATTAGGCTTATTCACTTTAGAAAAAAGACGACTGAGGGGAGATCTAATAACTATGTATAAATGTATCAGGGGTCAGTACAGAGATCTCTCCCATCATCTATTTATCCCCAGGACTGTAACTGTGACGAGGGGACATCCTCTGCGTCTGGAGGAAAGAAGGTTTGTACACAAACATAGAAGAGGATTCTTTACGGTAAGAGCAGTGAGACTATGGAACTCTCTGCCTGAGGAGGTGGTGATGGTAAGTTCACTAAAAGAGTTCAAGAAGGGCCTGGATGTATTTCTGGAGGGTAATAATATTACAGGTTATAGTTACTAGAGAGGGGTCGTTGATCCAGGGAGTAATTCTGATTGCCTGATTGGAGTTGGGAAGGATTTTTTCCCCTAAAATGAGGAAAATTGGCTTCTACCTTATGGGGTTTCTGCCTTCCTCTGGATCAGCTTTGCAGGATGATAGGCTGAACTGGATGGATGGAAATGTGTTTTTTCAGCCTTACAAAGAAAGTCACCATTATTATATTACAGCCTGTAAATGTAGTGCATTGACACCCTACAACCTGTATTCTGCACACAGGATTGCAGTGAATTTCATATAAAGGTTATAATTGGAGGGTGCCTGCAACAAATCCTGATAACGTTAGATAAGGGGAATTGGTATTGTTGCAGATCTCTGGATTTTCACCTCTTGTCCCTGTCATAGATAGAGAGGCCTCAATAAGTAAATGAGAACATTTTAATGCGAAAATATCAATCAAAATGTTATTTGTAATTGTTACATTAACCGAATAGAAAAGTCTGTACATGAATACCTTTTCCACAAGATCAATGAAGAAATCTCTCACGTCTTTGTTATGGGTAAGACTTGTTCCAATATTCACCAAGGCCCTAGAGAGTGTCTGTATGGAGATAAAAATGTGTATTTTGATCAGAATATACAATATTGGGTTATAAAACAATAACACTGGACCTACCTTAAAATTTGCTTCCATTTCATGAAATACTGCAATTTTTCCTCTAAGTGATGTACAGACTAAACTAAAAAAAAAAAAGAAAGTAAAAGAGAAAATCAACACCAACACTAAAAAAAGACAGAAAAAGAAGAAATAGAAAATCAGCAGCACTTGTATAAACAGACTTCAATTGCCCCCTGCTGTAGAGAAGTGATGTGTTATGTCAACTGTTGAAGGCAAAACACAGATAGACCAGTAGGTTTCTCAAAAGTTCACCAGACTTTTGTCAATGTAATCCTGACATTATATATTATCATTTCATTAAACTGAGATAATCCCATATTTGACATTTTATCAGCCATTGCCAATGAATTTTTACTTGAAATTAGGGAGCATGACCTGTTCAACCTGCCGTGGGTCCTCGCATTATTTGTGGGTAAAAATGGATGATTGCAAACACAATCGTTGTCTTCACATTTTGCATTATTGTGCTATAAACAGGTTAGCGCTGTCCTTCCTGTGCTACATCTACATTTTATGATCACCCCCTCTACATCTGTAGACTGGTTTAGGTTACTTTCACACTTGCGTTTGCAGGATCCGTTTGTGAGATCCGTCCAGGCTCTCACAAACGGATCCATCATGATAATACAACCGTCTGCATCCGTTCTGAACTGATCCGTTTGTATTATCTTTTGCATAGCAAAGACGGATCCATCTTGAACTCCATTGAAAGTCAATGGAGGACGGATCCGTTTTCTATTGTGTCAGACAAAACGGATCCATCCCCATTGACTTACATTGTGAGTCATGACGGATCCGTTTGCATCAGTTTCTTCACGCGTACACCAAAACGAAGCAAGCAGCGTTTTAGTGTCCGCCTCCAAAACGGAATGGAGACTGAACAGAAGCAAACTGAAGCAAAACTGATGCATTCTGAACGGATCCTTTTCCATTCAGAATGCATCAGGACAAAACTGATCAGTTCAGGACCGTTTGTGAGAGCCTTTGACGGATCTCACAAACGGATCCTTACAACACAGGTGTGAAAGTAGCCTTACCTATAAGGCTATTTTCACACTAGCTTAAAGATTATGCAATTTTTTTTTTTTATTATTATTGCATTGTACTCATTTTGAACTAAAAATCATTTTGTCAATTGGTCTTTATTACAAATGTTGAGTGGTTTTCCCTGCACAGCTTTGAGTTATCTAGTAGCAGGATCTGAATTTTCTCTCTGCTTGAACTCCTTATCTTTGATCTCTGAATCTCTGACCTTATAAACACTCATTACAGCTCAGTTCTTATTTTACTGATAAGAATATGGCTTAAGTGTTTATGACCTCTTAGTAATTTAGAGATTATGGTTATTAGATAAAGTGAAAGTGCCATTCACGCAGCTAGAAAAAGTTAACCCTTTGTGACAAAAAGGCTCAATATTTTTAATAAAGACCAATAGAAAAAAATGATTTTTAGTCCAAAATGAGTAAAATGCAATCATAAAAAAAAAAAATTGCACCCGAAGGTGGTTGCCCCACAGGGTAGGGGGCAACCATTCTTGTGGTCGGTGGGGGTTCCAGCAATAGGAGTCCCATCAGTCTGATAGTTGTCCCTAATGCTGTGGATAGAGGATAGCTTGTTATAACCAGAATACCCCTTTAAGTCCCATGGTGGAACGGAAAACAGAGTGAATTCTTTTAGCCCCCTTGACAAATCATTTAAGAAGGCACAGGTCTGCCAGCTTGATATCCAGAAGGGTGCACAAGGCTGCCATCTGTACTTTAAGTGTACTCAAGTTAAGACCCATATGCAGTCTTGCTTGCAAGCTGTTCAGAATTATGTTCTTAACTGTGACCACTCAGCCTACAGGCCATCAGACGGAGCTGAATGCCAGAGTGGGCCCTGAAAAAGGTCTGGTACAGGGGAAGAGCCTCCTGCTGGTAGTTCCAGGAGAAGCAGGAACCAGGACTATCATGATCAAATAAGCTTTTTCCTCTATCGCTTTCATAATTGTCCAGGAGACTTTTGGGCCAAGGTTGGCAGAGTGTGTCCATGTACAATTGGTGAATTTGGAAGGATAGAGAACAGAAGTCTTTTATCTGTGTGTTTACTCGGGTCGCAAATAAATCCAGCACAGGACTTACCATCTCTTGGCCATTTGATGAAAAAAGAAAAAAAAAATCACAAGATTAAGGCACCACTCTCCCTGGTATTCCTGCTCAGAAAATCTGCCAGTTGATTTTTTTTTCCTCTAGATGTTTGCTGCCTAGGAACAAAATGTTTTTTTTTTTTTTTTTTTTTTTAAATATGCACATGGTGACAGTGTCAAAGAGGCCTTTCACATGTCTTGCCCGTAAAACTGGGAGAAGTGCTCTGAGGGTCGTCCAGACAGCTTATAACTTATAACAAAAAAGAAAGCATTTAAATCACTAAAACAGGAGGGGAGTGAGGAAGCATTGAAAAACTATAAGGAAAAAAAATAGAATATGTAAAAGACACATAAAAACAGCCAAACTAGAGACCGAGAGATTAATCGCCAAAGAAAGTAAAACTAACCCTAAAATGTTCTTCAATTATATAAATACTAAAAAGTATAAACCTGAAGGTGTCGGCCCCTTACAGAGTAATGAGGGGGGAGTAGCAGAGAGCGATGAGGAGAAAGCGAAGCTGCTAAATAACTTTTTCTCCACTGTATTCACTGAGGAAAATAAAATGTCAGATGAAATGCAGAGTATAAAAGTAAATTCCCCTTTAAAAGTGTCCTCTCTGACCCAGGAAGAGGTGCAGCAACGTCTTAAAAATATTAAAATAGACAAATCACCAGGACCGGATGGCATACACCCCCGTATCCTAAGAGAATTAAGTAATGTAATCGACAGACCCTTATTTCTGATATTTAAGGACTCTATACTGACGGGGAGTCCACAGGATTGGCGCATAGCAAATGTGGTGCCAATATTCAAAAAGGGTCCAAAAACAGAGCCTGGAAACTATAGGCCGGTAAGTTTAACGTCTGTTGTGGGTAAACTGTTTGAAGGTTTTCTGAGAGATGCTATCTTGGAGTACCTCAATGAAAATAAGCAAATAACTCCATATCAGCATGGCTTCATGAGGGATCGGTCATGTCAAACCAATTTAATCAGTTTCTATGAGGAGGTAAGTTCTAGACTTGACCGCGGCGACTCAATGGATGTCGTATATTTGGACTTCTCCAAAGCGTTTGACACTGTACCACATAAAAGGTTAGTATACAAAATGAGAATGCTTGGCCTGGGAGAAAATGTCTGTATGTGGGTAAGTAACTGGCTTAGTGATAGAAAACAGAGGGTGGTTATTAACGGTACATACTCAGATTGGGTCACTGTCACTAGTGGGGTACCACAGGGGTCTGTATTGGGTCCTATTCTCTTCAATATATTTATTAATGATCTTGTAGAAAGCTTGCACAGTAAAATATCAATTTTTGCAGATGACACTAAACTGTGTAAAGTAATTAACACAGAAGAGGACAGTGCACTGCTACAGCAGGATCTGGATAGACTGGAGGCTTGGGCAGAAAAGTGGCAGATGAGGTTTAACACTGACAAATGTAAGGTTATGCATATGGGAAGGAATAATGCAAGTCACCAGTACATACTAAATGGTAAAGCATTGGGTAACTCTGACATGGAAAAGGACCTAGGAATTTTAGTGAACAGCAAACTAAGCTGCAGAAACCAGTGTCAGACAGCTGCTGTCAAGGCCAATAAGATAATGGGTTGCATCAAAAGAGGCATAGATGCCCGTGATGAGAACATAGTCCTGCCACTTTACAAATCACTAGTCAGACCACATATGCAGTACTGTGTACAGTTCTGGGCTCCTGTGAACAAGGCAGACATAGCAGAGCTGGAGAGGGTTCAGAGGAGGGCAACTAAAGTAATAACTGGAATGGGTGGACTACAGTACCCAGAAAGATTATCAAAATTAGGGTTATTCACTTTAGAAAAAAGACGACTGAGGGGAGATCTAATAACTATGTATAAATATATCAGAGGTCAGTACAGAGATCTCTCCCATCATCTATTTATCCCGAGGACAGTGACCATGACGAGGGGACATCCTCTGCGTCTGGAGGAAAGAAGGTTTGTACATAAACATAGAAGAGGATTCTTTACGGTAAGAGCAGTGAGACTATGGAACTCTCTGCCTGAGGAGGTGGTGATGGTAAGTTCACTAAGAGAGTTCAAGAGGGGCCTGGATGTATTTCTGGAGGGTAATAATATTACAGGTTATAGGTACTAGAGAGGGGTCGTTGATCCAGGGAGTTATTCTGATTGCCTGACTGGAGTCGGGAAGGAATTTTTTCCCCCTAAAGTGAGGAAAATTGACTTCTACCTCAGAGGGTTTTTTGCCTTCCCCTGGATCAACTTGTAGGAAAACAGGCTGAACTGGATGGACAGATGTCTTTTTTCGGCCTTACAAACTATGTTACTATGTAACTCTTAGGTTGGAGATGGCACGGCTTGTAGTCAAATGCCACAACCTGACCAATACACAGAAGAATAAGCCCCCCCAGCCTCGGCAGCTGGCATCTGTCCTGATGCCAATGTATTCCCCCATCTAGGATTTCTCTTGATGAGAGCATGATGACCTAGAACACTCATGATTTATCTTATGGACAATGTCCCAGATCTGCAAAAAAAGAGACCCCTTTTGAATTATAATTGGTTGTTTTTCTTCTGAAAGGAACAATGTCAATCCATGCATGTCCATGCTCAAATTGTGGAACTTCAAGGTATTGGGGTCTGAGCTCTGAGACAAAAAGCAGATGGCATTTTGCAGAATGCAATGTCCTGCCTTCTATAGAACAGTTCTATCCTTGTCTATAAAATGGAAAAGAGTAGGATATGTTCTATTTTTTTTGCAGGCGCCGTGGAACAGACATATGGATGTGGACAGCAAAGAGTGCTGGGTTCGCATCTGACCCACAAACAATGCGGATCGAATGTGGGCAAAAAACATGGTCACATGCATGAGCCCTGAGATGGAGAGGTGACCAAAATTATTTGTCCTGAACAGATCAGCTACAACCTGTTGAAAGACGACAGGCTACATGCCTTCAACTCAGACACGTTTAAATTTCTCACCTCTTATGTTGATCCAGAAGGTCTTTATCTGTTATTAGTATTTTCAATTCCTTCAGATCCTGTAAAAATTCTTTATCCAAATCCATGTCCATGTCCTCGGCTACATCTGTATGAATTTAAGTAAAACATTCTTTGAAGTAAGACCTGTAACCTGTGATTGTTTTTCAGCTTTTAACTGCTACACTGTGGAATACAATTTGCGATTGTATATTAGGATGACTGTAAGGTCCATCAATGGCACTGCCACACAAAGATCATTAAAGGGGTTGGCCACTTTGTTAGCACTTATTAAAACTCTAAAGAAAGCAGGGAGACAATAAACTTCCTAATATATCTTCTGCAGCAGATCTGCCTGGTTCCCATGCTATTGGAAGCCACACCCCCTCCTGTCCTGCACTTATAGCTGTCTGGCTCGTCCATGCCTGCACATGCACTAGTCTATGGAAGGAGTGTGCTGCTCCTGGGTCCTAAGGGCACCCTGCTTGTGTCAGAGACGTTTCCTTCTGCTGTGACTGCAGTCCTGACTATACAGGGCTGAAGGGGCTTAGCAGAGAAACTTGTTAGAAGCTGAAGTAAAGAAACTTTGCAAGCGGAAGAGAGACTGAGGAGAAGCTGTGATAGACCTCACTGACTGCAGTGATGTAGCAGAGCCAGGAACGTGCTGTGGACAACAAAGTGTGAGCAATCCTAGTGTCTGTCCTGTCTATGACCACTCTGCAATGTGATCTTATCACAGACATGTTTATTCCAGCCAGACCAACAGGTCAGGAGCTTTAACCCCTTCTGAGCTGTCAGTATGGCTGAGGTCAGTGATATCAGCAGCAGTCACTGATGTCATCTGTAAATATGTGCCCTCTCTTTCCTGCACACTGTATATAGTAAAATATGATGCCCCCAATACAGTGATATGTGATCACCACTTTATACTGTATATAGTGATGTGTGACCCCCTGTATACAGTAATAGTTGACCCCACCATACACTGTATATACTGATGTGTGACCCCCCACCACTGCATACAGATGTGTGACCCCCTGTACATTATATATAATGATGTGTGACCCCCTGTACATTATATATAATGATGTGTGACCCCCTGTACATTATATATAGTGATGTGTGAACTCCTGTACATTATAGATAGTGATGTGTGACCCCCTGTACATTATATATAGTGATGTGTGAACTCCTTTACATTATATATAGTGATGTGTGACCCCCTGTACATTATATATAGTGATGTGTGACCCCCTGTACATTATATATAGTGATGTGTGACCCCCTGTACTTTATATATAATGACTTGTGACCCCCCTGTACGTTATATATAGCTATTTGACTACACTCATTTTCCCTTTTTCCCAGATGAAGGGTAGTCATATATTCATAGATGATTGATGGGCTGTCAGCTGGGAGCAGGATGTATGATGATAGACAGGAGGCTCCTCTGTATGTCAGCAGATCGATTTGTGCAGTCCGTGCACCTAAACAGAAATCTATGACAGCTCAGAGCTGCCATAGATTTCTGGCTTTATTTGAGTCAGAAAACTGGTGAAAATGAACATAAATTTGTTGGGGTGACTGGTCACGCCCTGTCTCTGCGATTGTCACGCCCCTTTAAAAAAAAAAAAAGCGCAGTTAAAAATTTGCAAACACAGAGGGAGATTTATGCTGTAAGGGAAAACTGGCTTAGTTGCCCACAGCAACCAATCAGATTCCACCTCATTTTCCAAAGGAGCTTTGAAAAATGAAAGGTGGAATCTGATTGGTTGCTATGGGCAACCAAGCCAGTTTTCCTTTACACCAGTTTTGATAAATCTGTCCCATAGTTTGCAACTTTTTAACGCCACTTTTTAGGAACAAGGGAAATGATAACTCCCCCCCTCATTCTGTTTTTGGCTTACATCCAGTGGCACAACTAGAAATGACTGGGCCCCACAGCAAATTTATGAAAAGGCTAACACCCCTCCCCCTCCTTTACTGTTGGGACTGGCGCGTTCTTTCTATTGCTATGTCTGTACAACAGTTATTCACTGATAACTGGGTTATTGATATTATCTAAGGGGCTCTTGTCTCTATGGGAACACAGGTGGGCGGGGAGGTCATGTGACTGCTCCTCTAGACATGCTAGCTGCAGTGCATGCTGGGATTTTTACTTTCACTTTGCAGCTGCTCCTCCCACACAGCCTGTCTGAGGGAGCTCCTCCAGGGAAGTGTGTCATGGTGAACAGGTTAGATAAATGACGTACAGCCAGTACATGTCACCTGAGAAATCCTTTATAGTGTTGGCTATTGTCTGGGGGAACTTTGGAATTTTGATACTTAGGGTGGCCAACCCCTTTAAGTGCTTGCCCCATTTTTCCATAATTTATATTTATAATATGTTCAGATAACAAACTATTTTGCCTAATTAAAGGGTTGTTCGACCCCAAAAACAATTTTATTTAAGGCTGGTAAAAGATGGGAAAAATGGCAACCACCGATTACAGCACAGAGTCTCCCATTCAATCCTCTTCCTGTCCCAAGAAGACAGCAAGTGTGACATTCTGACTGTGGTAACATGTACCGCTGTGGCCTTTCACTGGCTTCAACAGTGTTGTGTTTCCAAGCAGCATGTGATCACAGACACTCAGGTGTCACGTGGTACTTGGGTGCACATGACCATAGGTAGAACATCGCACTTCAAGCCTGCCAGGGATTATGAGGAGTAAGGAAGGAGGCTTTGGCACTGGAAAAGAGTGGCACTGACTAGTTAAAGGGCCTTTTTTATGTTTAACACTTTCCCAGGCCTAGCTAAATTGGTTTTGTTGTTGACAACCCCTTTAATTGGAATATTAACATGATCCTTACTTTTGTCTAAGCTTCCGTCTTTACATTTAGTGCTCCTTTTAAGGAATGTGAAAAAGCATACCTATTACAAAAAAAAAAACAACAACCCCCAACTCAATCTTAGGCAGCTAAATATATATATATATATATATATATATATATATATATATATATATACACAGTACAGACCAAAGGTTTGGACACACCTTCTCATTCAAAGAGTTTTCTGTATTTTCATGACTATGAAAATTGTAGATTCACACTGAAGGCATCAAAACTATGAATTAACACATGTGGAATTATATACTTAACAAAAAAGTGTGAAACAACTGAAAATATGTCTTATATTCTAGGTTCTTCAAAGTAGCCACCTTTTGCTTTGATTACTGCTTTGCTCACTCTTGGCATTCTCTTGATGAGCTTCAAGAAGTAGTCACCTGAAATGGTATTCCAACAGTCTTGAAGGAGTTCCCAGAGATGCTTAGCACTTGTTGGCCCTTTTGCCTTCACTCTGCGGTCCAGCTGGTGATCCACTCTGCGGTCCATCTCGATTGGGTTCAGGTCTGGTGACTGTGGAGGCCAGGTGATCTGGCGTAGCACCCCATCACTCTCCTTCTTGGTCAAATAGCCCTTACACAGCCTGGAGGTGTGTTTGGTGTCATTGTCCTGTTGATAAATAAATGATGGTCCAACTAAACAGAAACTGGATGGAATAGCATGCCGCTGCAAGATGCTGTGGTAGCTATGCTGGTTCAGTATGCCTTCAATTTTGAATAAATCCCCAACAGTGTCACCAGCAAAGCACCCCCACACCATCACACCTCCTCCTCCATGCTTCATGGTGGGAACCAGGCATGTAGAGTCCATCCGTTCACCTTTTCTTATGAAGGCCTGCTGCACACAGTCTCCTCTTAATAGTTGTTGTACAGATGTGTCTGCTGCTAGAACTCTGTGTGGCATTGACCTGGTCTCTAATCTGAGCTGCTGTTAACCTGCGATTTCTGAGGCTGGTGACTTGGATGAACTTATCCTCTGCAGCAGAGGTGACTCTTGGTCTTCCTTTCCTGGGGCGGTCCTCATGTGAGCCAGTTTCTTTGTAGCGCTTGATGGTTTTTGCGACTGCACTTGGGGACACTTTCAAAGTTTTCCCAATTTTTCGGACTGACCTTCATTTCTTAAAGTAATGATGGCCACTCGTTTTTCTTTACTTAGCTGCTTTTTTCTTGCCATAATACAAATTCTAACAGTCTATTCAGTAGGACTATCAGCTGTGTATCCATCTGACTTCTGCCCAACACAACTCATGGTTCCAACCCCATTTATAAGGCAAGAAATCCCACTTATTAAACCTGACAGGGCACACCTGTGAAGTGAAAACCATTTCAGTTAACTACCTCTTGAAGCTCATCAAGAGAATGCCAAGAGTGTGCAAAGCAGTAATCAAAGCAAAAGGTGGCTACTTTGAAGAACCTAGAATATAAGACATATTTTCAGTTGTTTCACACTTTTTTGTTAAGTATATAATTCCACATATGTTAATTCGTAGTTTTGATGCCTTCAGTGTGAATCTACAATAGTCATGAAAATACAGAAAACTCTTTGAATGAGAAGGTGTGTCCAAACCTTTGGTCTGTACTGTGTGTATATATATATATATATATATATATATATATATATATATATATGATCTATCTTTAGATGTAGTGCAGCCAGTAAGAATCTGGCTAACCTGCAGCTTTTTCCTTTTCTACACATAATTTCTGTAATGTACATTTCTCTTTCTGAGTGGGCGCACTCGCCTCCATGACATGTATATTGCCCAAAAGGGGATTATGCACAGGGGTTGTCTTCATGATAAAACTGCCTCAACAAGTTAACAGTTTTGTCAGAGCTCTACTTGGGCTTTGAGAAAAGGACTCAGGCTACTTTCACACTAGCGTTTCTTTATTCCGGTATTGAGCTCCGTCATAGGGGTTCAATACCGGAAAAAAATGCTTCAGTTTTGTCCCCATTCAATGTCAATGGGGACAAAACTGAACTGAAGACAACGGAATGCTCCTAAAAGCATTCCGTTCCGTCTTCAGACCGGAGAACAAAACGCAGCATGCTGCGGTTTTCTCTCCGGTCCAGGCATCTGCACCAAGCCGGATCCGGAATGACCCCCAATGCAAGTCAATGGGGACGGATCCGTTTGGTGTGACACACCAGTAATCCGGATCTGTCCTCCATTGACTTGCAATGGGGGGGTCATTCCGGATCCGGCTACACAGAAATACATACAGACATACAGACATACATATACATACTCACATACTCCAGGCCGGGACGCCAGCAGCATGTCTTCACGCGCCTCCTGCGCGCAGCTATGATGTTTCCCCACTGCGCCCAGCAGAGGGCGCTGTGGGGAATCGTCATCACTGCGCGCAGGAGGTGCGTGAAGACGTGCTGCCGGCGACCCGGCCTGGAGTATGTGAGTATGTATGTGTATGTATGTGTTTGTGTGTGTATGTCTGTATGTATTTCTGTCAACATGTGTGGGGCCGGAGCGCTGCTCCGGCTCCACACATGTATCAGCATTAGCACGGATCCGTTGGCACCCTTTAGGTGCCGGATCCGTGCTAACGCTAGTGTGAAAGAGGCCTTAACAGCTCAGCCTGAACAGGGCTTGATCAGCAGGGTGAGGACTGGTTTAACCTCTCATATCTTGGGATCAGATAATAGCTAGAGATAAACTGTCTTAGTTTTAGTTTAGAACAAGACCAGAATCACAGCATTATCTCCTCTACATCAGGAAATATGGCTGCTGGATTTCGATCAGAAGTTATAGCAGCTGAAAGTGAAAAAATGTTTCAGCTGCTTTCAGTCCTGACCTGATTTCTAAAAGCTAATCTCCTGATGTAGTGGACATAATGGTGGGTTTTTGGTCATGTTTTAAAGCTTATATTGTCAGATTTGAAACAAGAACAGGCAGCTACCAAGCCTAAGATATGACTTAAAGCAGACCTTCCCCTTCAGCTGGCTGTGATTTCAGCCAGCTTTGAGGAAATGAGGTCCAATGGGGTATCTGACAGGTTGCAGGGAGAAGAGAAAAAATATTTTAAAACTATATCATAATCATAGTGTCCCACAGAATAAAGGTATTGTGTTATTTGTACCACACATTGTGAATGCCCTAAAAATAAATCCCACAAAATAATGTTGACATTGCTGTGTATCTTTCACCCTAAAAATAAAATAATAAAAGTCACTTAGCACAATATATGACACAGAGGGAAAAAATGTTACTGGCCTTTAAAGGCTATGTACACCTTCGGAGGCAATTTGTTTATGATTTTACTCATTTTGGGCTAAAGATCATTTCTTCAATTGGTCATTATTAAAAATATTGAGTCTTTTTGTCACAAGGGGTTAAGTGTTTATCTAGCGGTGTGAATCTACTTTTTACTTTCACTTTGTGCTGGTCCTCTAATAACCCTTATCTCTAATTTACTAGGAGGTCATAAACACTTATTTAAGCCACATTCCTATGGATAAGAACTGAGCTATAATGAATGTTTATAAGGTCAGAGAGAAGAGATAAGGAGCCACAGAGCAGAGAGAAAATTTAGATCCCTCTATTAGAGCATTTCAGTCCTGTACAGAAAAAAGGACTCCATATTTGTAATAAACACCAATTTAAAAAATAGAGGGTGGTTATTAACGGTACACACTCAGATTGGGTCACTGTCACTAGTGGGGTACCACAGGGGTCAGTATTGGGCCCTATTCTCTTCAATATATTTATTAATGATCTTGTAAAATAAAAAATATCAATATAAAATATAAATTTTTGCAGATGACACTAAACTAAAATATTTACAAGATAAAATAATTAAAGGGTTATTCTCATTTTAGACAATGGGGGCATATCGCTAGGATATGCCCCCATTGTCTTATAGGTGCGGGTCCCACCGCTGGGACCCGCACCTATTTCCAGAACGGAGCCCCCGAACTGAATGAGGGCGCACTGCGCATGCGCAGCTGCCCTCCATTCATTTCTATGGGGCCGCCGAAAATAGCCGAGCGCTGGCTCGGCTACTTCCGTCGGCTCCATAGAAATGAATGGGAGTGCACCGCGCATGCACGGCCCGGCTCCCATTCATTTCTATGAGCGGCGCGGGGAGCTGCGCCTGGTGGTGGCCGGACCCCCGGAAACCTGGGGTCCTCCAGGCGCAGCGCTCCCCGCTCCGTTCTGGATATAGGTGCGGGTCCCAGCGGTGGGACCCGCACCTATAAGACAATGGGGGCATATCCTAGCGATATGTCCCCATTGTCTAAGATGAGAATACCCCTTTAAAACAGAAGAGCACAGTACACTGCTACAGATGGATCTGGTTAGACTGGAGGCTTGGGCAGAGAAGTGCCAGACGAAGTTTAACACTGACAAATGTAAGGTTATGCACATAGTAAGGAATAATGCAAGTCACCAGTACATACTGAATGGTAAAACATTGGGTAACTCTGACATGGAAAAGGACCTAGGAATTTTAGTGAACAGCAAACTAAGCTGTAGAAACCAGTGTCAGACAGCTTCTGCCAAGGCCAATAAGATAATGGGTTGCATCAACAGAGGCATAGATGCCCGTGATGAGAACATAGTCCTGCCACTTTACAAATCACTAGTCAGACCACACATGGAGTACTGTGTAGAGTTCTGGGCTCCTGTGAACAAGGCAGACATAGCAGAGCTGGAGAAGGTTCAGAGGAGGGCAACTAAAGTAATAACTGGAATGGGTGGACTACAGTACCCAGAAAGATTATCAAAATTAGGGTTATTCACTTTAGAAAAAAGACGACTGAGGGGAGATCTAATAACTATGTATAAATATATCAGGGGTCAGTACAGAGATCTCTCCCATCATCTATTTATCCCCAGGACTGTGACTGTGACGAGGGGACATCCTCTGCGTCTGGAGGAAAGAAGGTTTGTACACAAACATAGAAGAGGATTCTTTACTGTAAGAGCAGTGAGACTATGGAACTCTCTGCCTGAGGAGGTGGTGATGGTAAGTTCACTAAGAGAGTTCAAGAGGGGCCTGGATGTATTTCTGGAGGGTAATAATATTACAGCTTATAGTTACTAGAGAGGGGTTGTTGATCGAGGGGGTTATTCTGATTGCCTGTTTGGATTTGGGAAGGAATTTTTTCCCCCTAAAGTGGGGAAAATTGGCTTCTACCTCTCAGGGTTTTTTTTGCCTTTCTCTGGATCAACCTGTAGGAAAACAGGCCGGACTGGACGGACAGATGTCTTTTTTCGGCCTTATAAACTATGTTACTATGTAGCTCAAAATAAAATGGCCCCAAAAATTGAACATATTATCATCTCAGACAATGGGGGGATATCACTAGGATATGCCCCATTACTTGATAGGTGCGGGTCCCACCTCTGGTACCCGTACCTACACAGAGAATGGAGCAGGGAAGGTGGTGGCCAGAGGACCCCGGGTTTTCTGGGGTCCAGCCACTGCACGCCCCTCACCATAGAGGTGAATGGGAGCACACCGCGCTTGCGCGGCCACCGCTCCCATTCATTTATATCCAGCCGGTGGCCCCCTATGGAAGTAAATTGAGGGCGGCTACACATGCACCCTCCACAACTTTCAGGGATCCGTTCTCGATGTAGGTGTGGGTCCCAGAGGTGGGATCTGCACCTATCAGACAATGGGGGCATATCCTAGCAATATGCCCCCATTGTCTGAGATGGGAATACCCCTTTAAGGCTAAAATTAGTTATGTCACTATGGGGTTAAAAATGCACTTGTATTTCTATTCTCACTCATGGAATTACTGCACTTGCACAGTTTACACACCCACAGCTCCTAATGTCCAGTTTTGGATTAGATGCTCGGCACAAGTTGCAAAATCCTCAAATGTCAAGTACTGGAGCTTCCTCTTGCCTGTTTCAAAACGACTGTTTGCAAAGAAAACTATTGCGGCATAATCTCTAAAAAGCAAACACAAAGAATTTTGTTAAAAATATGAAATGGGAAATATATGCAGGCCAAATTTCAGCACAATAGAATATATAAAGATACTGTGAAGGTTCTCACTCATCCACATCATGGTATATCGGTAGCAATAAGTCAAAGCAACTGGACTGGGTTTTTTTTTCTTCAACATGTTTCACTAGTTATTTGACTGGTGAAAAGTCTTCAAGAAAAAAAATACATCAAGTCCAGTTGCTCTGGACTTATCCCAATCAGCTACAGTACAGACCAAAAGTTTGGACACACCTTCTCATTCAAAGAGTTTTCTGTATTTTCATGACTATGAAAATTGTAGATTCACACTGAAGGCATCAAAACTATGAATTAACACATGTGGAATTATATACTTAACAAAAAAGTGTGAAACAACTGAAAATATGTCTTATATTCTAGGTTCTTCAAAGTAGCCACCTTTTGTTTGGTTACTGCTTTGCACACTCTTGGCATTCTCTCGATGAGCTTCAAGAGGTAGTCACCTGAAATGTACTGTAAGTGTATATTAACCAAAACACAAGCCCCTATTTTAAGTAACTGGTCTCACTATCTTTTATCACTAATCATGATTTAATTGTAACCTTAATATTATTATGGGATTAAGTATTATGAATTGTACATTAATGTATTATTTTAATTTATATGCTAACACTAATCATGATTTAATTATAATTATTCTTAAAATTATCATAGTTTTCATCAAGTACTCATATATTACATATTAAGTCTGTTGGAGTTATTTGGGTGATTGAGTATTATTTGGTTTAGTAAGCCCTCTAGTGATTATTTTAAGTATTAAATTTGTCTATCCTGCACACAAACACCTTAGGCTACTTTCACACTAGTGGCACGATTACAACATGTCGTAGTTTTAGTCCGGCCGCCTCTCGGCATGTTTGCCGTGCTGTGGCTGGAACTCCGGCCTGCCCCATTATAGCAAATGAGGCAGGAACGTAGTTCTGGCCGCACACGTGCAGCAGCAGCATGGATCAGAACAGCCTGCTGGACAATCGTGCTGCTAGTGTGAAACTAGTCTTAAACTGCGCACGTCTGCTATGATGTTGGGGCGTTTTGTGGGCATACTATGTGACCTTGCTCTACACCTGACTTATGCTCTGCCCTTAGTGTTATGTAAGGTCCGGAGGAAGTAATACCCGTGTATTCTTGCTGTGCACACTTTAGTTGATGGTACTTTGTAAGTATTCCAGCACCATTTTATACCTTGGGGGATGGGAATTTTTATATATTTACGACTATGGAATTGATCCTAATTGATCAGCTGTTCTCATACCGGAGCATAGGAGAGGAAGCGCGCGCTACGCCTGAAGCGCTTCCTACGTCAGCAGAGTCAGCATCCTTGTGTGTGCTGGAAGCCGGGCATCAGTAGGAGTGGTTAAATCACTCCACTGACGTAGCGGAGGACGGCGGCAGCGAACGATGCTGATGTGGGTGGGTACTTCTGTATTGAAGAGGCGTTCTTAGGATTTGAAAGAAGGCGGGCTGGGCACAGGAGGGGGACATTACTGGGCTCCATGGAACGAGAAGAACGCCCCTCTGGGCTCCTTGTAGAAAAATTTGCATATTATAAAAATTGGATTTACAAGAGAACCAGACCTTGAAACAAAGAAAGAAGACTACAAGACGAAAGAAGGTATTTTATTGGTCATGGCAATACTAATACATTAATATTGTTAAAACAAGTGACAGATTTCAGCTGATGTGTCGCTGTCAGATGATGTCGGTGATGTAAATACCTTCATTCTGGATGTAGTCAGGGCTCCAGCTGAAGTGATCTAATTGTGTATTATGTTCTTTATACTTGTATATAGATAAGTGCAAAAGAAGGATATTATATTGCTATATGTGTATACTAATTATATTTAATAAAATCATATTATTACTCTTCCTTTGAAGTGTAGCTGTAGTTTCAGTTAAGAGTCTCTCTTTAGAAAGTAACCGAGCTTGAAGTCTTGCTCTTATCAGCAAAACAGGTTAGGGTCAGTATTAGGTTTAGGGGTTAGTATTAGGGTCAGTACTAATGTTAGAGTAAATATTAGGGTCATTATTATCGTTAGGTTCATTATTAGGGTTAGGGCACATGGAGAGAAAAGGGGAGTTAGCGGCCAGTATTAAGGTAAGGGTCCATTCAGGGGTCCATAGTTCAGTGTCCGCATCCGTTCCACAATTTTGCGGGATGGGTGCAGACCCATTCATTTCAACGGGGCCGCAAAAGATGTGGACAGCATCCATAGTTCTATTCCACGGGCCCCCAAAAAGATAGAGCATGTCCTATTCTAGCCCACAATTGGGGACAAGCATAGGCATTTCTATTACAGGGCCGGCCATGTGTGGTCCGCGAAATGCGGAAGGCACACAGACGGTATCCGTGTTTTGCAGATCCGAGATTTGCGGACCGCAAAACACTTGCAGACGTCTGAATGGACCCCAAGTATGATGGTCAGTATTAAGGTTAGGGTTAGTATTAGAGGTCAGTATTAGGGCAAGTATTAAGATTAGGATTAATATTAGGGCTATGGTCAGTATTAGAAATAAGGGGGCTGTATTAGGGTTAGGGCACATGGAGAGAAATGTGGGGGTTAGAGTCGGTATTAGGGGTTTGTGTTAGGAGCCAGTATTAGGGGTAGGGCACATGAAAAGAAAAGGTATGGACAGTCACTATTCATCTGTCCCCAGTGAGGTCCCTTGATGAAGCGATGCAGACTGGGCCTCTTCTGGCAGGTCTGCTCCTGTGAAACATCATTGTGCCGGGAGTGGCGGGGCCAGGAACCAATGCTTCCCTTGTCCCACCGGATACTCAACTGTATGAGTCCAGCGGACGCAGATACAATTGAGTGCAGGGGCCCCAGAAACCAGGTGAACTCAGTAATGGCACTTGCTCTATGTGCACCATTGTTAATCCAGCCCTGCTGATTAAAAGTGTTTCATCAGTTTTTTGGTTGAATGGAAAATCTATAGTTTCCCATTCAGTTAAAAAAACAAAACTGATAGGAATACAAAACAAACAAAACGGCATTAGGCTACTTTCACACTAGCATTTTATAATTCCGGTATTGAGTTCCGTCATAGGGGCTCAATACTAGAATAAAACACTTCAGTTTTGTCCCCATTCATTGTCAATGGGGACAAAACTGAACTGAAGACAACGGAATGCTCCTGAAAGCATTCTGTTCCGTCTTCAGACCGGAGAACAAACCGCAGCATGCTGCGGTTTGCTCTCCGGTCCAGGCATCCGCACCAAGACAGATCCGGAATGACCCCCAATGCAAGTCAATGGGGACGGATCCGTTTGGTGTGACACAATGGTGAACGGATCCGTCCTTTCAATGGAGTTTATGACGGATCCGTCACCTGCACACATACATACATACATACACACATACACATAAACATACACAGACATATACACATACAAATACACATACATACTTACATGTTCCTGGCAGATCTCCACAGCGCAGGAGGAGCAGGAGCAGGACGGCGTGGACATAGGATGATCCCACCTGGCGCCCAGCAGAGGGCGCTGTGGGTAATCGTCTTATGTGCGCGCCGTCCTGCTCCTCCTGTGCTGTGGAGACCTGCCGGGAGCATGTAAGTATATATGTGTCTATGTCTGTGTGTCTGTACTGTGTGACATGTGTGGGGCCGGAGCGTGGGTCCAGCCCCACACATGTTCCTGCGGCAGCACGGATCCGTCGCACCCTTCACCTGCCGGATCCGTGCTGCCACTAATGTGAAAGAGGCCTTAGTTTTTTTTTCTACAGAAGCCTATCCATCAGTTAAAGTATATGTGTAACCAAAAATTTTATCTGCCAGTCAAAACCAGATAGCAATATGTATCCTTTTTCCCAATCTGTTTTTATTTTCTGATTACAGTTTTTTATTCTAGTTCCTGAACATGATTATGGGGGCAGCCCCATGAGCCACAGACACAATGGTCAGGAGGGGACCTCATTGACTTCTATGGGAAAGTTTTCTAGACATGCTCTGTGACCTGTGCAGAGGTCATTGTACAAGGAAAAAATAGATAAGCTTTGATAATCACCTAATGTGAATGGTAGATCCTATCTTATCTATCATTCTAATCCTGCATGTAATGATATCACCTCTGTGTAAAGATAAGCAAGTAACTGCAGTAAAGTGATCTGTACAGACCAAGAAGTAACGTCTATTATTAGATATTGACATGGAAAATTAAACATCTTCAAAACTTCTTTAAAAATATGTTAAGAAAAAAAACGTGATTTAAATAGCTCATTTTCTGATGACACATTCCCTTTTAATGATCTTTTTTAGTAAAAATCTGATCAGTTTAATTCAGTTCAAGAAATGTGGCATGAAAAAGCCCTAATAGGAGGATCATTTAGACTGATCGCCTAGAATAGTTTCCATTTTTCTTCAATCAGTTTAATTGATCCATAAAAATAAAAAAAAACTGCAACAATGAAGAAACATGACTGTCCCAGTGACACAGCCCTATCAATCCAGGTAAAAACGGTCAAATTGGAAGAGTTTCTTGTTAAAACATAAAAATGGGTGCAAATTGACTCAAACTTTCAGTTTCTCTAAAAAACTGATTCCATACTTAAAACAAAAAAACATTATGTGAAATAGGCCTAAACATTTAGATTTTTTTAAAAGCACAGAATCCCTTTAAAAAGAGGGTTTCTTTAAATTTAAAGAAAAATTGTGATTACTTGGGAGTGGGAAGGCCGCCCACATATTGTCATAGAAATTAACAAAAGGTACAGAATCACTGAGATTGAGTGATAGAATATATGAACACAAAGAAAATGAAAGGCTGGGGGACGTACCTGGCAAGTCTGTCTGACAAAAGGAAATTCTGCTGAATATTTTCAACTAGAGCACCTCGCATTTCTTCTACTACCTTAAAGACTCGCTTAAAATTATCAAACTGCAGGGGAAAAATGTGAACAATACATATAAGGTGCAGAATACAGTAAATATATGCAAGAGGATGTCATATAAGAAGGCTGGTCAGTGCAATACTGACAAATACCTGTCTCCTGCAGCTCTTCAGGGTCACACCAGTCTTTGCGCTTATGTCATCTAGATCTTTCTTAGTTCCTTTAGACAGTTTCTTTCCAAGAACCTCCCGAACAAATGCCTCATCAAAAGCATAGTACCTAGAGTAATAGAGCAATACATAACTTAGTTGATATAAGACTGCACCAAAATGTTAATTGAAAGGGTTTTCCGTTTATGAAAAAAGTTAACATAAAAGCAGCATTCAGCCTTACAGCATTATATATCAGATGATGAAGTTGAGTGCATTTTGACTCCCCCAGCATAATTGTGATCTGCGACCCAGTGCAAGACTCACATGGAGTGTCTGTAGTATCAGGTCTCTGTCTATCCTTTCCCTCCCAGCTTGAACATCACAGACCCAAGCCTGCTTGAAGCCCTGATGGAAGAACCCCACCCTAAGAGACTTCATCATTGCTGACATCACATCTACAAGGCATGACCCAGGAGAACGAGCAGAACATGACCGTCAGAGGCAAGGTCAATGGTGTTGTGTCTACAAGTTACAGCCTTACAAGCCTTGCACACCTCAGATGTACATGTGATGTCATCAAGACAGGGAACCAACACAGAGGAAAATGTCACCTGTGATGGAGTGCAGGAAAATAAAACATTATAGATAAACAATCATTATTAGTAATTTTTAACATGTAAATATAAATTACACAGTCGACAACAATTTGTGTATCCAAATGGAGCCAAACAGAGACAAGGGGGAAGTCCTCTTAGTCCCCAATTCACACTAGTAGAAAACGCACAGAGTTTCCAGGCAATTACAATTGGGTAACTGGAAGAGCAGGAGTCACAGAATAACTGAACACTACCCGACCATACAATAAACGATGAGCTAGGTCTTCTCTTTCAGCCATACACATTTTCTCTTCTTGTGGTCTTTCCCATTAGCATCAATGCTATTAGAAAAGACAAGAAGATAAAGGGTTAACAACTAGAGATGAGCGAGCATGCTCGGCCGAGCATGCTCGAGTGCCATTTTTGCGTACGCATTTTAAAATTTGTACGCTAATCATACGCATATTTTAATCTATACGCAAATGCGTACGAATAGCGTATGAATAGCGTACAAATTGAATTTGTACGCTATTCGTACGCTATTTGCATATAGATTAAAATATGCGTATGAATAGCGTACGAATTTTAAAATGCGTACGCAAATACGCAAAAATGCCACTCGAGCATGCTCGGCCGAGCATGCTAGCTCATCTCTATTAACAACCAATTAGATTCCACCTTTCATTTTCAAAAGGATTTCTGAAAAATAAAGGGTGGAATCTGACTGGTTGCTATGGGCAACTAGGCCGGTTTTCCTTCACACCAGTTTTGATAAATGTCCCTCAAAGTGAAAGAGGAGATGTAGCTCATCGTTTATTGTATGCTCACGTAGTCGGAAGTCATTCTTGGACACTTGCTCTTCCAGTTTTCCAGTTGTGATCGCCTGGAGGATCTGTGCGTTTTCTACAAGTGATAACGTGTTGTTTCCTGTGAAATGATGCTGAAATTTGCTATTTTCTATGTGTACAAGTCATTAGAACCATTTTTATGGTACATTAAGGGGTATTCCGATCACAGACAATGGGGGCATATCGCTAGGATATTCCCACATTATCTGAAAGGTGCGTGTCCCACCTCTGGGACCCGCACCTACACCGAGAACAGAGCGGGGAAGGTGGAGGAGGGCGCACTATTTCCGTCAGCCCCATAGAAATGAATGGGAGCTGTGGCCACACAAGCGCAGTGCGCTTCCATTCACTTGTATGGGGAGAGCGCTTGGTGCTGGCGGGACCGCGGGAAATCCGGATCCTCCGGCCACCACTCACCCCCGCTCCGTTCTCGGTGTAGGTGCAGGTCCCAGAGGTATGCCCCCATTGTCTGTGATGGGTATACCCCTTGAAGTAATTTTGCTAATTATTATTAAAAAAAAACTGTCTCAGAACTCGTGCCTTAGCAACCGCTGTAAATAAGCATTGCTAAGGAAAACCCGTCTTCAGTTGTGGCAGTGGAGCTGCTAGAGAGGCATATTGGTGCCATTATGAGTGGTGTGTCTTGCCCGAGGAAAGCTGGGTAAGAGAGGAAAGTCTGAATAATAAAAATAGAATAATAAATCTGGTTGTGTGTCAGTTTGCACCCAAATCTACGGTGCTGGAGTGGCTTTTGAGGTATGTCAACTGTCTAAGGCTACTTTGACATTATTCCTTTTAGGAGAGACAGCAGGGGATCTCAAACAATCACAGCACAATAATTCCGTCCTAATAATACAACTAGCTGCATGCATTCAGAACGGTTCCGGGTGTATTATATTGAAAATGAAGAAATCAGATCCGGCACTAAAACCATTGTAAACCAATTAGCGCCGGATCTGTTTTTTCGTGTCCAAAAAAATTATGGTTCCAGCTTGTTCAGTTTCCCATGCCACACACATAAACGCTGCTTGCAGAGTATTAGTACCTCTCAATCAGCATGCTCTGCTTGTAAGGTGGGATCTGAAAAAGCAACTGCTGCACCAGTTTTGGTGGGTAATGAAGAAGTCTTTCAAGCATCTGAAATGTTCTGTAATGGTCCATAGTGTCACTCTCCAGGACATCAGGGCCAGCTCCAGTCTGATCTAAAATCCCACTCTTCAAACGAATACTGACAGCATCGCTCACTGTAAAATATAATTATAAGAAGAACAAATCAATAAACATAGAAAATGCACAAAAATGAAAAATATCCCAGCACTCTCTCTATTTATCTCCTAATGTCACCTTGTTCTGTTTTGTCCCATATTACCAGTAAAACTGTAAAATATATAAAGAAATCTTTACTCTTTGTCCCAAAATTGTCTTGTTCTTCCACCTCAGTGTCCTGTGCCTGGATGTAAGCCAACCAAATCTGGGTTCACATCTGCATTGTTATCCGTTCACTGTATCCGGCTACATGGAACATTTTTTGTCTGGCTGCCGGAAAGCGGAAGATTACTGACAGATCCCACTGCAGTGAATAGGGATCCGGCAGTGCACGGTGGTATACGGCTAAGCCGGATATGGTGAACTCTGGTAGTCTGTTCCTCCTACTGTTGACGGATCAGAAGAACGGAAACGATGATGTAAACTCAGCCTAACCAGCATAGATGAGCTTGGAGGGGGTTGTTCATGTGAATTTACTACCTGAGTATCCATCCAGCCAGAGCTGATAAACCTCTTCATCGATCAGAGTGGTATTTCCAACAAACACATCCAATTCGTTGGCCATAGTTAGGACTCCTGTGAAGAGAAAACTTTGGATTAGAAGAATGGCTCCATTTAATGTAAAATTTGAAAGCAATATGTATGCCCTTTGCATTCGGAGGTCTATCATATGACTGGGACAAGTGAATACAATCATAGAGTGCATCCAGAGCTGAATGCAAGAAACTCGCAGTGTGTGTCTGAGGTCTCGTTCTGCTCCTCTGACAGGACGGCACAGCATTAGGGCGCATGCACACGAACATATTTTTTATCCGCATCTGATCAGTATTTTTTGCGGGTCAGATGCGGACCCATTCACTTCAATGGAGCAGCAAAAGATGTGTACAGCACTCCGTCATAACCCCTGGTTATGACTGCTCATTTCCGGTGGTTGTACTTTCACACTATAGGAAAAGGTGCCTGCCTCTCAGGTGGCCAGAACCATGGCAGTACATAGGCACACGTGTGCAGACGCTAACGTCCCAGCCACCTCGTATCTACACTGCAGTGGTGGCCATAACCCCTGGAAACAAGCAGTGTATAATGCGATGGAAAAATGAATCAAACCAGCACTTCAGCCATTTGCTGAAGTGACACAACCCCTTTAACTAGTCTGTAAATCAGGGGTGGGGAACCTTTTTGCTGCCGAGAGCCATTTTGATATTTTAACATCGTTCAGGGGTCATGCAAAATTCTCAACTTAAAAATTTGACTGCTGTATTTGGTCAAACATATAAGTGATTAGGGGTAAATTACAAAAATTGTGCTTCAAATAAAAAAATCTAGAGCGCTGTATTTTTGCAGCACAAAGTGGCGCCTGCACTATATATTACAAACAGTAGAGGCACCATTTTGACCACATACAGCAGTCTAACTTTTAAGTTGAGAATGTTATATATTTAATTCTTTATTTGGCATTAATGGCAGCCAAGCTTATCCCAGGAGGGTCCAGAGAGGGGTTCGCCCAGCTTTCATTCTCCCTGCCTTTCTTTGCAACTGTCCTTGCCTTTGTCCCTTTCTCAGCCTCAGATTTGCCCCCCACCTCCATCAGCCTCAAATCAGCCCCAATCAGACCTCAGATCAGACATTTAGGGGCCGTTCAGACGGCCATAGTATTGCGGATCCGCAAAAATGCGGTTCCGCAATACCACGGATGCCGCCCGGAACACACGGCCAGGCGCTCCGTTCAAAATGCCTATTCTTGTCCGTTGTTGCGGACAAGAATAGGACATGTTCTATAATTTATTACGGAACCGTGGCTGCCTGCTCTAATAGAGGTAATTGGGGCCGCATCTATTCCACAATATTGCGGAATAGATGTGGACCCATTCACACAGTCGTGTGAATGGGCCCTTATAATAAATAAAAAAATAAACTTACCTCTCCAGCTTCAGATAGCGCTGCCATTTGGCAGATTCAGTTACCCTTCCTGGTCTACTTCCTGCCGCGCTGTACTGTAACCTGACAGTGCATAGCGTCAGGTCATAGTGCATGTCTACGTGCACTACGTCCTGACAGTGTATGTGTCAGAACACAGCGTGTCGCCGGAAGAAGACCAGGGAAGGTGAGGACACCCAGTGCAGTGCTGTTCTCATCTTCCTGTGGCTCCCGCATGCAGCAACCGCTTCCATAATGGGGGGCCGGGGACCACATGAAATGGTCCCCACCCCTGCTGTAAATGGTCGCAGTAGACTTCTGCCATATATTAGTGTGGACAGTGTTGATTGTGTGAACTGTAGCCAAATCTGGATGTAGCCAAATTAGCTATGTAGTATCCTGGTGTATTATGTTGAAAATAAAGAAACCAGATCCGGCACTAAAACCATTGTAAGCCAATTGGCGCCGCATTTGTTTTTTTCGTGTCCAAATAAATAATGGTTCCAGCTTGTTCAATTTCCCATGCCACACACATAAACGCTGCTTGCAGAGTATTAGTACCTCTCAATCAGCATGCTCTGCTTGTAAGGTGGGATCTGAAAAAGCAACTGCTGCACCATCAGATGGCTATAAAAGCTATGCAACTATTATAGCCATCCATATGTGTCCAGGTACTACTGTTGTGTTAGTCAATTCTTTACTGATTACATCTGAGCATCTACATGACAAATATAGCACACTGATTCCAAGAGAGCAGTCCATTAAAGAGGTTTTCTGAGACTGTAATACTGATGACCTATCCACTGGATAAGTTATCAGCATCCGATCATTGGAGCTCCGACATCTGCAACCCCTCCGATCAGCTGCATGAGAAACCAGCAGTTCTTGCAGTAGGGCCACGGCCTTCTCCAGCTTTTTCTAGGCCATGTAACGTCACGTTCATTGGTCACAGGAGCAGCTCAGCACAGAGAAGGCCATGGTGCTCACAGAATCACAGCTGCCTTCTCAAACCGCTGATTGGCGGGAGTCCCGGTTGTCGGATCCTCACCGATCATATCCAGAGGATAGGTCATCAGTATTAAAGTCTTGAAAACCCCTATTAAAATTAGACACTTCATTGTACTTTTCAAGGAAAGATCTACGCATTAGGTTGAAGAGTGCCAGGGACCACTTCCAGAAAGTGGCCATGATAAGGCTACTTTCACATCTGCACTTTGGTTTCCGGTTTTGAAATCTGGCAGAGGATCTAAAAACTGGACCAAAACAGTTCAGTTTGATTTAAAGGGGTTATCCCATGAATAATGTAAAAAATTTAAATCAAACATCATTTAGTACATGACAACCTTTTCCTAACAAGGCCAGAACCAGCCCTGTACTTCAATTGGATCCAGAGATCTCCCCATTCATTGCTCTGCTACGTTTATATCAAGCTGAAAGGGGGCATGTCTCAGCTCTCCCTATCACAGGCAGTTGTAGGATGAAACTGAGCATGTGCGGCCTTCTCAGTGAGCAGGTGAAAGAAAAAAAACACAGCAGGTGGCGCTATACAGATATATTTTATTAAATAACTCAGTGGCTATGCTAAATTTTTAATTACATGCAAATAACAAAAGTATTCAGATGCAGGTACTGGTTTGAAAACTGTAGAATATTTTTTGTGGGACAACCCCTTTAACAGATCAGGATGCATCCGATCCGTTAGGATGTGGTTGTGTTAAATCAAAATGATACAAATCAGATCAGTCACTAAAAACAATGTAAGTCATTGGTTGACGGATCAGTTTTTTTTAGGATCCAAAAACGGATCTCGCACCATTGACTTACATTGTTTTTAGGGATAGATTTGGTTTGTGCCGTTGATGACCGGACACAAAACCACAGCTTTCAGCTGTTACCTGAACAGAATGCATACTGATGCATCCTGAACGGAGCATACCCCATTCACAATACATTGGCCCTAAACTGAACAGTTCTGGCCTGGTTTTGAGATCCTCTGCCAGTTCTCAAAACTGGAATGCCAAAATGAGGGGAAGGAGTGGGTCTTTTCCCTCTATCGCACAGCAAGATCTGTACCATCAGCAGCTGCTTCCCTGCTGTAAGTAAGAAACTTAATGATGTATACATGTATTTTGAAATATTATACAAAATCTTATGTTTTCTTTTGTTCCATTTAGATCCCAAGGCAATTTTCATGAGAGGAGGAACCTTTCGGAATTCTCTGTTGAACTGCAGCAGAGGGAGAGGGAGGCCACTCCGCCTAGACTAGGAGGGGGGAAAAGAACATCTGGCCGGACTGCTACAGGTGTCCATCTGAACCTGCATTTGGAAGAACCAATGTACACAAAATATCAATTTTTGCAGATGACACTAAACTGTGTAAAGTAATTAACACAGAAGAGGACAGTGCACTGCTACAGATGGATCTGGATAGACTGGAGGCTTGGGCAGAGAAGTGGCAGATGAGGTTTAACACTGACAAATGTAAGGTTATGCATATGGGAAGGAATAATGCAAGTCACCAGTACATATTAAATGGCAAAACAAAGGGGAACTCTGACATCGAAAAGGAATTTTAGTGAACAGCAAAATAAGCTGTAGAAACCAGTGTCAGACAGCTGCTGCCAAGGCCAATAAGATAATGAGTTGCATCAAAAGAGGCATAGATGCCCGTGATGAGAACATAGTCCTGCCACTTTACAAATCATTAGTCAGACCACACATGGAGTACTGAGTACAGTTCTGGGCTCCTGTGAACAAGGCAGACATAGCAGAGCTGGAGAGGGTTCAGAGGAGGGCAACTAAAGTAATAACTGGAATGGGTGGACTACAGTACCCAGAAAGATTATCAAAATTAGGGTTATACAGCGCTCTCATGGGTGCTCTTGTTGTATCAGGACTCAAGAAAATGCCTTTAAACTCTTGACTAGGTGGTACAGGTCACCTGATGTAGTTGCTAGGATGTTTCCCTTATCCACTGATCTCTGTTGGAGATGTGGCCACTCACCTGGTACCTTATTTCATATATGGTGGTCATGCCCTGTAATACAGGAATATTGGAGGATCATAGAAAAAGGCATGAGAGATATTTGTTCACCTTCCCTTTCACTTTCCCCACGCTCAGTACTTCTAAACCTGCCTGAGAGTGCTGGTACTTTTACTAAGCATTCTCTGGAGTCATATCTTTTAATAGCGGCCAAACTATTAGTGCCTGTACACTGGCTTGATCCCATCGCACCATCGGTGCAAGAATGGCAGCAAAGGGTCCACCTTCTCTTTCAACTAGAGGAGCTGGCCAGTTGGGAGAAGTGGCAACATCCGTCTTTTCTGGTTACTTGGGATCCGTGGATTAGATGGAAACGAACTAGCTCTGCATTATTTCCTCTGCCCAGATAGCGAGAAATTCTTTATCGAGAAATTCTTTAGGCTGTTGCTGTCTCTTATTTTCTTATTTTGCTAGCCCAGTACGGATGACGTCTGTTATCAAGATTGTTCTTTCAGTCTGAGAAGTGATCAAGAAGCCTTTGGATCTCTGTTGACTGATGTTGTTTTCAGCCCTATGTCCCTCCTCCGTCCGTCCCTTCTCCTACCTCTTGGCCCCCCCTCCCCTCTCTTCCCCCACCATTTTACCCCCTCCTTTTCCTCCCTCCCTACCTCTATCCTTTCCCCTCCTTTTAATTTTTGCCTGACGCAGATATTGTGTATGTTACATCAATGATTGTTTTGTACGATTTTCTATTGCTTTACTTAAAATAAAGAATTATTTAAAAAAAAAAATTAGGGTTATTCACTTTAGAAAAAAGACGACTGAGGGGAGATCTAATAACTATGTATAAATATATCAGAGGTCAGTACAGAGATCTCTCCCATCATCTATTTATCCCCAGGGCTGTTACTGTGACGAGGGGACATCCTCTGCATCTGGAGGAAAGAAGGTTTGTACATAAACATAGAAGAGGATTCTTTACGGTAAGAGCAGCAAGACTATGGAACTCTCTGCCTGAGGAGGTGGTGATGGTAAGTTCACTAAAAGAGTTCAAGAAGGGCCTGGATGTATTTCTGGAGTGAAATAATATTACAGGTTATAGTTACTAAAGATGGGTCGTTGATTGGAGTCTGGACGTATAACAGGCTGAACTGGATGGACAGATGTCTTTTTTTGGCCTTATAAACTGTTACACAACAACCACTGAACCTGCATGTGGAAGAATGAAGGCAGTAACTACACTTCTACATACAGATGCAATGATTAATGCCTGCTATTAGTCCGGATGTACCGCACATTAACCCCTTCAAGACACAGCCAGTTTTCACCTTAAGGACCAAGCTACATTTTTCAAATCTGACATGTTTCACTTTATGTGGTAATAACTCTGGAACGCTTTTACTTATCTAAGCGATTATGAGACTGTTTTCTCGTGACATATTGTACTTCATGTTAGTGGTAAATTTGAGTCAATATGTTTCACCTTTATTTATTAAAAATTCCAAAATTTACAGAAAATTTGGAAAAATTCATAATTTTTGAAATTTGAATGTCTCTGCTTTTAAAGCAGACTGTGATACCTCATAAAATAGTTGTTATTGTACATTTCCCAGATGTCTACTTCATGTTGGCATCATTTTGTAAACATCATTTTATTTTTCAGGAAGTTAGGTTTAGAATTTTAGAAGCGATTCTTAACATTTAAGAAAATTTCCAAAAACCCACTTTTCAGGGACCAGTTCACTTATCAAGTCACTTTGTGGGGCTTACATGATAGAAAACACCCATAAATGACCCAATTTTAGAAACTACACCCATCAAGCTAATCAAAACTGATTTTACAAACTTAACCCTTTAGGTGTTCCACAAGAATGAAAGGAAAATGGAGGTGAAATTTCACAAATTCACTTTTTTTTGCAGATTTTCCATTTTAATTTATTGTCCCTGTAAACAGCAAGGGTTAACAGCCAAAGAAAACTCAATATTTATTACCCTGATTCTGCAGTTTACAGAAACACCCCTCATGTGGTGGTAAACTGCTGTATGGGAACATGGCAGGGCGCAGAGTGAAAGGAATGCCATATGGATTTTGGAGGGCAGATGTCGCTGGGATAATTTTAAGATGCCATGTCACATTGAACACCCCCTGATGCACCCCTAGAGTAGAAACTCCCAAAAAGTGACCCCATTTTGGAAACTACAAGATGAGGTGACAGTTTTATTGGTACTATTTTGTGGTACATATGATTTTTGATTGCTCAGTATTACGCTTTTTGTGAGGCAAGGTAACAAAAAAATGGCTGTTGTGGCAGTTTTTATTTTTTGTTTTTTACAGAGTTCTCCTGAGAGGATAGATCATGTGTTGCTTATAAAGAGAAGGTTGATACAGACGCAACAATATCAAATATGTGTATTTTTTTGTTGTTGTTTCAGTTCTACATAATAAAGCATTTTTCAAAACAAAAATTATGTTTTTGTGTCTTCATTTTCTAAAAGCTACATTTCTTTTATTTTTCTGCCGATCATCTTGTGTAGGGGCTCATTTTTTGCGGAATGAGTTGACGTTTTTATAGGTAGCATTTTTGGGTACATATGATTTTTTGATCACTCAATATTACACTTTATGTGGCAAAGTGACCAAAAAATGGCAGTTTAGGCAGAGTTTTTATTTTTTTTTTATGAAATTCACCTTAGGGGTTAGACCATGTGATATTTTTATAGAGCAGGTTTTTGCGGACGCGGCGATACCTAATATGTCTACTTTTTTTTAATGTATTTTAGTTTTACACAATAAAAGCATTAAAAAAAAAATCATGTTTTAGCATCTCTATTTTCCTAAAGCTATTTTTTTTTTTTGGGCGATTATCCTATGTAGGGGCTCATTATTTGCGGGAAGAGATGACGGTTTGATTGGTACCATTTTGGGGTATGCATTTTTTGCACAGTTTTTATTTTTATTTTTTTATGGTGTTTACCTTAGGGGGCAAGTCATATAATATTTTTATAGAGGAACTCATTACGGACGTGGAGATACCTAATATGTCTACTTTTTTACATTTATTTCAGTTTTACAGAATAAAAGCTTTTTTGAAGAAAAAGAAATCATGTTTTAGTGTCTCCATTTTTTTGAAAGCCATATTTTTTTTATCTTTTGGCCGATTGTCTTAGGTAGGGGCTCATTTTTTGCGGAAAGGTTTGATTGGTACCATTTTGGGGTGTGTATGACTTTTTGATCGCTTGGAATTACACTTTTTGTGATCAAGGTGACAAATAAAATTGCATTTTTGGCACAGTTTTTTTTTTTTTTTTTTATGGCGTTCACCTGAGGGCATAAATCATATGATATTTTTATAGAGCAGGTTACTACGGATGTGGTGATACCTAGCATGTATACTTTTTTATATTTATTTCAGTTTTACACAATAAAAGCATTTTTGAAGAAAAAAATCATGTTTTAGTGTCTCCTTTTTCTGAAAGCCATATTTTTTTTATCTTTTGGGCGATTGTCTTAGGTAGGGTGTCATTATTTGCAGG
Source organism: Rhinella marina (assembly GCA_900303285.1). Lineage (NCBI taxonomy): Eukaryota > Metazoa > Chordata > Amphibia > Anura > Bufonidae > Rhinella > Rhinella marina. The sequence goes on from ONZH01016999.1 coordinate 191,087, forward strand.
AAGAAATGACGGTTTGATTGGCACTATTTTGGGGTACATACGTCTTTTTGATCGCTTGTAATTACACTTTTTGTGATGTAAGGTGACCAAAAAATTGCATTTTTGCTCATTTTTTTTTAAAAAAATTTTTTTTACGGCATTCACCTGATAGGTGGTAGATCATGTGATATTTTTATAGAGCACTTTGACGGATGCGGCGATACCCAATATGTGTGTTTTTTACTTTTATTTTTTTAAAAAAAAACATTATTTTATGGTGAGGGGGCATTTTTTCTTTTTTTTTTTTTTACTTGAAACTTTATTTTTTTTATTATTAAAAAAAACACTTTTATTTACTTTTTACATTTGTCCCACTATGGGACTTCACATTTTGTATTGTACTGAATTGAACTGTCAGCATCTCACTGTGTGAGATGCTGACAGGTTGCCTAGGAGACTCAGCCCTCAGGCTGGATCCCCTAGGCTTCTGTACAGGGCAGCTCCGATGCCTGTGTGAGGCGTTGGAGTTGCCATGGCAACCATCGGCCCCCTGCCAGCGCAGAGCGGGGGCCGATGGGGTCAGAGGGAGCCCCCTCCCTCTCTCAGACCCCTCACATGCCGTGGTCAGCGGTGATCGCGGTGTGTGAGGAGTTATTCCACCAGCATCACCGCGCACACCGATACCGGGGGATGCAGCAGGGGCCTGGCTATCGGCAACAGCCGGGCCCGTGCTGCTGATCGGGCGGGTGCAGCTCCTGCACCCGCCCAATCCTGTCACGTACATGCACGTGAGGATGCGGCAAGGAGCCGCATTCCCTCACGTACATGTACGTGAAAATGGGTGAAGGGGTTAAGGATGGGCTTACTCTCTTTATCTGTACTTTGTCATTATACCATCCCCATTTAACATCTTGATGCAGAAAGTCTGAAGAACAGCCATGTCACATCTGTATACCAATGCTGAACATCAGGGATTTCAAACTTGTGACCCTCCAGCTGTTGCAAAAATACACCTTCCATAATGGTAAGACAGTCTACAGTTATCAGGACATGCTGGGATTTGTAGTTTTGCAACAGCTGGAGGGCTATGACTTTCACATCCCTACTGTATGTTCTAGGTGTGTGCCACAGCAAAGTACCATCCTGATAAAGTTTAGGAGCTAAACAGTCTTCTAAATCCTCTTCTTAATACTCTGTAATACTCTTCTAAATCTGCCACTAAATTAGAAATCTGTCACCAAAAATGACCTGTTTTCAGATGGTAATCTGCTACTGATTTTTCTGCTGTGGATTTGTTATATGAATTTAGCCTCAGGATTAGCAGATAATTTGAAGGTGAAATTGATTCAGATGGGCGTGCCCAATGTGGAAAAAACATGCTTCATATAGGAGTGTGATTTCCCATTATGGACACTTCTCCTTACAGGACACCAAAGCCATATATACTGATTTATAGCTGTGTCTCTCTTCGACCTTGCATCTACTGAATTATACTGATGGCATTATGTCAGTACAATTCAGTAGACTCAAATCATTATAATTAGAGATGAGCGAAGCGAGCTTCTCATGCTATATCCGAAGACGCTTCGCTAAAAAACTTGTTTTAATGCTGAATGGAGATCTGACTCCGTACAGCATTAAAATGTACTGCCTCTAATGAGGATAGGTCATCAATATCTGATTGGAGGGGCTCTGACTCTCATGACCCCTGCCTATCAGCTGTCAGAAGAGGCCGGGCGCTCTTCCTAGGCCATGTGATGTCACCATACATCAGTCACATGGCCTAGCTGCACCTCAGCCCCATTCAAGTCAAGGCTGAGCTGCAATAGCCAGCACAGCCGCTATGCAATTTATATCACCGTGCTTAGTAAGCTACCAGGAGCCTGCCGGGCTCACCAGAGCTCCAGTGAGTGCAGCCTCTCACTGAAATTACTGACTGGCAGATTTGGACAGGGGAAGCCATGGCCACCCTGGAAATTTACCGTACAGCAGTCGCTGAAGTCAGATGACTGAAAGGTCACTAGAATGGGAGCCACCCATTGGTACTGTTGCACTTACACTACTCACAAAAAGTTAGGGATATCTGGCTTATGGGTGAAATTTCAGGATGAACCTAAAATGCACTCTAACCTTTACAGGTGAACTTACTGTGACCTTCTCTAAACATTTGGATGCACGTGTCCAAATGTTCAATGGTTCACTTTTTGCACAACTTGCTGTTCTGTAACAAGGAGCTTAACAGCAATATTCACAACAGGTGTTTGATACATGAATTTCCCAATAAATTTCCTGTTTCAATGAGAATTAGTATTTAAACAGTCCTCCTCATCATGCCGTTCATATATTGACATCATGAGATCAAGACGACACCTAACAACTGATCAACAGTGTTGAGCGAAGCAAGCTTCAGATGAAGCATCCAAAGTCGTTTCGTTCAAAACTTTGGAATAATCATGGTCAAAAAGTGATGGCGGAAGAGGATGAGCTGGGATGAGCTCCCTCACGTCCCCCAAGTCCGATCCCCCCATGGCATGATAGCCCGGATGGGCTCAAGACTCGAGACCCAATCTTAAGACCCGTGCCCTGGTCAGCAACTAATACCTGGGGGGGGGGGGTCCGGACGACAGGGAGGTGCCGCGGGAGAGGTGGAGCGGCCGAACACGCGTGTGGAGGTCCAGGAAGGCCGGTGTTCAGGAGAGAGGGGAAGCTGCGAAGTACCGCGAGAGGTCCCGGGAGTCACGTGGGACGCCGGCGTGGAGTGGAACAGCGAGACGGGGAGGGAGGTGAGAACCTCTCTCCGCCTCGGAGCTGGATACCTGCCGGACTAACCAGCTAAGGAGCCACGTGGGACCCCGGTGAGGAGTGACGGGGAGGGAAGTGAGAGCCTCTCCCTGCCGTCTGGTCGGAGCCCCGGTGGTGTGATCTGCCTGAAGCCGTGACTAAGGTTGGCCGTCCCTGGCGGGCCTGGGCGCGTGAGGAAGGAGCCTGGGACCCGAGTACTGGACATCAGTGAGCCGGCCTGGATATTTGGAAATATCGGGTGAGATCCCCCCATGGAGGTAGGTAATTTCTCTGTTTATACCTAGTGGTTTGTCTCCCCCCTGCAGTTTGTGGTAACAGAGGATAAATCAAGCCCGTTTGTTTGTCAATATGGAGACTCTCTTTTAACCCTTTAAAATTACCACAAGATCAGGAACTTGGAATAGTATTATGGCCTTTCCTTTAATTGTTATATTACTATTGACTATTGACATTTTGTTGGGAATCAAACAGCAAGGGAGAAAAGTCCAATAGGTCTTAATAACGTGACCTTCTTTTAAGTGAATTTATAAAATTCAGTATTCGGACTATAAAATATGAATGTTTCCTCCGTAGGTCAACGATAGAGTAACTTGATGTTGGACAAAAAAGAAATATTGAATGGAGAATCCTGTAACAGTGCTAATATTTGAATTCACGGAACTTTTGTAACGGGGAGCCGGCGGCGCGCTTCCCCTCTGCCGCTCCGCCGATCTCCCAGGAGTGCGCTGGAGCGAGGACGCAGGAAGCGTCCTCGTCTCCATGACGACACTCACAGGAGAGGGCCCGGTGCGCGCACTGATACAGCGTCCTCCCCACCCCCCGAGTAAACGAGCAGGCAGGGACATCTGAGCGCTGGTCGGGACTACCAGCGCTCAGAACATTTATTATATACTTTTATTACTGGTTTTGGGTCATGTGGCGCTGGCCACGCCGCATGACCAAATTTGGTGCATATTTGAGCGCTGGTCACATTTGGCCAGCGCTCAGTATGCAAATGTGGTCATGTGACGCTGGCCCCGTCACATGACCCAGTGGAGGGCTATTTAAAGCCACTAGTTGTCCTCCCTAATCGCCTGTGATTAGCGTTACAACTTTGATCAGAGCTTGAGCGACCTTGTGTTTGATTTGCTGTTTTACCCTGACCCTTGGACTTGGACCTCTCTTTGCTTCTCCCCCGGTATTGACGTTATCTCCTGTGTATGACCTGGCTTGCTGACTATTCTTATATTGTGTTTGTTTCGTCTGTGTTTGTCTCTCCTATTGTTCCCTGTCCCTCCCTGCGCACTTATACAGAGCAGGGACCGTCACCGTGGTTGTCCACGGCCGCCTAGGGCCAACTGAGGCAAGCAGGCAGGGAGAGAACGGGGGGTATTCAGTACAGGGCGCACATTCCCTGGTCTCCCTCTTGACAGAATCACAGGCCATACTAAATGGAGCCGATGCAAGTTCTCACGGATCATATGAGTAACATGGCTCAGATGATCCAGGATCTGGCCAAGAGAATCTAACACCAGGAGCAGCTGCAAACTGCACCCGCAGCCGCTCCCTCCAATATTGAACCCCATATAAGGTTGCCCGATCGGTTTGTGGGTAACCGAAAAACTTTCCGTTCTTTCCAGGAAAGTTGTAAATTATATTTTCGCTTACGCCCACACTCCTCGGGTTCTGAGCAGCAGCGAGTAGGAATAATTATTTCCTTTCTGCAAGGGGATCCGCAGGAGTGGGCTTTCTCATTGCCATCTGACTCCCCATGTCTGTTGTCTGTGGAGGCCTTTTTCCAGGCCTTAGGTCTTTTGTATGAAGAACCAGACTGGGCCACTGTAGCAGAAACTCAGCTCAGGAACATTCAGCAGGGAAACCGCCCAGTAGAGGATTACTGTGCAGAGTTCAGGAAGTGGTGTGTCTCCTCTGGGTGGAATGATCCAGCTTTGAGAAGCCAGTTTAGTGTGGGGCTGTCAGACCAACTCAAGGATCTTCTGGTTAGTTATCCTACTCCTGACTCCCTAGAGACGACCATGACTTTAGCCATTAAGCTGGATCGACGGTTGAGAGAGAGACAGAGAGAACGATCAAGTACTCCTCAAGTGGTCGTCCTGCCTGAGTTTCCTCCTCTGAGTCCACCTCCTGCCAAGGTCCCGGAGGAGTCCATGCAGTTAGGAGGAACATTGAAAAACCAAAGACGTTTAAAGGGAGCCTGCTTCTACTGCGGTGAGGTGAACCACTGGCTCCAGCAGTGTCCAAAACTTCCGCCCTCTAGGAGATCTCCGGCGGGAAGTAAGGTAACCCCAGCAGTGGTAAGGAGAAAGATTTTAGTACCTATCTCCATTGCGTATGATCAATTCAGGGGTTCTGGAAAGGCTTTTGTTGACTCCGGTTCTGCTACTAATTTTATTGATTTTGTACAGGCTGTGGGTTTACCGATGGTTCCTTTAAGGGAGGTAATTCAAATTATCGCCCTCGACTCCACCCCCCTAAATAATGGGAAGATCGAGTTCTGTACTCCTAGTGTGACCCTGACGGTTGGGATTTCGCATTCCGAAAAATGTGTTTTTTGGGTCTTAAAGAATTTACCTGCTGACCTAGTTCTTGGTTTACCTTGGTTGCAGGACCACAATCCTGTAATCAATTGGTCAACAGGTGAATTAGAAAAATGGGGGCTGAATTGTGACAAGTGTTGCAAATCTGTATTGCAGTTGGGAGGTACTACTGGGTCTCTTTTCTTACCTGAGTACATCATGATTTTTCGGACGTTTTCTCCATATCCGAGACTGAGTTCCTCCCTCCTCACCGGCAATATGATTGTGCCATCGATATTATTGAGGGGTCCAAATATCCCAAGGGCCATATCTATAATCTCTCTACTCCAGAAAGTCAGTCCATGAGGGATTATCTCAAGGAGACTCTGGCCAAGGGTCACATCCGGCCTTCTGTTTCTCCCATGGGGGCAGGATTTTTCTTTGTCGGAAAAAAGGAAGGAGGGTTGAGGCCCTGTATTGATTACAGGGAACTCAATAAAATTACTGTTAAAAACAGGTATCCGCTGCCCCTTATTCCTGATTTGTTGAATCAGGTTCAGGGTGCTTGTTGGTTTACTAAGCTAGATCTGAAGGGGGCGTACAACCTAATCAGAATCCGTGAGGGTGATGAATGGAAAACTGCCTTTAATACCCTGGAGGGTCATTATGAGTACCTAGTAATGCCCTTCGGGTTAAGTAATGCTCCTGCGGTGTTCCAAAATTTTGTCAATGACATTTTTAGACCATTTATTGGAAAGTTTGTAATTGTCTATATTGATGACATCTTGATTTTTTCTGCAGACTGGGAGAGTCACGTATCCCACACCAGGCAAGTGCTGGAGGTGTTGCGTGAGAACAAGTTATTTGTCAAAGGGGAGAAGTGTATCTTTGGTGTTCAGGAAGTGATCTTTTTGGGATACATTCTCACCCCTTTTTCCTTCAAAATGAACCCGGGTAAGGTACAGGCCATTGTGGATTGGGTGCGACCTTCCTCTCTGAAGGCGCTCCAGCGATTTCTGGGTTTTACTAATTTCTATCGGAAATTTATCAAAAATTTTTCTGTTGTAGCCAAACCCATTACGGATTTGACCCGCAAGGGAGCCGATTTAGTCAACTGGTCCCCTGCAGCTATTGAAGCTTTTGAAAAGCTAAAGCGGTTTTTTGTTGATGCTCCTGTGCTGATTCAGCCTGATCAAAATAAGCCGTTTGTAGTTGAGGTGGATGCATCTGAAGATGGTGTGGGGGCAGTACTGTCCCAGGGGTCTTCCACCTTAACTAATCTCAAGCCGTGCACCTTCTTCTCCCGCAAGTTCTCTCCTGCCGAGAGAAACTATGACATTGGTAATAGGGAGTTACTAGCAATCAAGTGGGCATTTGAGGAATGGCGTCATTTTTTAGAAGGGGCATTACACCGCATTACGGTCCTCACGGATCATAAGAATTTAATGTTTCTGGAATCTGCTAAGCGATTGAATCCCAGACAGGCGAGGTGGGCTTTGTTCTTTACTCGTTTTGACTTTTGTGTTACCTTCAGACCCGGGAGCAAGAACATTAAGGCCGATGCCTTATCCCGAAGTTTCCAGGCGTATCAGCCTCCTGACGTCCCTCCTGAGCCCATCCTGCCAACTGACATCATCATAGCCTCTACCTCATCTGATCTCGCTTCTGAAATCATGGCAAGACAACATCTTGCTCCCACTGGTACTCCCAATGACAAGTTATTTGTGCCAGCTCATTTGCGGTTGCGACTGCTGGGTGAGTACCATAGCTCTGTTTTATGTGGACATCCTGGTATCAATGCCACCAAGGAGTTGGTCTCTAGGCAGTATTGGTGGTCGTCAATCTCCAGAGATGTTCAGGCTTTTGTAACTGCGTGCAATACTTGTGCCAGGTCCAAGAATCCCAAGACTCGGCCTATGGGTGAGTTGCGTCCATTACCCATACCTGGTAGACCTTGGTCACATCTGTCCATGGACTTCATCACGGATTTGCCATGCTCTGAGGGTAAAACCGTGATTCTTGTAGTGGTGGACAGATTCAGCAAGATGTGTCACTTTATTCCTTTGTGTAAATTACCCTCTGCAAAGGTTTTGGCTTCCGTATTTATGGACCACATAGTTAAACTACACGGTATTCCTGAGAATATTGTTTCTGACAGGGGGGTGCAGTTTGTGTCTAAGTTCTGGAGGGCCTTCTGTAAGAAGATTGATATTTCCTTATCCTTTTCGTCAGCCTTTCATCCGGAGACCAATGGTCAGACTGAACGTCTTAATCAGTCCGTTGAGCAGTATCTTAGATGTTATGTGGCAGATAACCAGCATGTGTGGGCCAGATTCCTGTCTCTGGCCAAGTTCGCGATTAATAACCGTGTGAATTCGTCTTCTGGGGTATCGCCGTTTTTCTGCAACATGGGGTTTCATCCGCGCTTTGGCTCCTTTTCTCCAGCTGCTTCGACGGTCCCAGAGGCCAATGTTCTCTCTCAGGAACTGTGCACAGTTTGGGCACAGGTTCAGTCGAACCTGGAAAGAGCCCAAAGGATTCAAAAAAACTAAGGCCGATAAGAAACGTTCTAAGGGTGTGAATTTCAAGGTGGGGGACATGGTATGGTTGTCAACTAAAAAATCTACGTATGAAAGTACCATCCTATAAGTTTGCGCCTCGCTTCATTGGTCCATACAGGATCACCAAGGTGATCAATCCGGTGTCGTTTGAATTGTGTTTACCTGACTCCCTTCGTGTTCACAATGTTTTTCATATGTCTTTGCTTAAGCGCTATGTTGCTCCCGCTGGTCCAGAGGGACTGCCCCCGCCTCCGGTCGAGATGGAGGGACAAGTGGAGCACGAGATTCATAAAATCATTGACGTTAGGAAAGTCCGGAATTCCTTCCAGTACCTTGTACACTGGAGGGGATTTGGGCCTGAGGACAGATCTTGGGTACCACTGAGCAGGATGCATGCAGACGCACTTGTTAGGAGTTTCCATCGACAGCATCCTGAAAAGCCGGTCCCTCCAGCTAAGGGTCCGGTGGCCCCTCGTGAAGGGGGGGGTACTGTAACGGGGAGCCGGTGGCGCGCTTCCCCTCTGCCGCTCCGCCGGTCTCCCAGGAGTGCGCTGGAGCGAGGACGCAGGAAGCGTCCTCGTCTCCATGACGACACTCACAGGAGAGGGCCCGGCGCACTGATACAGCGTCCTCCCCGCCCCCCTAGTAAACGAGCAGGCGGGGACATCTGAGCGCTGGTCGGGACTACCAGCGCTCAGAACATTTATTATATACTTTTATTACTGGTTTTGGGTCATGTGGCGCTGGCCACGCCGCATGACCAAATTTGGTGCATATTTGAGCGCTGGTCACGTTTGGCCAGCGCTCAGTATGCAAATGTGGTCATGTGACGCTGGCCCCGTCACATGACCCAGTGGAGGGCTATTTAAAGCCACTAGTTGTCCTCCCTAATCGCCTGTGATTAGCGTTACAACTTTGATCAGAGCTTGAGCGACCTTGTGTTTGATTTGCTGTTTTACCCTGACCCTTGGACTTGGACCTCTCTTTGCTTCTCCCCGGTATTGACGTTATCTCCTGTGTATGACCTGGCTTGCTGACTATTCTTATATTGTGTTTGTTTCGTCTGTGTTTGTCTCTCCTATTGTTCCCTGTCCCTCCCTGCGCACTTATACAGAGCAGGGACCGTCACCGTGGTTGTCCGCGGCTGCCTAGGGCCGACTGAGGCAAGCAGGCAGGGAGAGAACGGGGGGGTATTCAGTACAGGGCGCACATTCCCTTGTCTCCCTCGTGACAACTTTAGTGACTTTCTGTTTTCTATGTTCGTGGACGACTTGAAGAGTACTAATTAATAATACCTAAATGTTTTCAGTGTCTATTGTGGAGTCGAGGGGGAATTAGGAACTGAGTATCAGAACCTTTCCTTTTATTCCTTGTGGTCTATTTTGTGTAAGCTGCTGATTTCCCTCTCTGGGGCAAGATGGCGCCTAAAGTCAGAAACTCAGTCAGCCCAAGTAAAGAGGGAAGGGAGGGTAAAAATGTGACAAAAATTGATAAATATCTTGCCTCCCCCAATTCTGGAGGGAAAACTAGAACTGCAAAAACACAAGGAGGTGAGGGGACTTCGGTTGGGGGAGTCAAGGGGAATCCCCCAGATGATAAGGAACCGAGCTTGGCAGAAATATTGAATGCTGTGCAAAAGTGTAACACGTCCTTAGAAGACTTGACCAGTAGGGTGGGAACAATTTCATCCGATATCTCACTCATTCGTGATGACTTGAATAAAATACGTTTCCGATGTACAGAAGTAGAAAATTGAGTCAGTGAGATAGAAGATGTAGTTCCAGATATCAATAAGAAATTAAAGGAACTACTTAGTAGTAATGAATACCTTAAGAGAAAGATTACCGACTTGGAAAACAGATCAAGGAGAGCAAATGTTAGGATTGTGGGGCTGCCCGAGGGAGTGGAAAAAAATGATTCAGTACAATTCATAAAAAATTGGCTGAAAGAGAACTTTGAAGAAGTACTCTCCCCAAATTTTGAGGTCGAGCGTGCCCACAGAATTCCAACAAAAATATCGTTGACAGGGGGTAATCCCCGTACAATGATTATTAAAATTATGCTCTCTAGGGATCGGGACGGGATCCTACGGAAAGCCAGAACCCTGGGTTTTATACAACATGGGAGTTCAAGGCTCCGCGTATTTCCAGATTTTGCTGAGGACACTCAAAGAGAGAGAGCCTCTTTTGCCGTGGTGAAGAAGAGGTTGTATAACAACCAAGTTAAATTTTCTATGATGTTTCCAGCAAAATTAAGAATAATTTATGAAGGGAAGACGTGGTTTTTTTGATTCCCCCCAAGAGGTTGGTAAATGGATGGATCAAAAAGGGTTAAAAGATTGATAATACATGGATAGGGGAAGCGTCGGGCGTGGGGGAGGGGTTAAATTCCGCAAGTTAAGAGATTCGCCTAAAATTGGGTGAGTCGGGGAAGGGAATGGGCATTTTGTCTGCGGGTTTTTTTCTTTCTTTTTTTTTTTGTTTCTTCTCTTCACGATACTGCACAGGATAGAGAGATAATAATAAATGAACACAAAACTTCTTGTTTGGAATGTAAGGGGATTAAGTGATAAGGTTAAAAGACAGGCGATACTTAATATATTAAAAAAACACTCACCGTCAATAATAGGGTTATTAGAGACACATTTCACAAAAGACTCAAAAGAAATAATAAATAGGCCTTGGTGGAGTCAATATTATCACTCATGTTTTACTGCTTATTCACGAGGGGTGTCCATATTAATTCACAGAAATTTAAATTGGATCACGACAGATACTTTGATAGATAAAGGGCGAAGATACATTGTTTTATATGGGAATTTAGGGACACTGACGTGTATTATTGCCTTTTTATACATTCCTCCTCCCTATTCTTCGAACACTGTATATGAAATAGCACAATTTGGGGAAAAAAAGATCTATGTCCAATAATTTGTATGGGAGATCTCAATTGTGTATTTAATGAAAAATTGGATAGATGTGGAGGAAAAATAGAGAGGAGGAAAGATGGAATTACACAAATAAATCGGGTGAGTAGAGAATTGGGGTTACACGATGTCTGGAGAAATAGGTTTCCTGCAAGTAAGGTTTTCTCATGTTTTAATAAAACTAGTAATACACTGTCCAGGATAGATATAGCTCTGGTAAATGAACTTGCCCTAAAGTTTATTGGTAAAATAAAGTATTGGCCCAGGAATTTATCCGACCATTCTATGTTATCACTAGAGATTAGAACAACTGATAGGATAATAAGAGGGAAACCCAGCTTGAATCCATATTGGCTTGAGGTACTAAACCAAGATTGCAAAATCAAGGATGAAATAAAAGAAATGTTAGGACTAAATTGGGGGTCAGCAGAGGATAAGATGGTTTGGGAGGCGGTAAAAGCCTTTATTAGAGGTATTATATGTACAAAAATAATTAGGAAAAAAAAGAAATAAGACAAAAAGAGGAGGAGGTGGAAAGAGCACTTAAAATAAGGGAACAGGAATTTATTAAAGAACCAACAGATAAAAATAAGGAAGAATGGGAAGAGGCCCAAGAAGGGTATAAAAATCTGGATGCAGCTAGGGCTTTTGACAGGGTGGAGAGGGATTTCCTCTGGGCAGTGCTCAGGAAGATGGGCTTTGGTGAGAGGATTTTGGGAATGCTGGGATTATTATATCAGGACCCAAAGGGAGTGTTGCAAGTAAATGGAGAGGTAACACAGGAGTTTAGTATACAGAGAGGTGTGAGACAGGGTTGTCCCCTGTCTCCTTTCCTCTTCAATATAGCAATAGAACCACTTGCAAGTAAGATCAGGGGAGACAATAGGATACAGGGCTTTGGAGCAAAAGGGAAAGATGATAAAATCGCAATATATGCAGATGACGTTCTTCTTTTCCTGGAGTATCCAGAAGTAAGTATCGAACAAGTGATGGAATTAGTTGAAGATTTTGGGTTGTACTCGGGTCTCAGTATAAACTGGGATAAGTCTCTGGTCTTTCCGCTCTCAGGACCCCTGTGCTATAAAGATGCAATAATGGTAAATGGGCATGAAATGCAGATTATCAAACAAAAAGACAGTTTTAAATACTTGGGTATTCAGATTTCTGGGAGAGCCAAAGATTTCCATAAACATAATACAGTTCCGCTTTTGAAAGAAATAAAGAAAAAGGTTAATATCTGGAACGAATTACAATTAACAATGGCTGAAAGGATCACATTAGCGAAAGGAGTGGTACTACCAAAAATCCTTTTTCTGTTCAATGCGTTGCCGATAAGAATGCCAAAAAAATACCTGAAAGGAATGATATCGATCTTTAATTTGTTGATATGGGGGAGGAAAAGGGTTAGATTGAAGATCAATAATTTTTGTCTAGAGAAGGGAAAAGGAGGTTTCTCCTTCCCGGATATGGATTTATATTTAATGGCGTCGCAGATGGAATTACTAATAATAAAGGAAAAAATAGGTTTGTATGAATATATAAGAAATATTTCAAATAGTGAGACAGATGATGTTTTAATAATGTTGGAAAAGGGACAGTTGCAGCAATGGGCAAGGAGATACCCAAGTATAGATCTGTTAATAAATACATGGAAAGATTTTGGGAAAATTACGGAACAAGGAAACTGTATAACATCAGCTCCCTTATGGGGAAATATATGGCTTTCAGAGTTAAAAGATTTAGAAAACCCGGTTTGGAATAGAATAGGAATAAAACAAGTGGGAGATGTTATAAAAAATGGAAAATTAACAACATGGCCTCTGTTAAAAATGGAATATGGGCTTTCAGATAATCAATGGTTGGAATTTAATATCTTAAAATCAAGGTGTCAAAAGATGCGGAAGGAAATAGAAGGAGTCACCCCACCCTCAACACTATACTTAGAGATAAAAAATGGAATAATTTAAAAAAAGAGACAATCGGAGATATATAAAAAATTAAGAACATATATGCAAAAAAGATGGGATTACCAAAATAAGAAACGTTGGGAACAGGAATTGGATTCTATTTCATCGGAACAGTGGGAGAATAGTTTAAAGAATATTAATAAAGTATCGTGTAATATGAATTATCAGATAACTCAATTTAAAATAATAAACAGAATTTACTACTCACCGAAGTTTCTATACAAAATTAAAAAAAGAGAGAATGGAAAATGTGCGAGGTGTGGAGGAGACGACGCTGACCTGTTGCATCTTTTCTGGGAGTGTAGCACATTAAGGGAAGATTTATAGATAATGTTTTTGTTTTATATTGTGGATATGAATGTCACGAAATTGTTAAAAGGATGAAGGTAATATGAATTGTGTTAATGTGGTAATTTTGTACATTGAAATAAAAAAAAAAAAAACACTTTGGAATAATACTGTACACTTGAAACCAAACTCGGCTTCAGTTCCGACTAGTACCCCTTTTTAAAGATTCTCTAGGTACTGCACAGTACCAAGTGACTGGCGCAAGGCGAATGTGGTGCCCATAGTCAAAAAAAGGGATCTAGGTCCTCCACAGGTAATTATTACAACAGTTAGTTTAAAGAGGACCTTTCACCACTCCGGACATGCCTGTTTTAATAGCTTTATGCATTCCCCATGTACTAACAATTCTGGAACATCTATTCTTATGGCTCTATGTTGTGCCATTTCTTTATTATTTCTACTAGAAGTTATGAGTGAATTGCTATTTGTCTTCAGTAAGGGAACAGAGGGGAGGTAACAATTGGGGGGTGTGTCCCTGCACAGACTGAACATGGCAGCATGGATTGGCTAGAGTCAGTCTGTGCAGGGACACACCCCCAACTGGTCACCTCCCCTCTGTTCCCTTACTGAAGACAAATAACAATTCATTCATAACTTCTAGTGCAAATAATAAAGGAATGGCACAACATACAGACATAAGAATAGATGTTCCAGACTTGTTATTACAAGGGGAATGCATGAAGCTATTAAAACAGGCATGTCAGGAGTGGTGAAAGGTCCTCTTTAACTTCTGTTTTGGGAGAAATGTTTGACGGACTCTTAAGGGACTATAAACAGGAGTATGTGACTGTAAATAATATTATACGTGATAACCAACATGGGTTTACCAAAGACAGAAGTTGTCAGACTAACCTGATTTGTTTTTATGAGGAGGTGAGTAGTACCCTGGACAGAGGGGTGGCTGTGGATGTAGTGTTTCTGGATTTTGCAAAGGCTTTTGATACTGTCCCTCATGTCCCTTATAGATATTGGATAATCCCTTTAGGCCCCTTTCACACGAGCGAGTTTTCTGCGAGGGTGCAATGCGTGACGTGAATGCATAGCACCCGCACTGAATCCTGTCCCATTCGTTTCAATGGGTCTGTGCATCACGCAGTTCTGCGTTGCGTGAAAAACGCAGCATGTTCTATATTCTGCGTTTTTCAAGCAGCCCTGGCCCCATAGAAGTAAATGAGGCTTCAGTGAAAAACGCATTGCATCCTGAAGCAAGTGCGGATGCAATGCGTTTTTAACTGATGGTTGCTAAGAGATGCTGTTTGTTAACCTTCAGTTTTTTATCACGCGTTTTTAAAACGCATCAAAACGCATTGCACCTGCGCGGGAAAAAACTGAACAACTGAACGCAATCGCAGACAAAACTGACTAAACTTGCTTGCAAAATGGTGCGAGTTTCTCTGAACGTACCCTGAATGCATCCGGACCTAATCCGTCACGCTCATGTGAAAGAGGCCTTAAAGGGGTTGTCCGAGTTATTTTTTTTTGTCCTTTGTATGTTTCTAACTAGTCAAATACAACAGCTTTTCCATACACTTTCTGCTTCTAAAGCTGCTGGTTTCTTAGATTTAACTCAGGGTCACATGACCTGTGAGGTCAGCTTATCTCTCTGCTCTGTGATGTTTCGTGCACAAGCCTCAGAGATCAGATAACAGTCTGTACACGAGATGTCACTGGCCAAGCCCCCCTGCTCTGCTGCTGCTATCTGCTCTCTCCCTGGATTTCTTCAGATAAAACATTAACCCCTTCAGCCAGAACACACTGAGGGCTTTACAACAACAGCTGCAGATGTAAAGAGACACAGGATCTGCTCTCCTCACCCTACAGAAACAAAGCTGATCTGGAGGAGATGTACAGGTAGGGGGAGATCCTGTGTGTATCAGCAGTGTCCTTGTACAGCTGGGACTTGTAGTCCTACACATACAACATGCTGCTGAGTATTCCAGCAGGCAGACGTGTCACTCAGCACTTGTATTCACTCCCTTTACAGAGAGGGGGGAGGGGCAGAGATTGTTATTACTGCATGTAAACAAAGGCCAGAAGAGAACCAGGGAAATGTGGAAATATAGATTTTTTTTTGCCTAAGGCCTCTTTCACACGGGCATCACGGATTCAGTCCGGAATGCGTTCTGGAAAATCCGCACACAATCGCAGTCACTTTTGTCACTTTTGACTGCGATTGCGTACGTTCAGTTTTTTCCGCGCTGGTGCGAAGCGTTTTGATGCATTTTTCACACGCATGATAAAAAAAACTGAATGTTTACAAACAACACCTCTTAGCAACCATCAGTGATTCACGCAGACCCATTCACTTCAATGTGAAAAGACCGATTGAAATGATTGATTCAGGATTCAGTGCGGGTGCAATGCGTTCGCATCACGCATTGCACCCGCACGGAAATCTCGCCCGTGTGAAAGGGGCCTAAAACGTGCTTAACTTAGATATATATTGCTGCCCATCAGATTTAAAGTACTATATATTTTTTTTTCATAACTCGGACAACTCCTTTAACCCCTTACCGCCGAGCGCCGTACATGTGCTAGGTACGACGCGCTGATGGGCGGGTGCAGGAGCTGCGCCCGCCCGATCAGCTGCGGGGGACCGGCTGTGCCCAGTAGCCGGCCCCCTGCTGCGTACGCCCACATCGGTGTTTTCACCAATGCGGGCGTACTAACCCTTGATGTGCCACGGTCAGCGCTGACTGTGGCACATGCGATGCGGGCGGGAGGAAGGGGAGTCCATCGGGTCCCCATGCTGCTGTGACGGAGACCCGAAGGCTTGGATAGCAGCCCGATGCCTTCCTTAGGCATTGTGGCTGCTATCCCTGCTTGCCTGTGCGATCCAGCCCCCTGGATCGCACAGGAAGCAGGCTGTAAGTGTATTACATTGAGTAATACACTTACAGCCAATGCATTACAATACAACAGTATTGTAATTCATTGTTAAGGGGATCAGACCCCCAAAAGTTAAATACAGTGAAAAAAAAAGTGAAAAAAAAATAAAGTTTTACAAAAAATGAGTTTTAAGTAAAAAAAAAAGTACACTTTTCCCAAAATAAAGGTAAAAAAAAAAAAAAGGGGAAAAAAGAAAAGTATACATATTAGGTATCGCCTGGCTCTATAAAAATATAACATCATCCACCCTGCTAGGTGAACACAGTAAAAAAAGAAAAAAAAAAAAAATATATATATATATATGTGCCAAAACAGCCATTTTTGGGTCACCTTCCCTCACAAAAAGTGTAATCAAAAAGGCGTATTTAACCCAAAATGGTACCAATCAAACCGTCATGTTGTCCCGCAAAAATGATACCCTACGCCCGAAAAATTTAAAAAATCTGGCTCTCAGAAATGGCAACACAAAAAAAAAGATTTTATTCTGTTAAAAAATAAATCTAATGTGTAAAACTTTCCAAAAATAAAAATGTTAGGCATATTGGGTATCGCCGCGTCCGTAAAAACCTGCTCTATAAAAATATTACATGAGATGGCCCCCCAGGTGAATGCTGCAAATTTTTTTTTTTAAAAACTATGCCAAAACTATGCCATTTTTTTTCCCTCTTGCCTCACAAAAAGTGTAATAGGAGGCGATCAAATAGGTGTATTTAACCCAAAATGGTACCCATCAAACCGTCATCTTGTCCCGCAAAAAATGAGACCCTACCTGAGACAACTGCCCAAAAAATAAAAAAAAAATGGCTCTCAGAAAATAGCAACAAAAAAAAAGATTTTATTTTGTTCAAAAATAAATCTAATGTGTAAAATTTTATAAAAATAAAAAATAGAAGACATATTGGGTATCGCCACATCCGTAACAACCTGCTCTATAAAAATATCACATGATTTGCCGATCAGGTGAATGCTGTAAAAAAAGATTTTTAAAAAACTATGCCAAAACAGCTATTTTTTTTCACCTTGACTCACAAAAAGTGTAATACCAAGCAATCAAAAAGTCTTATGTACCCCAAAATGGTACCAATGAAAACGTCACCTCATCCCGCAAAAAAAGAGCCCCCATATAAGACAATCACTCAAAAAAATAAAAATCAATGGCTCCCGCAAACCAATCCATCAAAATCTGTTCTGCAAAATCCATATGGCGCTCCTTCTGTTCTGAGTCCTGCCATGTGCCCCCACATCAGTTTACCACCACATATGGGGTGTTGCCGTATTCAGGAGAAAATGGGGAACAAATTATGGGGTGCTTTTCTCCTGTTACCCCTTGTCAAAATGAAAAATTTGGGGCTAAAGCAACATTTTATTGGAAGAAATGAAACTTTTGATTTTCACAGCCAAGTGTTTCCAAATTCCGTAAACCACTTAGGGGGTCAAAGTGGTCAGTACCCCCCTTAATATATTCTTTGAAGGGTGTAGTTTCCAAAATGGGGTCACTCTTTGAGGGTTTCCACTGTAGGGGTACGTCAGGGTCTCTCAATTACAAAATGGTGCCTAAAAACCATTCTGGCAAAATCTGCCTCCAAAATTCGTATGGCTCTCCTTTTCTTCTGACCACTGCCACAAACCCATAGAGACGTTTACCACCACATATGGGGTATTTCTGTAAACTGCAGAATCAGAGTAATGTATATTGAGGTTTAGTTTGCTGTTAACCCTTGCTGTGTTGCAAGAAAAAAATTATTAACATGAATAATCTACCAAAAAAGTGAAATTTTGAAATTTCACCCCCATTTTCCTTTAATTCTTGTGGAACACCTCAAGGGTTAACAAACTTTGTAACATCAGTTTTTTATAATTTGAGGGGTGTAGTTTCTAAAATGGGGTCATTTATGGGTGGTTTCCATTATGTAAGCCCCGCAAAATCACTTTATATCTGAATTGGTGCCTAAAAAAATGGTTTGGGAAATTTTGTTGAAAATTTTAAAAATGGCTTCTAACGTCCAAAAAAAGTAAAATGACATTTATAAAATGCCAACATAAAGTAGACATATGGGGAATGTAAAATAACTATTTTTGGAGGTATTACTATGTATTGTGAAAGTAAAAAAATTGAAATTTGGAAATTTGCAAATTTTTCAAAAATTTTGCTAAATTTGGTATTTTTTATAAATAAAAATGAAATATTTTGCCACAAATTTACTACTGTCATGAAGCACAATATGTGACAAGAAAACAATCTCAGAATGGCCTGGATAAGTAAAAGCGTTCCAAAGTTATTACCACATGAAGTGACACATGTCAGATTAGCAAAAAATGGCCTGGTCAGGAAGGTGAAAACAGGCCCAGGGTTGAAGAAGTTAAAGAAAGTATGGATACTTTCACACTTCCGACAGGATCAGCAAAACCGCTTCCGTTACTGATAATACAACCATCAGCATCCGTTATGAACGGATCCGGTATTATATTATCTTTAACATAGCTAAGACGGATTCGTCATTAACTTCATTGAAAGTCAATGGGGGACAGATCCGTTTTATATTGTGTCTGTCCGGTGTGACACACAATGCAAGTCAATGGGGGCACGATCTGTTTTCTATTGTGTCTGAGAAAACGGATCCTCACCATTGACTTGCAGCGTGGGTCATGCCTGATCTATCTTGCTCTGCATCCCACAACGGACAAAAAAAAAAAAAGCAGCATGCTGCAGTTTGCACTCCGGTATGATAACCCAACCAAACGGAATGCATTGTGGAGCATTATGTTCTGCTCAGTTTTCTCACCATTGACAATGAAAAGTTAAACGCTAGTGCTAACTGCACCAACTGTAACGCATTACACTTGAAAATCCATCAACACTGTGAACAAAGGTAGTGTCTAAAGTCCATGAGCCGTAGGGACCCAGTTACATCACAGGGTCACGTGACATTGAAAGCCTCGCTCCCAAACCCACAGTAAACGCCATGATTAGGTTTAGTTATTATTTTGATTACTAATCTTTATGACAAACAGCACATGGGATGTAGATATTACGCTACTACTACATCCCGTGGCTGCTTCAACCCACGTGACCCTGTGACATGACAAAAAGGTCCACACCGCTCACGGAGTTTACACAAGTGTACATAACCTGAAGTGAAGCCAGGTAGGTCTACAGGAAAATGGCCGCCGCCACTGCAGACATGAAATGCGACATTTTGGAAGCTACATCCACTCACAAACTGAACGGTTCTGTGACTTCATATGGAAGATATTGATTAACAAAACAGAGCAGAAAACAGCAGCAGAACCCACAGCACTTATCCTGCCAGTCACTACATCACTCCCCACACAGTCGTGTATAGATGGGATCTCTACCATGACAATTACACCACTCCCCTCACTTACCTTCCGAGCGCTCCGCTAAAAGGACATTAATGACGTTCCGATCACGTGACCGTGCTGTCTGCAGCCTGTGAGCTGTCATTTGGGGGAGGGCCGAGGAGCTGGGATGTTATTTCTATGTTACAGCCCTGCTTGTGGCTCTAAGTGCGGGACGTCTGCCAGAGGTGTACCTGGGGTGTACTAGCATCTTGTCTGAATGCGGGGCCGACACTAAGCAGTCCCTAGAAACCAAACCCACTGTCCAAACTATCCTGAACGGATTGTCCAAGGATAGACCAACATGGCTGCTTTCTTGCAGAAACAATGCCACACGAGTCCACAGGTTGTGTGTGGTATTGCATTTCAGTCCCATTCACTGCAATACTGGGCACAACCCAGGGATAGAAGGGGCGCTGTTCCTGGAAGAAAGCAGCCTACATCACAGAAAACCCCTTAAAAATTCCTACAGACCCCAAAACTGCAGCAGTCACATGACCGAAAGCTATAAATACAGGATGTTTTTTTCTTTATTTTTCTGTTCTTCTGACATCAAAAGAATGGCAAAATAAATGGTGATGTGAACCTGGCCTTAGTTGCCCATGGCAACCTATCAGATTCCACCATTTTCCAAAATCAAAAAGCTGGTTGCCATGGACAACTAAAGCAATTTAACTTTACTCCAGGTTTAAATCTGCCCACTATGTAACCCTCATTATAGCGCGTGTATTGTACTCAAATAAACTGAGCTTAGATCACCATAGTTTTACCTACGGTTATTTAATGCTTGGACATCAGGCCTGGGTCTTGCTGGCCCATTGTGACCTTAGATCTAAGGTGGCCAGAAGTCTGTCTTCCTGGCCCAGTCCTCCATCTGGTGCAGGGCCGTATTTAGAGTTCCTGCTCACCCCACCAATGATGTCTGTACAGTCATGGCCAAAAGTTTTGAGAATGACACAAATATTATATTTTCACATGATCTGCTGCCCTCTGGTTTTTATGTGTGTTTGTCAGATGTTTTTATCACATACAGAAATATAATTAAAATCATATTATGAGTAACAAAAGCTTATATTGACAGTTAGAATGAGTTAATGCAGCAAGTCAATATTTGCAGTGTTGACCCTTCTTCTTCAGGGCCTCTGCAATTCTCCCTGGCATGCTCTCAATCAACTTCTGGACCAAATCCTGACTGATAGCAGTCCATTCTTGCACAATCAATGCTTGCATTTTGTCAGAATTTGTAGGTTTTTGTTTGTCCACCCGTCTCTTGATTATTGACCACAAGTTCTCAATGGGATTAAGATCTGGGGAGTTTCCAGGCCATGGACCCAAAATCTCTATGTTTTGTTCCCTGAGCCATTTAGTTATCACCTTTGCTTTATGGCAAGGTGCTCCATCATGCTGGAAAAGGCATTGTTGATCGCCAAACTGCTCTTGGACGGTTGGGAGAAGTTGCTCCCGGAGGACATTCTGGTACCATTCTTTATTCATGGCTGTGTTTTTAGGCAAGACTGTGAGAGAGCCGATTCCCTTGGCTGAGAAGCAACCCCACACATGAATGGTTTCAGGATGCTTTACAGTTGGCATGAGACAAGACTGGTGGTAGCGCTCACCTCGTCTTCTCCGAATAAGCTGTTTTCCAGATGTCCCAAACAATCGAAAAGGGGATTCATCAGAGAAAATGACTTTACCCCACTCCTCAGCAGTCCACTCCCTGTACCTTGTGCAGAATATCAGTCTGTCCCTGATGTTTTTTCTGGAGAGAAGTTGCTTCTTTGCTGCCCTCCTTGAGACCAGGCCTTGCTCCAAGAGTCTCCGCCTCACAGTGCGTGCAGATGCACTCACACCTGCCTGCTGCCATTCCTGAGCAAGCTCTGCACTGCTGGTAGCCCGATCCCGCAGCTGAAACACTTTTAAGAGACAGTCCTGGCGCTTGCTGGTCTTTCTTGGGCGCCCTGGAGCCTTTTTGGCAACAATGGAACCTCTCTCCTTGAAGTTCTTGATGATGCGATAGATTGTTGACTGAGGTGCAATCTTTCTAGCTGCGATACTCTTCCCTGTTAGGCCATTTTTGTGTAGTGCAATGATGACTGCACGTGTTTCATTAGAGATAACCATGGTTAACAGAAGAGAAACAATGATGCCAAGCACCAGCCTCCTTTTAAAGTGTCCAGTGGTGTCATTCTTACTTAATCATGACAGATTGATCTCCAGCCCTGTCCTCATCAACACCCACACCTGTGTTAATGGAGCAATCACTGAAACGATGTTAGCTGGTCCTTTTAAGGCAGGGCTGCAATGATGTTGAAATGTGTTTTGGGGGATAAAGTTCATTTTCTAGGCAAATATTGACTTTGCAAGTAATTGCTGTTAAGCTGATCACTCTTTATAACACTCTGGAGTATATGCAAATTGCCATTATAAAAACTGAAGCAGTAGACTTTGTAAAAATTAATATTTGTATCATTCTCAAAACTTTTGGCCATGACTGTACAATGTAGAACTGTGTTTGTCCCGCTAAGCTCTAACCACTTTCAGTAGAAGCAGTGAAAACAGCATAAAAAAGTTGCAAAATTTGTATCTTTTTCAGTCTTTTTTTGTGTTAAAGCATTAGATACCAATAAATGAAAAAAAATATCTTCTGTATGTCACGTTACTGCAGCCGGCATCGCAGGTGGCGATGGGGAATGGGACTAAGGTAAGTATTTTTATTGTTCTTTTGGCCATTACTGGGGGCAGTGGGAATGGATATTACTGGGGGCACTGTGGTGGCATTATTACTGGGGATGTTATTATTGCTTGAGGGACCATTAAGGGCATAATTATTACTGGGGCACAATAGGAGGAATTTTAATACTTGGGGCACTATATGGACATTATTACTCAGGCATAACAGGGAGCATTATTATTGCTGGGGGAACTACAGGGGAATTATTACAGCACTATAAGGGGCATTACTATTACTGGAAGCACTGTTGGGGGCATTATTCTACAGTATAATATTTGGAAGTGTTGGGGAGCACAACGGACATAGTATTGGGGGTGGCAGCAGGATTACACTGTTGGGGTACCAGGGTGGGGAGGATGATGGAAAAGTGAGGACTAGATGTCTGTGTAATACACTCTCCGAATGAAGAAGATGACGAAAGAGAATGTCTACATCAGAGGAGACATCACTGGACGTAAAGTAAGAATTATGTGGTGCTGGTTTCTACTGTATGTATGGTAGCTATTGTTGAGCGAAGCGAGCTTTAAACAAAATTTGTTGTATGGAGATCCGTCTCTGTCCAGCATTCTACAGGTATGGCCTCCAGCGAGGTGAAATTTGTTATCTCCGAAGTCTCGCAAGACTTCGGTGAATAACTTCGATTTTTAAACTTGAAAACCATTTTAGAACCAAGGTACCAGCAAGGATGGAAGCCGACTTCGGATTCAAGTTTTAAAAAGGTTTTCTAGTAATAGAATTGATGGCTGAAGTTATTCACTGAAGTCTCGCACGACTTCGGACATAATGAATTTCACCTCGCTGGAGCCCAAACATTTAAATGCTGTATGGAGACGGATCTTCATACAGCATTCAAAGTTTTGACCAAAGTGACTTTGGATCACCGAAGCTCACTTCGTTCAACACTAACGGTAGTACTGAAAGGCCAAGCAGGATGCTGAAAGTAGGATTGGCTCTATGATGCTGCCTGCATCTTGCTCCCTCATCCCCCTTCTCCATATGTTAATTAGAAACAAGTGGAGGAGGAGGAGGACAGGACATGGCAGCTGCACACTGGCCACTACAGAGGGGCAGCTTCTGGAGAGGTACTCTATGTAACTAGGGCAGTACACTGTGCTGCACTGTGGTATTTGGTTCTACAGGGGAAGTACATTGAGCCCTTTGGTATTTCGTTATACTTCAGAACCAAATACCAATGTGTTGCAGTATATACTATCCCACCACAACTTTATTTTTCTACACTATGGTATTTGTTCCTACAGGGACAGTATATTGTGCTACACTGTGGTATTTGGCTCTACAGGTGCAGTATATTGTGCTACACTGTGGTATTTGGTTCTGCATCAAGATGCAGGGAAACCCGGGGGCATATTCTAGCGATGTGATGGGAATATTCCTTTAATAATTTTTTATTTATTTCTACAGTGCTATATGAGGGTTAGGTTTTTGGAGGCGAACAATGTTTTTATTGGCACCATTTTTGGAGTACGTACAACTTTTTGATCATTCTTGGGGGGACAAGGTGACTAAAATCCGGAATTAGTCTTACCGGTAATTCAGTTTCCATGAATCCACCATGACGGCCACCAAGTGGAGATTGACCCCTGACCTCTGTAGGGCAGGGACAGAGAAAGGTTAAATTGCCCCCTCCCACCACCGTTCAGGAGTGTATTTCTAAATTACATTGCCCTCATCTATATATGTAAAAATTTTCAGTATTTCTTCATACCCAAAATCTTTTTTTTTTTTAATTGAGTTATTGTGCCGTCATGGTGGATTCATGGAAACTGAATTACCAGTAAGACTAATTCCAGCTTTCCATTTCACCACCATGATGGCCACCAAGTGGAGACCAACATTAAGGCACTTTGCAGACGAGCGTGTGTCACGTACCAAGACTGCAACGCAGCTTGTGGCCTGACCTACCAGCACTGACGGGGGTCACATAGCATCATATTGATTTATGATGCTATGTAACCCTTACAGTTCTGGAATGTATTAGATAACACTGACATAATGCGGTTAGTGTTATCCAATACATTCCAGAACTGTAAGGGTTACATAGCACCATAAATCGACATAATGCTATGAGACCCCGTTACTGCCGGGAGTTCAGGCCAGGAGATGCGATGCGGACTCTTCTGCAAGGGGCCTAAGGGAGGGCCATAGCTTGAAGGACTTTACGTCCAAACGATAGTTCTGAGGATACATACAGGTCTAATCTGTAATGCTTTACGAAGGAGATCTTAGCTTTGCAGATCTGGTCCAGGGAAGCACCCGCATTTTCTGCATATGAGGATGATATGGCCCTAGTGGAATGGGCGTTTATGTTTACTGGCCAATTCTGGCCCTGAATCTTATAACAGTCTGATATGGTTTGTTTAATCCATCTAACAATGGAAGCCTTGGATACCATCCTCCCTTTATTTTTCCCTGAAAACTGGACTAGCCTAAAATCTCTGATTAGCTCCAGGTATCTGATGACTGTCCTCCTGACATCAAGGGAATTGAATTCCTTCTCTTTAGAGTTTTTAGGATCACTGCAAAAGGAAGGGAGAATTATCTTTTGATCCCTACGGAAGTCGGATATTACTTTGGGAAGGAACTTCAGGACTATCCTTTCATCTCGTATTGTGAGATAAGGTTCACAGATTGAGAGGGCCTGAATCTTTCCCAGCCTTCTGGCTGACAAGATAGCTGTAAGAAATGCGGTTTTGTAAGATAGGAACTTAATGGAGCTTCTCTTCTCTTTGTAAGTTCCATGAGGACGGTATTTAAGTCCCAGGAAGGGACACAAGGCCTAATCAAAGGTCTTTAATCTGGATGCAGCTCTGATGAATCTCTTTATCCATCTATGACCTGCCAAGTCTGTATCGAAGAAAGCTCTAAGGATATCTGAACCTTTAAGGTAGAGGGTGTGAGACCCAACTCTAGACCCTGTTGAAGGAACTCTAAGATCATCTGGATCTTAGGCTTTGTATGATTTGGAGCTGTTTCTCCTGATCAAGAACATAATTTTTTCCATATCATTAGATAGATAGATGACGTCACTTTCATCCTGTCAGATTCAGGATCCATGCCGTTAGCTTGAAAAGTTCCGGATGACGATGTACAATTGGACCTTGAACTAGGATGTCCATCCTGAGGGGAAGGATCCTGTGAGGACAGTCTTTTTAGAAAAGAGAACCAACTCCTCTTTGGCCAAAACGGAGTTATTAACGTGAGAGTTGATTTCTTTAGAACAGCCTTTTGTATTACCCTGGGAATCAACTGGAATGGAGGAAAGACATAGTGGAGATCCCAATCCAAGCTCTGAGAGAACGACTCTATTGCCCAGGCTCCCTGGGATTTAGAGAGCAAAATATTGGCTTTTTTGCGTTTTCTTTTGAGGCTGATAGTTTTATTGATGGGAGACCCCATTTGCTTACTATCATGTTGAAGATCTGCACGTTCAAAGACCACTCTCCCTTGTCTCTTTTTCCTGCTGAGGAAGTCCTCTACAGATTTTTGCTCCCTTTTAGATGTACCGCTGAGATGGATTTTACTGTATTTTCCACCCAGGAGAATATTTTCCCTGAAAGGTTTCTTAGTTTCACTGATGTTTCTTAGTTCCTCCCTGATGTTTGCGGTAGGATACCGCATCACATTGTCGGAAAGGATCTTAATGTGCCGGCCCCTCAATTTCTCTGGGGCTACTTTCAAGGTCTCCCAAACTGCTTGGAGTTCTCGATAGTTTGATGACTGGTTTGATATCTCTGCTGACCAGACCCCTTGATAGAAACTGCCTGTTTTTTTTTGCTCCCCATCCTGTGCCGCTTGCATCTGTCTGGTTCAGGATGGATGTTGTCTTCTGCCAGACTACTCCCTTTCTTAAATTTACAGTCATGCACCAGAGGATAGATGTCTTTACTTTACATATTCTGGAATAGGAACTTTCTGATCCAGTGATGTCTGGCACCTGTCCCATTTTCTCAGTAACCAGGCTTGGAGAGTTCTGAAGTGAATTTGACACCAAGCAACCGACACAATGCAAGATGTCATTAATCCTAACAGGCTCATGGCTTCTTTGATGGAACAAGATCTTCTTTTCAGAAATTTTCTGTTGTAAAGATTCGATTCTTTCTGCTGGAAGAAAGGATGTTTGTTTCTCAGAATCTAGAAGAATACCAAGGAACTTCACCTTCATTTTGGGCAGTAGACAAGATTTTTCCTGGTTTACCACCCATCCCAGATCTTCTAATAGATGTAAGAACCTGTCTAGATCTATTTCCATCTGACCCACTGAATCTGAAACTATTAGGAAATCGTCCAGATAGGGGAATATTATTAACCCTTCTTTTCTCAGAAATGCTACCATCTACTACGAGCTTGGTGAAGACTCTGGGGGCAGATGAAATACCGAAAGGAAGGGTGACAAACTGGTAATGAAACATCTTTCCTGTAGGATCCTTTAGGGCGAATGTTAGGTATTTTTGTGATTGACTTCTGATCGGAACATGACAGTACGCATCCTTTAAGTCGACTGTACACATTAAAGCATTCTTTTTTTTTTTATTAGCGGGATGGTGAAGTTCAGGGATTCCATTTTGAACCTTCTGTAGGATATATGTTTGTTTAGATGCGGGCGCATTGAGGAAGCCGGGAGACGGGCAGCCGGCAGCTCAACGCGCCTGCGCGGATTGCTGATCGCAGTGCGCAGGCGCGGGATTTGGAACTCGAGCAGGGCCGGGAGCCGAAAGAGTTGGCTGCCTGGCCCTGTCAATCAACGCTACGGAGGAGGGTTCGGAGGAGGAATGACGGCCGCTACTAGGTGCAGGGTTCACGCCTACTGCACCTAGGGGAGGTAATTTACATATTATAAAAACGGAATTTTCACAAAAACTACTTTACTGAGCAGTATAAAAAATACATATCTGTCATCAGGTGTCATTTGCACATTGCAAATGACACTCGGTTTACTATGGTAAATCCTGATGACAGAAACCCTTTAAGTTCATTATGGTTCGGTAAGAACCCCCGGGTTTGTTTGTTTTTTTTACAAGGAATAGGTTTGAGTAATAGCCTTGTTCTTGTTGGGACGGAGGGACCTGAACCACTACCCCTAACCTTAGGAGATCCTGGATCCCTTCTCAGATCTTTTTTAGAAGTAATTTTGATCTGTGGTATGTAATTCAGAACCGATTTGGGCGAGGAGAGGAAGACTCTATTTTGTAACACTCTTTTTACAATGTTTAAGGCCCAAGGGTTTGATGTTACTGATTCTCATTGACGAACATAATTTCTTAGTCTCCCCACTATCCTGACGTAATTGTCTGTCGTTATTTTTATTCTGGGGATTGAGGAGAAAACCTCTACCGCGTCCCCCTTTTTGGTAACTCCAGCACCCCGTTTTACCCTTTCCCCAATACAATCTCTCTTGGTTACCAAGGGAACGAAAGGGCAATTTCCTTCTAGGGGGCCTCTCCTCGGGGAACCCCTTCTTTTTGTCAGTAGCCTTCTCCAGGATTTTGTCCAGGACCATTCCAAAAACATATTCCCCCTAGAAGGCTATAGAACACGACTTCATTTTGGAAGTTTTATCTCCTGTTCAGGACTTCATCCAAAGTGCGCTCCTAGCAGCATTAGACAATGCCGCATCCTTTGGTAAGAACCTGACCGTCTACGCCGCGACGTTTGCTAAGAAGGCTGTTTCTGATTTTAATAACGGGATAGAATCTATTATTTCCTTCCTCGGAGTCTTATTCTTGAGATGGTTTTACAGTTCATTCAACCAGAGGTACATTGACCTGGCTACTGATGTTGCCGCAAAGTTAGTTTTGAGGCCAAACATGGCTGCTTCCCAGGACTTACATAGGAAGGTATCCGCCTTCCTTTCCACGGGATCCTTTAATTGGGAAGAATCCTCAAAAGGTAATGAGCTTTTTTTCATTAACCTTTGCCATCTGTACATCAATGTTAGGTATTTCATCAAATACTTTGGATTCAGCAGAATCAAATAAAAGCCTATTTTTAAATTCCCCGGAGATACCTTATCTCTTCTCTGGATCCGACCATTCATCTATAACATATCCTTTATGTTCTCATTAATGGGAAAGACCTTAGAGCGTTTTGTTCTTAGACCACCGAACATCTCTTCCTGTATTGAATGGGGTTTTTGGATATCTTCTACACCCATCGTATCCCTAACTGCCTTTAAAAGGTCATTCATCTCTACAGTAGAAATATTTTTTTCGATTCTTCTACAATCTCCCCCAATCCCCCAATCTCCCCCATTGTTTTGACAACGATGCTTCGTCTTCCAAACCATCAGAGTCCGAGGAGGATTCTCTTGCCAACTTTTGGTGTTTGGGAGGTTGTGGACCCAGATTCACCTCACGGATTGATGCCAGTGAAGATTTTACTTCATTGTGTATCATAGATCTGAACTCCTCCATGATGGACGGTTGCTCCTCTCTTACTATATTTGTTATACACTCTTTGCAATGCACTTGATACTTCTTTTGGGCTTCCTCAGAGCCTCTTTAGAGAACTATCGGTAAGAGAGCAAATTTAGCACTGCAAGACTCTAGTGCATAATATATATAATATATATATTGTGGGGGTTCAGCTCAAAGGTAGTCACTCATATCAGCACAGACACAGGTATAGGTGAAACTCAGTGGAATATTTATTGTCTCTTCCACATGAATAAACGGAAATATGCTTTCTCCAGCATGTAAAAAAAGGGTGAAACAAAAACAGTCCTTTCTCCAGGAATAATCAACAACTTAAAGAAGAAAACCTCACCAGGTCAGTCGGTGGTGTAGTGTTCCTCAGGGAACTTTTAGGCAGCTTTTCTCAGCACGCAGGGCTTCACCTTCCTCACAGAGCTCACACAGCTCCCAAATCAGCTACTCCCGTCTGAGCTGTTTCAGCTGCCTTTTTACAGGGTTAGTAAAACCCCGAGCTGGAGTATGGGAGCGACCTTTCCCACCCAAGCTCTATAGTCGCTCCATAAAAACCTGGACCCGGACTACAGCAGAAACAACATACTCAGTAATATAGTGTTACTGGTACCAGCTATAGGGTTTTACATCACCGAGGCCAGCCACCTCGGTGACACATACCTGCCATCCCCCACTTTACCTCTTGCCCTCTTACAATATATATACTAGCTGAAGGAACCAGCTTCGCCCGGGTATATTTAATCTATTTCATTTAATGTTTGTGTGTGTGTCGTTAAAAGATATCGAGAGTGACCTCTACAGTGCCTGCACCTTAACAGAAACATCCACAGCGACAGTCTGGCTTTCAGACTCCCTGTCCTCTGTCATGCGCAGGGCCTGGATGGACACACGGATGTCCTTTTGAACAGCTCACTCTCAGACAGCAACACTGTGCAGTCTGAGCATGAGCTACAGGGAGAAATTTACCCTCCCTCCCTCCCCTGCAGCTTACAGAAGTTGATTTTTACCTTCATTTTTTCAATCCCGGTCAGATGCCGAGTGGAAGGGGCGTGGCCTGACTGAGTCAGGGGCGTGTCTTAGTGGGACCTGGGGGTGGGGCTTTTAAGTCCTTCTTTTGAGGGTGGCCTGAATTACAGGTCGGTGCCATAGTAATTTAGGAGGAAACACAGTGGGTAGCAGTGGAAGAAAACATCTTTTATTACTACTGAACGGAAATGTGAAATTTACATTATATCAGGTAATGATTGATGATGAGTTAGTCTAAAACATAAGTTATATTTATGGTAACCGGAATACTCCTTTAACAGTGTCATCCACAGCGCTCTGCCCCTTTAAAGCAGACCTACAGCAGTGAACTGGCTGGGTTGTTATGGAAACCTGGTGTGTGTTGAGACTAACTGCCTGTGAGCTTCTATTGGCTGATAAGGGTAATGTGACCAGGCTTCTATTGGCTAATGCATTTTTTGGGAATATCTCAGGAATGGTACATCCTGGAGAGCTGAGAACCGTTCTAAAACCTTCCCGGACACCTGATGCACCTGTGTGCCAAATTTCGTGATTGTAGCTGCGACGGTGCGGATTCCTTTAGCGGACATACATACATACACTCAGCTTTATGTATTAGATATATATATATATATACCGTATTTTTCGCTTTACAAGACGCACTTTTCCCCCCCAAAAGTAGGGGGAAAATTGCGGTGCGTCTTATAAAGGAAATACAAGTGAGCGCTTCCATTATGGAAGCGCTCACTTGTATGTATAAGGTGCCCTGACCCCCATCAGACCTCAGATCAGCCCATGCCAAAATGTAGAATGAAAAAAGTCATGCGGCACCCACCCAAATAAAAAGCTGCTTTATTTTCAATCATGAAATACAAGCGGTAGACGCGGGTTCACACAGTGGCAGGTAAGGTGGTAAGGTAACGGCCGTTTCGCACAATCTGTGCTTCTTCTGACCCCTCCTATGCCCGATCAGGTGTTCCTCTTTCTTATAATACACCTGACGTCATAGTTACCACGGCAACGAACAAACACATTTAAAATTCCAAAATTACTATGAGTACACAAAACTACATATTGGATTTAAATAAACACTGCCAAATCATTTTTATCATTAAGGCCTAGAGGGCCCATGGCATTTGTTTTTATTATCCACGATTCTTCACGTTGTAATAGTAAGTGGTGTCTATCTCCTTCTCTAGCCGGCATGTTAACTACTTCAATCCTAGCAAAACTCAGTGTCTCGCTATTACCTTCATGCATGTGTCTCACATGCTCTATCAATCTGGGGGATCCAATCCCTGTTTTTATTGATTTCTTATGCTCCCTGAATCTTACATACAGGCAGCTAATGGTTTTGCCTATATAATATCTCCCACAAGCACAAAAAATTACATATACGAGAAACTGAGTTTTGCAGGGTATAAATTGCTTAACTCTATGATTAATTCCCCCTATATTCAAATATTTAGTTTTACATATATACCTGCATGCTGTACATTGTCCACATTTAAAATTTCCCTCTGGGATACCTCTTTCTAGCCAGTTTGTAGATTTTTCTGTAAAATTACTCCCGACTATTTTGTCTTTTTTGTTCTACTCCTCCTAAAGCTGATAATTTGTTTTATCCTATAAGTCCTCATCATTTTCTAGCCTATGCCAATTATTTTTTATGGCTTTTATGATTACTGTTGCCATAGGCGTGTAATCAAAAGTGAAAATGGCACGTTCCTTTTTACCTGTTTGTTTTTTGGAGTCCTCCTTCTACACAATTCTTAAAAAAGGAATTATCTATTATATTTTAAGGATATTCCCTCTCTAATAATCTAATTTTTAATTCTTTTGCTTGTTTGAGAAAAACATCATCCTTATTATTACGTTTTAGCCTGGTGAATTGTCTATAGGGTAAAGCCCTTTTTACATGTGGTGGATGAAAGGAACCGAAGTGCAGCAAGGAATTCGTGGCAGTATTTTTTCTATATACTTCTGTATCTAGGGTGTTACTCCTGATCACTACCTTAACATCTAAAAATTCCAGCTCAGTTGAACTGATTTTGCTCGTAAACTTCATGTTCATCGTATTATTTTGATTTAAATACGCCACGAATTGTTCAAATTGCACCTTGGTTCCTCTCCAAACAATAAAAACATCATCAATGAATCTTACAAATAATACAATATTACTTACAAAAGGATTGTGGGTTGTCCTGCGCCGTGGCTCCGCTCCGGGTCTGGCGCTCTTCTGTCTTCCCAGGCCGGCGCTGCACTGTCCTGACCGCGTACAGCGTCAGGACGTAGTGCATGCACTATGACCTGACGCTGCACGTAGTCAGGTGACAGTTCAGCGCCGGACCCGGAGCGGAGCTGCGGCGCAGGACAGGTAAGAGAGGTTTTTATTTTAACCTTATGTGGCTGGGTGGGCTGATCTGAGGTCTGATGGGGGCACATTTTGCTGATCTGAGGTCTGATGGAAGCACAATAAGCTAATCTGAGGTCTGATGGGGGCACATTTTGCTGATCTGAGGTCTGATGGAAGCACAATAAGCTAATCTGAGGTCTGATGGGGGCATATTTTGCTGATCTGAGGTCTGATGGAAGCACAATAAGCTAATCTGAGGTCTGATGGGGGCACATTTTGCTGATCTGAGGTCTGATGGAAGCACAATAAGCTAATCTGAGGTCTGATGGGGGCATATTTTGCTGATCTGAGGTCTGATGGAAGCACAATAAGCTAATCTGAGGTCTGATGGGGGCATATTTTGCTGATCTGAGGTCTGATGGGGGCAGAATAAGCTGATCTGAGGTCTGATGGGGGTCTGACATGGAGGGCTGATATGGGGGTCTGATGTGATGTCCTGAAATTTATGGGGGGTCTGATATGAGGTGTGATGAAAATATTTTTTCTTATTTTCCTACTCTAAAATCTGGGGTGCGTCTTATCATCAGGTGCGTCTTATAAAGCGAGAAATACGGTATATATATATATATATATATATGCATCCCAATAAATTAGAATATCATCAAAATGTTTTTTTCAGTAATTCAATTCAAAAAGTGAAACACATATATTATATAGAGTCATTACAAACAGAGTGAACTTTTTCAAGTGTTTATTTATGTTGATGATTATGGCTTACAGCAATTAGAATATTATATTAGACCAACTGAATTTATTTTTTAAACACAGAAATGTTGGCCAAATGAAAAGTATGTTCAGTAAATACACTCAATACTAGGTTTGGGCTCCTTTTGCATGAATGACTGCATCAACGCAGCTTGGCATGGAGGCAATCAGCCTGTGGCACTGCTGAGGTGTTATGGAAGACCAGGTTGCTTTGATAGCAGCCTTCAGCTCGTCTGGATTGTTGGGTCTGATGTCTCTCATCTTCCTCTTGACAATACCCCATAGATTCTCTATGGGGTTAAGGTAAGGCGGGTTTACTCTCCAATCAAGCACAGTGATACTGTGGTTATTAAACCAGGTAATGGTACTTTTGGCAGTGTGGACAGGTGCCAAGTCCTGCTGGAAAATAACAATTCCATCTCCAAAAAGCTTGTCGGCAGAGGGAAGCATGAAGTTCTCTAAAATTTCCTGGTAGACGGCTGTACTGACTTTGGTCTTGATAAAACACAGTGGACCTACACCAGCAGATGACATGGCTCCCCAAACCATCACTGATTGTGGAAACTTCAGACTAGACCTCAAGCAGCTGGGATTGAGTGCCTCTCCACTTTTCTACCAAACTCTGGGAGCTTGATTACCAAATAAAATGCAAAATTTACTTTCATCTGAGAACAACACCTTTGACC
This sequence comes from Rhinella marina, assembly GCA_900303285.1. Taxonomy (NCBI): domain Eukaryota; kingdom Metazoa; phylum Chordata; class Amphibia; order Anura; family Bufonidae; genus Rhinella; species Rhinella marina. Next base: position 224,421 of record ONZH01016999.1, read on the forward strand.
ACTGAGCAACAGCCCAGTTCTTTTTCTCCTTGGCCCAGGTAAGATGCTTCTGGTGTTGTCTATTGATCATGAGTGGCTTGACACATGGAATGCAACACTTGTATCCCATGTCCTGAAAAACTAAAGTAATAACTGGAATGGGTGGACTACAGTACCCAGAAAGATTATCAAGATTATCAAAATTAGGATTATTCACTTTAGAAAAAAGACGACTGAGGGGAGATCTAATAACAATGTATAAATATATCAGAGGTCAGTACAGAGATCTCTCCCATGATCATTTTATCCCAAGGACTGTGACCGTGATGATGGGACATCCTCTGTGCCTGGAGGAAAGAAGGTTTGTTCACAAACATAGAAGAGGATTCTTTACGGTAAGAGCAGTGAGACCATGGAACTCTCTGCCTGAGGAGGTGGTGATGGTAAGTTGACTAAAACAGTTCAAGAGGGGTCTGGATGTATTTCTGGAGGGTAATAATATTACAGGTTATAGTTACTAGCGATGGGTTGTTGATCCAGGGAGTAATTCTGATTGCCTGATTGGAGTCGGGAAGGAATTTTTTCCCCTAAAGTGGGGAAAACTGGCTTCTACCTCACAGGGTTTTTTTTTGCCTTCCTCTGGATCAACTTGCAGGATAACAGGCCGAACTGGATGGACAGATGTCTTTTTTTTGGCCTTATAAACTGTTACTATGTAGGGTAGGCCTCTGATTTACAGATTAGGTAACCCTGCTGTCTCCCTGCCCAGCATTGGAAGTACCACCCGAGGACAGGGGACACACCCGGGCGCATGGAACCCTGCAAGGTGAGCTCAATAACCCCCGATGCAGTAGCCAGGTAATAAAAATAACAGACTCTTCTGATTTGTACTTCTTCTCTATGACTGGCAGAGGGGCCTTCCTCTGTCCTGGCCACTGTAGGGACAGGAACACACTTGTGAACGGTGATGGGAGGGGGCAATTTAACTTTTCTCTGTTCATGTCTCTACAGAGGTCAGTGGTCAATCTCCACTTGGTGGGCGTCATGGTGGTGAAATGGAAAATCGCATTTTTTCTATTTTTTCTGTTCACCACACAGGAAAAATATTTTAATAGTCCAGGCATCTATCTGTTATGTTTATTTTTTTATTGTTTATTTTTATATGTAAAATTGGGAAAGGGGGTGATTTTGAATTTTTTTCATATTTTTCACATTTCTTTCAAACTTTTTTTATTTTTTTACTCTTGGGGTCTAAAACCTGCGTTTTTCTAATTGCTTGTCCCAGAGACCATAATAGAAAACTATGATGGTCTATAAGGTATATAAGCCATACCTTGTGCATGGCTTTACAGGCAGTTAACCATTACAGCTTTGAGAACCTTCAGGCTGACATGGTAATCTACTGGAACCCTGCATTATGTTTTAAAGGGTTTCTGTCATCAGGATTTACCATAGTAAACCGAGTGTCATTTGCAATGTGCAAATGACACCTGATGACAGATATGTATTTTTTATACTGCTCAGTAAAGTAGTTTTTGTGAAAATTCCGTTTTTATAATATGTAAATTACCTCCCCTAGGTGCAGTAGGCGTGAACCCTGCACCTAGTAGCGGCCGTCATTCCTCCTCCGAACCCTCCTCCGTAGCGTTGATTGACAGGGCCAGGCAGCCAGCTCAGTTCGGCCTGTTTTCCTATAAGTTGATCCAGAGGAAGGCAAAAAACCCCTGTGAGATAGAAGCCAATTTTCCCCACTTTAGGGAAAAAAATTCCTTCCCGACTCCAATCAGGCAATCAAAATTACTCCCTGGATCAACGACCCCTCTCTAGTAACTATAACCTGTAATATTATTACCCAACAAAAATACATCCAGGCCTCTCTTGAACTCTTTTAGTGAACTTACCATCACCACCTCCTCAGGCAGAGAGTTCCATAGTCTCACTGCTCTTACCGTAAAGAATCCTCTTCTATGTTTGTGTACAAACCTTCTTTCCTCCAGACGCAGAGGATGTCCCCTCGTCACAGTCACAGTCCTGGGGATAAATAGATGATGGGAGAGATCTCTGTACTGACCTCTGATTTATTTTTATGATTTATCCTATTTATACATAGTTATTAGATCTCCCCTCAGTCGTCTTTTTTCTAAAGTGAATAACCCTAATTTTGATAATCTTTCTGGGTACTTTAGTCCACCCATTCCAGTTATTACTTTAGTTGCCCTCCTCTGAACCCTCTCCAGCTCTGCTATGTCTGCCTTGTTCATAGGAGCCCAGAACTGTACACAGTACTCCATGTGTGGTCTGACTAGTGATTTGTAAAGTGGCAGGACTATGTTGTCATCACGGGCATCTATGCCTCTTTTGATGCAACCCATTATCTTATTGGCCTTGGCAGCAGCTGTCTGACACTGGTTTTTGCAGCTTAGTTTGCTGTTCACTAAAATTCCTAGGTCCTTTTCCATGTCAGAGTTACCCAATATTTTACCATTTAGTATGTACTGGTGACTTGCATTATTCCTTCCCATATGCATAACCTTACATTTGTCAGTGTTAAACCTCATCTGCCACTTTTCTGCCCAAGCCTCCAGTCTATCCAGATCCATCTGTAGCAGTGTACTGTCCTCTTCTGTGTTAATTACTTTACACAGTTTAGTGTCATCTGAAAAAATTGATATTTTACTGTGCAAGCCTTCTACAAGATCATTAATAAATATATTGAAGAGAATAGGGCCCAATACTGACCCCCGTGGTACCCCACTAGTTACAGTGACCCAATCTGAGTATACATAGTAACACAGTAACATAGTTTGTAAGGCCGAAAAAAGACATCTGTCCATCCAGTTCAGCCTGTTTTCCTACAAGTTGATCCAGGGGAAGGCAAAAAAAAACCCTGTGAGGTAGAAGCCAATTTTCCTCACTTTAGGGGGAAAAATTCCTTCCTGACTCCAGTCAGGCAATCAGAATAACTCCCTGGATCAACGACCCATCTCTAGTAACTATAACCTGTAATATTATTACCCTCCAGAAATACATCCAGGCCCTTCTTGAACTCTCTTAGTGAACTTACCATCACCACCTCCTCAGGCAGAGAGTTCCATAGTCTCACTGCTCTTACCGTAAAGAATCCTCTTCTATGTTTGTGTACAAACCTTCTTTCCTCCAGACGCAGAGGATGTCCCCTCGTCACAGTCACAGTCCTCGGGATAAATAGATGATGGGAGAGATCTCTGTACTGACCTCTGATATATTTATACATAGTTATTAGATCTCCCCTCAGTCGTCTTTTTTCTGAAGTGAATAACCCTAATTTTGATAATCTTTCTGGGTACTGTAGTCCACCCATTCCAGTTATTACTTTAGTTGCCCTCCTCTGAAACCTCTCCAGCTCTGCTATGTCTGCCTTGTTCACAGGAGCCCAGAACTGTACACAGTACTCCATGTGTGGTCTGACTAGTGATTTGTAAAGTGGCAGGACTATGTTCTCATCACGGGCATCTATGCCCCTTTTGATGCAACCCATTATCTTATTGGCCTTGGCAGCAGCTGTCTGACACTGGTTTCTGCAGCTTAGTTTGCTGTTCACTAAAATTCCTAGGTCCTTTTCCATGTCAGAGTTACCCAATGCTTTACCATTTAGTATGTACTGGTGACTTGCATTATTCCTTCCCATATGCATAACCTTACATTTGTCAGTGTTAAACCTCATCTGCCACTTTTCTGCCCAAGTCTCCATTCTATCCAGATCCTGCTGTAGCAGTGTACTGTCCTCCTCTGTGTTAATTACTTTACACAGTTTAGTGTCATCTGCAAAAATTGATATTTTACTGTGCAAGCTTTCTACAAGATCATTAATAAATATATTGAAGAGAATAGGACCCAATACAGACCCCTGTGGTACCCCACTAGTGACAGTGACCCAATCTGAGTATGTACCGTTAATAACCACCCTCTGTTTTCTATCACTAAGGCAGTTACTTACCCACATACAGACATTTTCTCCCAGGCCAAGCATTCTCATTTTGTATACTAACCTTTTATGTGGTACCGTGTCAAACGCTTTGGAGAAGTCCAAATATACTCCATTGAGTCGCCGCGGTCAAGTCTAGAACTTACCTCCTCATAGAAACTGATTAAATTGGTTTGACATGACCGATCCCTCATGAAGCCATGCTGATATGGAGTTATTTGCTTATTTTCACTGAGGTACTCCAAGATAGCATCTCTTAGAAAACCCTCAAACAGTTTACCCACGACAGATGTTAAACTTACCGGCCTATAGTTTCCAGGCTCTGTTTTTGGACCCTTTTTGAATATTGGCACCACATTTGCTATGCGCCAATCCTGTGGAACACTCCCCGTCAGTATAGAGTCCTTAAATATCAGAAATAAGGGTCTGTCGATTACATTACTTAATTTTCTTAGGATTTGTCTATTTTAATCTTTTTAAGACGCAGCTCTACTTCTTCCTGGGTCAGACAGGGCACTTTTAATGGGGAATTTACTTTTATATTCTGCATTTCATCTGACAGTTTATTTTCCTCAGTGAATATAGTGGAGAAAAAGATATTTAGTAGCTTTGCTTTCTCCTCATCGCTCTCTGCAACTCACCCCTCATTACTCTGTAAGGGGCCGACACCTTCAGGTTTATACTTTTTACCATTTATATAATTAAAGAACATTTTAGGGTTAGTTTTACTCTCTTTGGCGATTAATCTCTCGGTCTCTAGTTTGGCTGTTTTTATTTGTCTTTTACATATTCTATTTTTTTCCTTATAGTTTTTCAATGCTTCCTCGCTCCCCTCCTGTTTTAGTGATTTAAATGCTTTCTGTTTGTCATTTATTGCTTTCTTTACAGTTCTGTTTATCCACATTGGTTTTTTCTTGTTCCTTAACCTTTTATTCCCATAAGGTATGTACCTCTCACAATTAGATATTAGGATGCTTTTAAAAATATCCCATTTTGTGGCTGTATTTTTATTTTTGAGGACTTTGTCCCAGTTAGTTAGGCCTATGGCCTCTCTTAGTTGGCTAAATTTAGCTTTTTTGAAGTTTGGTATTTTTGTTCCTCCCTATCATACAGCAGAATGAAATTTTGGTGAAGTGCAGAACAGGTGCTACATCAGCAACTACACCACCAAGAAGTTGACCAGGTGGAGGTCTGTTCAACACACTATCGTAGTCATATTTCTCACCCTCCCTGCCCCTTATATGAGATTGTGATATGTCATTGTGGGCCCCTTGATCCCTTTGACAATTCTCTGCTCTGTATTTGCCCTGATGCCACTGTCGATACCCCTGCTCTTGCATCTACCATTGTAGCTACAAGTGCCACTCTACTACGGATGGCTGGGGTTTCTAAAAAATACATTCTGACTCTAGGATGACAATTCTTGGGTACCTCCTTTTGCATTTATCCGTTTTCAAGACATTTCTTTATGAGAGCTAATGAAAACTCACAATCTTCCTAAACGAAAAGCAAAAGGTGTGTTACATAGTCACACAAATATGGAATGGTTACAGCAAAATTGCTAGTATGTTTTCTGTAACTTAATGACAGAGGTGCAATTAAGTGTCCCTCCCCTTCTACAAACACAGTGAATAGTTTACTTTGGGAATAATGTCGTATTGGCGCTGTTATGATTTGTCTACTATGTTATTTGCTTTTGAAAACACAGATTTAGAAAAGACCTTTCTCTACCGTAAAACACACATTTTTATCCTGTAATAAGATTAAACAAAACTAATGTAACAATGCAGGAAATGCTGTTGTAAGATTTGTATAATGTGTCAAAACAGAGATTTCTATACCATAAAACACACATTGAAAACTTGTAATGTGATTATTCTCCTGCCCACAGCACCAGTGTATAACCATGCAGGAAAGGTGGTAAAATTTCTGTTTACGGTGTAATTTGTGTCTATGTTCACTCGTATGACAATAGTGTTATTGCTATAAAATAGCAATCTCTTATCTCTTAATATAAAAATGCGTTTCTGTCTGTCTGTTCTCTATGCGCGACCAAACTACTGGACTGATTTTCACCAAATTCGGCACACAGGTACATCAGGTGTCCGGGAAGGTTTTAGACCAGGTCTCATCTCTCTAGGACATACCGTTCCTGAGATATTCCCAAAATATGATCTCCATTAGCCCATATTAGCCTGGGAGCTTTGGTTTTAAACTCCAACTGCCATTCTCTGCAAAGGCAAACACAGGGAGGGCAGGTTTCCATAACAACCAGGTAATTATCAGCAGCTGAGGATCTCATCCATTTCTATTTACTGACTGTTAAAGGTATTCCGGTTACCATAAATATAACTTATGTTTTTTTCTGATACTACAGTTCAGTAGTAATAAAAGATGTTTTCCTCCACTGCTGCCTATTGCGTGGGCTCATAAATAAGCATGGTATTGACCTTTAATTCAGGCCACCCTAAAAGAAGTACTTAAAACCCCGCCCCAGGTCTCACTAAACCACACCCCCAACTCTGTCAGGCCACACCCCCTTTCACTCCGCAGCCAACAGAGATTGAAAAAATAAAGGTAAAAATCAACTTCTGTCAGCTGCAGGGATGGGTGGGAGGTTGACTTTCTTTCTGCAACAACACACACAAACATTAAATAAAATAGATTAAATCCACCCATGCGAAGCGTCTTGCTAATCCACGCCCCCTCCCACTCCGCAGCCAATGGGAATTGAAAAAATGAAGGTAAAAATAAACTTCTGTTTGCTGCAGGGGTGGGAGGGTGAATTTCTCTCTGCAACGATACACAAAAATTTTAGATGAAATAGACTAATTATAGATTACAACCGTTTGAAGCCTTTTGCTAAGCCACGCCCCGTCTGTCAGGCCACGCCCCCTCTCACTCCGCAGCCATTCTGCAACGACACACAGAAACATTAAATGAAATAGATTAAATGCACCTATGCGAAGCACTTTGCTAAGCCACGCCCCGACTCTGTAAGGCCACGCCCCCTCCCACTCCGCAGCCAACAGGGATTGAAAAAATAAAGGTAAAAATCAACTTCTGTCAGCTGCAGGGATGGGTGGGAGGTTGACTTTCTTTCTGCAACGACACACAGAAACATTAAATGAAATAGATTAAATACACCCATGTGAAGCGTCTTGCTAATCCACGCCCCCGACTCTGTCAGGTTACGCCCCCTACCACTCCACAGCCAAAGGGGATTGAAAAAATAAAGGTAAAAATAAACTTCTGTTTGCTGCAGGGGTGGGAGGATGAATTTCTCTCTGCAACAACACACAAAAATTTTAGATAAAATAGACTAATTATAGACTACAACTGTTCGAATCGTCTTGCTAAGTCACGCCCCCAACTCTGTCAGACCACGCCCCCTCCCACTCTGCAGCCATTCTGCAACGACACACAGAAACATTAAATGAAATAGATTAAATCACCTATGCGAAGCGCTTTGCTAAGCCACGTCCCCAACTCTGTCAGGTCATGCCCCGTCCCACTCCGCAGCCAACGGGGATTGAAAAAATGAAGGTAAAAATCAACTTCTGTCAGCTGCAGGGGTGGGAGGGAAGTTGGATTTCTTTCTGCAACAACATACAGAAACATTAAATGAAACAGATTAAATCTACCCGTGCAAAGCAATGTTTTCTTCCACTGTTACCCATGGCGTGTCCTCATAAATTACCATGGCATCGACCTGTAATTCTGGCCACCATCAAAAGAAGGACTTAAAACCCCGCCCCAGGTCTTGCAACGTCACGCCCCCGACTCAGTCAGGCCATGACCCCTCCCACTCCGCAGCCAATGGAGATTGAACAATTGAAAGTAAAAATCAACATCTGTCAGCTGCAGGGATGGGAGGGAGAATGACTTTCTCTCTGCAACGACACACAGAAACATTAAATGAAATAGATTAAATATACCCGCGCAAAGCAATGTTTTCTTCCACTGCTACCCATTGTGATTCCTCAAATTACCATGGCATTAACCTATAATTCAGGCCACCCTGAAATGAAGGACTTAACCCCCCCCCCCGTGTCCCATTAAACCACACCCCCTCCCACTCCGCAGCCAATAGGGATTGAAAAAATGAAGGTAAAAATCAATTTCTGTCAGCTGCATTGACTTTCTCTCTGCAACGACACACAGAAACATTAAATAAATAGATGAAATATACCCAGGCGAAGCCAGGTCTTTCTGCTAGTATAATATAAATTATAATTTAACCTGTTTAAAAACACCAGATATAATGCACTGAAAAGTGAATGTGTAATTGCCCAGCAGCAGAATACTATTGGGGCGCTGTGCTGGCAATAATAATATATGTGATGCTGATGTCTGCACAGCGCTGCGGAATATGTCAGCGCTATATAAATGAGTATAATAAATAAATAGAAACAAGGTTTGGGGGAAAACAGCTTTTTCTGTTTAAATGAGAAAAAATAATATTTTCTCTTGCAGGTGGCTGGTTTTGTAGCACAGAAGTGCTAGGATGAGGTTCTCAGCAGCCTTAGGCCTCTTTCACATGAGCAAGTTGTTAACTGCGAACTCGGAGCGTGTGTATAACACAGCTCCCGTCCTGAACTCCCTGAGTCTCGGAGCGCATATGGTCGTGTGCAAGGGCCCTTAAAATCAGAGAAATTCAGATATAGAAAATTGCCAATTTTTGCAAATTTTAGAATTTTTTTTAGACATAAAAGAAAAATATATCAACTCTAGCATGAAGCACCTTGTGTCACGAGAAGACTTAGAATCGCTTGGATCAGTAAAAGCGTTCCAAAGTATGTATTAACAGTATGTATTAAATGATAGGTGCCAATGGTTTATCCCTTACACCAACAAGTGAAGTATTTCGTTTTGTGTACTACATGGTGGAACAAGATCATATTGGGAGAAATATTTGCCTAGAAATTTGATTCTAATAGGGTTGAGGATTCAAGTTTTTCCTTCATACCGTATGGTATAGAAGAGGAGGAATTTTGCAAGAAATGGGAAGAGACGTGGGGTTTGTTTAAGGAATCTGATGCAACTCATTATTGGTCGTAATATTGCCATGTTGGAAACACTCGAAAGTGACATTGTAAGATATCAACATCAATTGGGGAATGTACTGTAAACCTCTGAGAGAGAGAAGTAGGATGAAGAAACGGAGAAATGGATTAAGACTACAGATTAAGACGAAATGATGTACGAAAGCAAGGGATTTTCAGTGAGACCTCCATGATCTAGAATCCAATCAGATATAAAAGGTGGAAGCTGAAAAAAGGTGAGATGAGGGATGAATCTGATTCCTTCAAGTCACTATTCCACATGGTACAATAAATTAAAATTTGAACAGCAGAAGCCAGCAAGTAAACAACACCTGGATTAATAGAGAGACTGGGAGCATAGGGATTATGGATACCAGACATTGAACATAACCTTTCAGATAGGGTCCTTACCCAAGAACAGGTGGAGATTCTTGGTTTGGAACTTACCTCTGCACCATCTTGCAAATTCAACTGTTTTGCAGCAAATAAAGAACCTCCAGCTTTTTGCATGCACTTTGTTTTTAAGATGTATGACCAGAAGAAATTTGATACCACCCTGACCTCTCAGGAAGAACAGAATACAGTGAATATCCTCTGTGACTATTTGTAAGAGACGGAATTGAGTGTAGAGGGTAATTTTCCAACATGCATCTTGCCGAAATCATCTAAATTTCCTCCTTTGTCTCTGAATCCCAGTACTGCGATGCTTGTTTGTCTGGTTGGTAACGAATATGAGAAAATTCTTAACAGTATATTGTGGGATAATTGTAACAGGAGGCAAAGACTAGCAATTAAGGAACTGAGTCAAATGAGGGACTTTCTGATTAAGCCTGCAGACAAGGGAGGGAATGTGGAAAAAGGCTCGTAGACAGTTGAGTCTGAGATCTTTGATGTTCTCCACAGTGTATTGTATAAAGGACTCATTACAAAAAAACAATGTGATTGTCTTCTTCTGGAAGATACAACTATCTCGATGTTCTACATGCTGCTGAAAATCCATAAAAATGGCACTTACAATTGTATCTGGGGTTAATAACATCTGTGATCCAGTATGTAAATGTATTGATTATATGCCACAACTGTTGGTTGAAACTAGTGTTGAGTAAATTGAAGCATCCAAACTTTCTTCTTGTGTCTCAAACTGCCGATTACCTGCTGCACCATGACGTATTCTTCATATGTAGTTTCAGGATGCAAGGGTTAAAGGTAAGCATAACTTTAATTATTAGGTTAACATGTATATAAATGTCAACTGTTGGCCCCATGTGGCCCCATTGTATAATTCTCATACAAAGAGGCATTTTCAGGAGTTTGCAGGCCACAACAGCAATAACTGGCATATTGTGCCACACATCAAATCAGCCAAACTCCATACCAGCTCCTGTCCCTTATGGCAATAATCCTGCGGCCATGTTTGATCCATCTCTGCGCAAGAGATTTCTGAAACGGGGATATGACCGATGTTATGTAGAATCTGGTTACAAGAGGGCTTAACAAGTAAATAAGACCAAGGGGGTTCCATGTGAGACCAAGGAAAACCAGGTGAGATTTATTTGTTGATGTGATTCTCTTTGGAGGGACAGCCCTTTTGAAATATTGGGATTTACAACTGATGGACCCCTCCATTTCTAGTTGCTTCCTATATATTCTATTAGTTACATACCAGAAATCCAAGAATTTAAAAGATCTGTTGGTCCGTAGTTATTATTCTGGGCCGGAACTGGAGCAAGCTTTTGTATCACGTAGACTGAATGGTGATGCAAACCATATGTGGATTGTGTAGCATCAGAGTCGTAGCTACTGGGGGGGTGGGGGATGGGGCGACGGCTCCTGGCCCAGTGACTCAGGGGGGGCCCAGCAAGGATGACCTTAAAACTATCAGGCGAATACAAGTGGGCGCTTCCATTATGGAAGCGCTCACTTGTATTTAGGGACCCCCATCAGACCTCAGATCAGCCCACCCAGCCACATAAGATTAAAATAAAAAACCTCTCTTACCTGTCCCGCGCTGCGGCTGCCCTCCGGTCCGGCGCTCCACTGTCTTCCCTGGCCGGCGCGCACTATGACCTGACGCCGCACATAATCTTATGTGGCTGGGTGGGCTGATCTGAGGTCTGATGGGGGCAATGTAGGCTGATGTGAGGTCTGATGGGGGCACAATACGCTGATCTGAGGTCTGATGGGGGCAATGTAGGCTGATGTGAGGTCTGATGGGGGCACAATACGCTGATCTGAGGTCTGATGAGAGCACAATACGCTGATCTGAGGTCTGATGGGGCACAGTAGGCTGATGTGAGGTCTGATGGGGGCACAATACGCTGATCTGAGGTCTGATGGGGGCACAATACGCTGATCTGAGGTCTGATGGGGCACATTAGGCTGATGTGAGGTCTGATGGGGGCACAATACGCTGATCTGAGGTCTCATGGTGGCACAATACGCTGATCAGAGGTCCAATGGGGCACAATACGCTGATCTGAGGTCTGATGGGGGCACAATACGCTGGTCTGAGGTCTGATGGGGGCAAATTCTGCTGATCTGAGGTTTGATGGGGGCACAATACGCTGATCTGAGCTCTGATGGGGGCACAATACGCTGATCTGAGGTCTGATGGGGGCACAATACGCTGATCTGAGGTCTGATGGGGGCACAATACGCTGATCTGAGGTCTGATGGGGGCACAATACGCTGATCTGAGGTCTGATGGGGGCACATTAGGCTGATCTGAGGTCTCATGGTGGCACAATACGCTGATCAGAGGTCCGATGGGGCACAATACGCTGATCTGAGGTCTGATGGGGGCACAATACGCTGATCTGAGGTCTGATGGGGGCACAATACGCTGATCTGAGGTCTGATGGGGGCATAGTAGGCTGATGTGAGGTCTGATGGGGGCACATTCTGCTGATCTGAGGTCTGATGGGGGCACAATATGCTGATCTGAGGTCTGATGGGGCACAATACACTGATCTGAAGTCTGATGGGGGCACAGTAGGCTGATGTGAGGCCTGATGGGGGCACAGTAGGTTGATCTGAGGTCTGATGGGGGCACAGTAGGCTGATGTGAGGACTAATGGGGGCACATTCTGCTGATCTGAGGTCTGATGGGGGCACAATATGCTGATCTGAGGTCTGATGGGGGCACAATACGCTGGTCTGAGGTCTGATGGGGGCAAATTCTGCTGATCTGAGGTCTGATGGGGGCACAATACGCTGATCTGAGGTCTGATGGGGGCACAATACGCTGATCTGAGGTCTGATGGGGGCACAATACGCTGATCTGAGGTCTGATGGGGGCACATTAGGCTGATCTGAGGTCTCATGGTGGCACAATACGCTGATCAGAGGTCCGATGGGGCACAATACGCTGATCTGAGGTCTGATGGGGGCACAATATGCTGATCTGAGGTCTGATGGGGGCACAATACGCTGATCTGAGGTCTGATGGGGGCATAGTAGGCTGATGTGAGGTCTGATGGGGGCACATTCTGCTGATCTGAGGTCTGATGGGGGCACAATATGCTGATCTGAGGTCTGATGGGGCACAATACACTGATCTGAAGTAGGGCTGCAGTAAACGATTATTTTAGTAATCAAGTAATCTATCGATTATTCCAACGATTAATCGAGTACTCTAATAAGAAAAAACATCTTAAAATAACGTATTGCTTTATAAAAACAATATTTATTATTACTTACAGTGGTACACAGTGTTTTGAATGCACATAAGGCTTCTTTCACAGATGCAATATACATTCTGTCAGAAGAACAGCCAGCCTGAATGTACCGTATCAGGTATAACTGGATACTGCCGGCTGCTGCAGTGATTGACTGTAATGGGGTCCGGCCTTGTTACAGCGTTCAAGCTGGGTTTTGGCTGGATACTACAAAAAGTATGCTTCAAGTAGCGTTTTTTGTTTGGACCATACCCATCGTGTAAGCTAGAACATGGACAGATGGCCTGCCCTGGACCACATTATAGTCAATGAGAGCATATAGCAGCTGGAGTATGCGGCTATACCCAATATGGCATATACAGCAGGCTGCTCTTTTGCCAGTCTGTGTATCTATTATACACCAAGGCCATCAAATTAACCCCTCCATGTCCCCCAGCACCATCATTAGCCCCTCCATGTCCCCCAAGGCCATCAAATTAACCCCTCCATGTCCCCCAGCACCATCATTAGCCCCTCCATGTCCCCCAAGGCCATCAAATTAACCCCTCCATGTCCCCCAGCACCATCATTAGCCCCTCCATGTCCCCCAAGGCCATCAAATTAACCCCTCCATGTCCCCCAGCACCATCATTAGCCCCTCCATGTCCCCCAAGGCCATCAAATTAACCCCTCCATGTCCCCCAGCACCATCATTAGCCCCTCCATGTCCCCCAAGGCCATCAAATTATCCCCTCCATGTCCCCCAGCACCATAATTAGCCCCTCCATGTCCCCCAGCACCATCATTAGCCCCTCCATGTCCCCCAAGGCCATCAAATTATCCCCTCCATGTCCCCCAGCACCATCATTAGCCCCTCCATGTCCCCCAGCACCATCATTAGCCCCTCCATGTCCCCCAAGGCCATCAAATTATCCCCTCCATGTCCCCCAGCACCATAATTAGCCCCTCCATGTCCCCCAGCACCATCATTAGCCCCTCCATGTCCCCCAAGGCCATCAAATTATCCCCTCCATGTCCCCCAGCACCATCATTAGCCCCTCCATGTCCCCCAGCACCATCATTAGCCCCTCCATGTCCCCCAAGGCCATCAAATTATCTCCTCCATGTCCCCCAGCACCATAATTAGCCCCTCCATGTCCCCCAGCACCATAATTAGCCCCTCCATGTCCCCAGCACCATCATTAGCCCCTCCATGTCCCCCAAGGCCATCAAATTAACCCCTCCATGTCCCCCATCACCATAATTAGCCCCTCCATGTCCCCCAAGGCCATCAAATTATCTCCTCCATGTCCCCCAGCACCATAATTAGCCCCTCCATGTCCCCCAGCACCATAATTAGCCCCTCCATGTCCCCCAGCACCATCATTAGCCCCTCCATGTCCCCCAAGGCCATCAAATTAACCCCTCCTTGTCCCCCAGCACCATCATTAGCCCCTCCATGTCCCCCAAGGCCATCAAATTAACCCCTCCATGTCCCCCATCACCATAATTAGCTCCTCCATGTCCCCCAAGGCCATCAAATTAACCCCTCCATGCCCCCCAGCACCATCAATAGCCCCTCCATGTCCCCCAGGGCAATCAAATTAACCCCTCCATGTCCCCCAGTGCCATGAGCCAGCCCCCTACTCTTTTAACAATACTTACCTTACCAGACAGGGTCCGCTCACCACGCTGCTGGGCGACATGGAGTCCGCAGGAGACGACCGCTGCTTCTTCCCAGCATGCAGTGGGAGGGGCCTGACGTCACACATAGCGCCAGGCAGCGCGCGCGCTGACACTGTGTGTGAAGCCAGGCAGCGCGGTTCCAACAGGAGGCCACGGAGCGGTGAGTGAAAGCCTTTTTTCACTCACCCTCTGTTGCCACGTGATTTAAACGAATCCTCGATGCAGGAAAACTGCATTGAGGATTTTTTTGTGTCGATTTCATCGAGTACCTCGATGAATCGTTTCAGCCCTAATCTGAAGTCTGATGGGGGCACAGTAGGCTGATGTGAGGCCTGATGGGGGCACAGTAGGTTGATCTGAGGTCTGATGGGGGCACAGTAGGCTGATGTGAGGACTAATGGGGGCACATTCTGCTGATCTGAGGTCTGATGGGGGCACATTCTGCTGATCTGAGGTCTGATGGGGGCACAGTAGGCTGATGTGAGGACTAATGGGGGCACATTCTGCTGATCTGAGGTCTGATGGGGCACAATATGCTGATCTGAGGTCTGATGGGGGCACAGTAGGCTGATCTGAGGTCTGATGGGGGCACATTCTGCTGATCTGAGGTCTGATGGGGGTACAATACGCTGATCTGAGGTCTGATGGGGGCACAGTAGGCTGATCTGAGGTCTGATGGGGGCACATTCTGCTGATCTGAGGTCTGATGGGGGTACAATACGCTGATCTGAGGTCTGATGGGACACAATACGCTGATCTGGGGTCTGATGGGGCACAATACGCTGATCTGAGGTCTGATGGGGGCATAGTAGGCTGATGTGAGGTCTGATGGGGGCACATTCTGCTGATTTGAGGTCTGATGGGGCACAATATGCTGATCTGAGGTCTGATGGGGGCACAGTACGCTGATCTGAGGTCTGATGGGGCACAATACGCTGATCTGAGGTCTGATGGAGGCACAATAAGCTGATCTGAGGTCTGATGGGGGCAGGGGACTGTTAGTTTAGTGATCCAAAAACTGGGGACAGGTTTCCTTTAACATAGGAGTCTCCTTGTTTTTTTACTCCTATTACTCCTATATTTTACTGCATTATATGGTAGAGTATTTACACTAGGGTATGTAGAAAGTCTATTGTACTGTACTTAACAGCATAGATGATCTAGCAGTTTATACAGTCATCTTTCTAATACAATATTATAACCACAACTAGTAGTATGTGCCTGTGAAATTGGAAACGTGTGTTTGGGGAGCCACTAAGTGGGGGGCCCACTGAAGTATGTTTTGCCCCCCCTGTGCTGAACCTCTAGCTACGCCTCTGTGTAGCATGTATGAACATCAAGAGAACTCAGGACTCTACTGGATGTAAGAGGTACTAAATTACACACACTGTCACATGTGGTACTGTTGGTGTCATTTATTGTGCAACATGTCCCTGTAATCTTATATATGTGGGGATGACATCAAGACAATTCTGCCAACGAGCCAGGAAACTTGTATTAGGGATTGAGGAAGTGAAAATGGAGCAGGATCTCTCCTCACTGAAGACTCTCCTGATACTTTCCAGGGATTTTCATGTATGTAATAATTCTCTATGGAAATTTAAAGTTATTGATAGGATTTTAGTACCCACCAGAGAAGGGAAATTGAAGAAGAACCTGTCCCAAACTGAGGTTAAAATGAACCTTAACAATGTGACACCAAGGGGTCATTTCCATAGAGTATGCCATTCCCTTTGATGGCAGTGAGGTGATACATTATGTCATCCTGATTATCTGCCTTCTTATATTTTATTTATTTTATGTGTATTTTAAACTGTTTGCTCTATATTCTATTTTGCTTAATGTGGTTACCTGGAACTACAGTGCCTTGCGAAAGTATTCACCCCCCTGGAACTTTTCAACCTTTTGACACATTTCAGGATTCAAACAAAAAGATATAACATTTTAAATTTTTGGTGAAGAATCAACAACAAGTGGGTCACAATTGTGAAGTGGAACGAAATTTATTGGATCATTTAAACTTTTTTTTGTAATAATAAAACTGCAAAGTGGGGCGTGCAAAATTATTCGGCCCATTTACTTTCAGTTCAGAAAGCTCACTCCAGAAGTTCATTGAGGATCTCTGAATGATCCAATGTTGTCCTAAATGACTGATGAAGATAAATAGAATCCACCTGTGTGTAATCAAGTCTCCATATAAATGGACCTGCTCTGTGATAGTCTCAGGGTTCTGTTTAAAGCACAGATAGCATCATGAAGACCAAGGAACACACCAGGCAGGTCCGTGATACTGTTGTGGAGACGTTTAAAGCCGGATTTGGATACCAAAAGATTTCCCAAGCTTTAAACATCCCAAGGAGCACTGTGCAAGCGATCATATTGAAATGGAAGGAGTATCAGACCAATGCGAATCTACCAGGACTCGGCCGTCCCTCTAAACTTTCATCTCAATCGAGGAGAAGAATGATCAGAGATGCAGCCAAGAGGCCCATGATCACTCTGGATGAACTGCAGAGATCTACAGCTGAGGTGGGAGAGTCTGTCCATAGGACAACAATCAGTCGAACACTTCACAAATCTGGCCTTTATGGAAGAGTGGCAAGAAGAAAGCCATTTCTCAAAGATATCCATAAAAAGTATTTTACCACAAATGAAATACCAATATATGCGATAAAATACAGAAATTTTTATTATAAGTATATTAAAAGATACAAACAAACATTAAATACATAGTTAGCGATGGAAAGGTCCTCAGCGGATACATAAGAAGAAAGACGCAGGGCAAACAGGGTGGCAATATTCAAGTCATGATGGTACAAAAGGTCATAATAGTCAAAAGAGCATATCCACAACAATTAAAGTACATATTAAAGTGCCAGTGCCTCAAAGATACCTCTGTACCATACATATGACATTAAGTTCATGTGAAAAATAGTAAGTTACCAACCCCAGGCCCTCCACTCTCGATGCGCGTTTCGCTCACTGCTTCACCAGGACGTTTAATAAAAAGTCTTGTTTACAGTTTGTCACAAGCCACCTGGGAGACACACCAAACATGTGGAAGAAGGTGCTCTGGTCAGATGAAACCAAAATCGAACTTTTTGGAAACAATGCAAAACGATATGTTTGGCATAAAAGCA
The DNA here is from genome assembly GCA_900303285.1 of Rhinella marina. Lineage (NCBI taxonomy): Eukaryota > Metazoa > Chordata > Amphibia > Anura > Bufonidae > Rhinella > Rhinella marina. The sequence continues at coordinate 241,891 of ONZH01016999.1, forward strand.
ACACAGCTCATCAGCCTGAACACACCATCCCCACTGTCAAACATGGTGGTGGCAGCATCATGGTTTGGGCCTGCTTTTCATCAGCAGGGACAGGGAAGATGGTTAAAATTGATGGGAAGATGGATGGAGCCAAATACAGGACCATTCTGGATGAAAACCTATTGGAGTCTGCAAAAGATCTGAGACTAGGACGGAGATTTATCTTCCAACAAGACAATGATCCCAAACATAAAGCAAAATCTACAATGGAATGGTTAAAAAATAAACGTATCCAGGTCTTAGAATGGCCAAGTCAAAGTCCAGACCTGAATTCAATTGAGAATATGTGGAAAGAGCTGAAAACTGCTGTTCACAAACGCTCTCCATCCAACCTCAAAGAGCTCGAGCTGTTTTGCATGAAGAATGGGCAAGAATTTCAGTCTCTAGATGTGCAAAACTGATAGAGACATACCCCAAGCGACTTGCAGCTGTAATCGCAGCAAAAGGTGGCGCAACAAAGTATTAATGCAAGGGGGCCAAATAATTTTGCACTCCCCACTTTTCAGTTTTATTATTACAAAAAAAGTTTAAATGATCCAATAAATTTCGTTCCACTTCATAATTGTGACCCACTTGTTGATTCTTCACCAAAAATTTTAAATGTTTAAAATCTTTTTGTTTGAAGCCTGAAATGTGGCAAAATGTTGAAAAATTCCAGGGGGCTGAATATTTTCACAAGGCACTGTATACATGAATTTCAGCATCAGTAGATGTGAACATTGTGCACCCTTTTGATATATTTATTTATTATTCATTTAATATACTTAAGGACTTTCTAAATGAGTTGGTTGAGATGCATTTTATATGTGCTGTTTTCTAATTGAGTTGGACACCTTTTATTATGATATACTTGTATATGTATTTTAGCGTGCTTTTTAGTATAATTGTGCCCACCTTGGGTTCCATTAGTGTTTTATTATTGGACACAAGTGGCAGGCTGTGTACACAATGTTTCCTGGTGATAACGCAACTTGTCATCCCTTTCAGAGGAAGGAAAACATTCCACCATTTTGCTTTGATAGCGAGGGTCTGAAAGCACAGTTTTCCAGTAATCATCAGGCTGCTTGATGTCAATGATACACCTGTCACTGAATAAGCAAGTGAGCACACAGCTCACCATTCTGGCCAGCGTGCTAAGGAGATAGTTCTTTCTGGCTCTCGCCCCCCACTGAGGCGATTGGGTGTCCTGGCCGGGGCCATTGTCATCATCATTTTCTTGCTCCTCTATGTCCAACTCCTCTTCCTAATCACGGAAAATGGTAAATGCAATTGATAATATATGGCTAAACCCTCACACTGATGTTAAAATGAGACTTTCGCATCCTCCATTGTATGCATTTTTGCTGGGGATTGCTGTTAGCAACGGATCACATGTGCAGGATCTTCTCCCCTGGTTTGATATGCGCAACAGCATATGGGGTTTTGAGCACTTCTCTGCCATTTTAGACCAAGTTTTCACCGTGATTGCAACTCCTCTTCCTCCTCCATAGCAGATTCCTTTTGTGGATCCCCAGCAGCTACAGGGCAGACAGCAAGATGTGTTAGCTGTTCTTCTTCCACTGTCATCCCCTGCTTCATCAGCATCTGTTCTGAGATAAATATGAGGGGAATTACATTGTTGGGTGGGTAAGTAACTGGCTTAACAGAGGGTGGTTATTAATGGTACATACTCAGATTGGGTCACTGTCACTAGTGGGGTATCACAGGGATCAGTATTGGGCCCTATTCTCTTCAATATATTTTTTAATGATCTTGTAGAATGCTTGCAGAGTAAAATATCATTTTTTGCAGATTACACTAAACTGTGTAAAGTAATTAACACAGAGGAGGACAGTGAACTGCTACAGATGGATCTGGATAGATTGGAGGCAGTGGCGTACCGCCCATATAGGCAGACCACGCCACTGCTATGGGGCCCGCGGCACAGGGGGGCCTGGAGTGCACGGGAGGCCCCGCCCCCTACTCTGCATCATTAAGATGCGTCCAGTCACTGCGCTCCGGGCCTCTCCTGGCCCCCCTCACCGCTGCAACTTTTACCCTAACGAGTCCTGAGAGCGCTCCCAGCTGGCCCCGCCTCCTCCAGCAGCGCGGCAAGATGGAGGAGGCGGGGCCAGCTGGGAGCGCACAGGAGCGCTCTCAGGACTCGTTAGGGTAAAAGTTGCGGCGGTGAGGGGGGCCAGGAGAGGCCCGGAGCGCAGTGACTGGACGCGTGGGAAAGAAGACCAAGGCCCACCCCCTCCAGAGTGGCGTCAGGACAAGAAATTGTAAGTTTTTATGTGTTTCATGTGTATGTGTGTATTTGTATGTATGTATGTATGTATGTGTATGTATGTGTGTGGGTATATGCATACACTGTACGTACTATATATTGTACAGTGTGGCGCAGGGGTTATATTGTCCGGCATGGTGTAACCGCCATGCATTTGTTGTACAGTATATATTATAATCCCTGTACCATGCTATACAATGTACAGTATAATCTGTACACCATGCTGTATAGTATACAGTATAATCCGTACTCCATGCTGTATAATATACAGTATAATCTGTACTCCATGCTGTATAATATACAGTATAATCCGTACACCATGCTGTATAGTATACAGTATAATCCATACTCCATGCTGTATAATATACAGTATAATCCGTACACCATGCTGTATAATATACAGTGTAGTCCATACACCATGCTGTATAATATACAGTGTAGTCCATACACCATGCTGTATAATATACAGTATAATCCGTACACCATGCTGTATAATATACAGTGTAGCCCGTACACCATACTGTATAATATACAGTGTAGTCCATACACCATGCTGTATAATATACAGTGTAGTCCATACACCATGCTGTATAATATACAGTATAATCCGTACACCATGCTGTATAATATACAGTATAATCCGTACACCATGCTGTATAATATACAGTGTAGTCCATACACCATGCTGTATAATATACAGTGTAGTCCATACACCATGCTGTATAATATACAGTATAATCCGTACACCATGCTGTATAATATACAGTGTAGCCCGTACACCATACTGTATAATATACAGTGTAGTCCATACACCATGCTGTATAATATACAGTGTAGTCCATACACCATGCTGTATAATATACAGTATAATCCGTACACCATGCTGTATAATATACAGTGTAATCCATACGCCATGCTGTATAATACACAGTATAATCCGTACACCATGCTGTATAGTATACAGTATAATCCGTACACCATGCTGTATAATATACAGTATAATCCATACACCATGCTGTATAATATACAGTATAATCCATACACCATGCTGTATAATATACAGTATAATCCGTACACCTTGCTGTATAATATACAGTATAATCCGTACACCATGCTGTATAATATACAGTATAATCCGTACTCCATACTGTATAATACACAGTATAATCCATACACCATGCTGTATGATATACAGTATAATCCATACACCATGCTGTATGATATACAGTATAATCCATACACCATGCTGTATAATACACAGTATAATCCATACACCATGCTGTATAATACACAGTATAATCCATACACCATGCTGTATAATATACAGTGTAGTCCATACACCATGCTGTATAATATACAGTGTAGTCCGTACACCATGCTGTATAATATACAGTATAATCCGTACACCAGGCTGTATAATATACAGTATAATCCCTACACCATGCTGTATAATATACAGTATAATCCGTACACCAGGCTGTATAATAGACAGTATAATCCGTACACCAGGCTGTATAATATACAGTATAATCCATACACCATGCTGTATAATATACAGTATAATCCGTACTCCATACTGTATAATACACAGTATAATCCATACACCATGCTGTATGATATACAGTATAATCCATACACCATGCTGTATAATACACAGTATAATCCATACACCATGCTGTAGGATATACAGTATAATCCATCCTTGTGGCTGCCCCCATTCAGTTAACATCTCCTTAATTTAAAAAAATAAATCAGTAGCTCATGTATACATTTCTTTATTGGCAAATGGGGGTGTGGCATGGGAGGAGCCAGGGTAGCATGTGGGATGGGCCAGGGTAGTGGGCGGGGTTAGGGGCCCCATTCAGATTCTTGCTATGGGGCCCAATGATTTCTATGTACGCCCCTGATTGGAGGCTTGCGCAGAGAAGTGGCAGATGAGGTTTAACACTGACAAATGTAAGGTTATGCACACAGGAAGGAATAATGCAAGTCACCAGTACATACTAAATGGTAAAACACTGGGTAACAGTGACATGGAAAAGGACCTAGGAATTTTAGTGAACAGCAAACTAAGCTGTAAAAACCAGTGTCAGGCAGCTGCTGCCAAGGCCAATAAGATAATGGGTTGCATCAAAAGGGGCATAGATGCCCCTGATGAGAACATAGTCCTGCCACTTTACAAATCACTAGTCAGACCACACATGGAGTACTGTGTACAGTTCTGGGCTCCTGTGAACAAGGCAGACATAGCAGAGCTGGAGAGGGTTCAGAGGAGGGCAACTAAAGTAATAACTGGAATGGGTGGACTACAGTACCCAGAAAGATTATCAAAATTAGGGTTATTCACTTTAGAAAAAAGATGATTTAGGGGAGATCTAATAACTATGTATAAATATATCAGGGGTCAGTACAGAGATCTCTCCCATCATCTATTTATCCCGAGGACTGTGACTGTGACGAGGGGACATCCTCTACGTCTGGAGGAAAGAAGGTTTGTACACAAACATAGAAGAGGATTCTTTACGGTAAGAGCAGTGAGACTATGGAACTCTCTGCCTGAGGAGATGGTGATGGTAAGTTCACTAAAAGAGTTCAAGAGGGGCCTGGATGTCTTTCTGGAGTGTAATAATATTATAGGTTATAGCTACTAGAGATGGGTCGTTGATCCAGGGAGTTATTATGATTGCCTGATTGGAGTCTGGAAGAAATTATTTTCCCCTAAAGTGGGGAAAATTGGCTTCTACCTCACAGGGGTTTTTTGCCTTCCTCTGGATCAACTTGCAGGGTAACAGGCCGAACTAGATGGACGATGTCTTTTTTCAGCCTTATAACCAAGTTACTATGTTCATGCTGCAGTTGTCACTGCTGACAATCTTTGTGGCCTCTTCAAAGGGCTTCAGCACCTGACTGGTGTCTTGGATGAGCTGCCACTGCCTAACACATGCTTGCTGCTGCCAAGGCGGTCTGGTGCTTGACAAAATCGTCCATGGTTTTCGCTGCCCATACAGATGCTCAAGCATTGGCAAAGTTAAATGCCAGCAAGTTATCACGTTGCGGATTAAATGCTGTAGCAGCAGGTCATTCTGTCACTGCAAGTCTAGAAGAGCGTTCCCTGTTAAATACTATTAAATACTGAGTTTACGCTTGTTTCTTTACGATGTATAGTAGTGTGGAGTTTTTGGTCATGGTCAACTGAGATCTTGATATCCAAGAAAACTCTTGATACTTGGCTGATTCAGTGTGTTAACCAAATATTCCTGTCATTGCCTTTGAACTGTCTAGATTTCCAAAGATTCTTTAGTTCCTTGCCATTCAAATAGGATATCGTATGCAAACACATCAAAGAAATCACTGATGCAGCTCCAGTATTATCAAAAATTAGCTCATGTTCCCAATGGGCCAAAAACGTACAATGGTGAGTAAGATGCGCCCATGGCCAGTCCCCTTCACTGTGAAAAAATACCTGGCCCAAATCCCCACAGACTATGGGGGTCATTTATTATCCAGAAATACACCTATATTAGGTGTATTTGGGGTAGAGATTGTGGTGCAACTAGTTGCGACGCAATCTACGACTTTTTCTCACTTACACTAGGTCTAAAAAAGTGGGGGTGACGTGGGCAGGGAAGGGGACGCGATGCCCATCTCATTCAGCAATTTCTACTCTTCTTTTAGGTGTAGAAAAAGGTATAAATGCTGGCTTAAATTTAGACTGGCAAAGTTATGTAGAGGTCTGCGCCCTCTTTATAACTTCGGCGGATCAACCGCTAGATATAGGGGTTATTAAGACTGGCGTTTTAGAATAAATGAACCCGTATATGCACAAACATTATGACGATAACACAGAATATGGCCTAGTGTCAAAGTATACACTTATCTGTATCTTGCAATTTATTGTCTTGCACACCCCGGCAAACCTCACTTGCCGAATCTGTGGCACTTGTGCAGAAAAAGACTCTAAACAAGCAAAACAAAAACTTCCAGGATGCTTACTTCCTTTGCCAGTTCATGATGTCCTGTGGCAACACATGGCCATGAATTTCATCACTGATCTACCTTCTTTCTTAGGATGCACTGTAATCTGGGTGTTGTTTGACAGATTTTGTAAGATAGCTCACTTTGTCTGGTCTTCCTTCAGCAAGTTAACTGGCAAATTTTTACGTAACACACATTTTTTGTTTGCATGGTTTGCTCCTACACATTGGCCCTGATTTATCATTCCTTTACTCCTAGCTTCAAAAAATATCAAAATAGGGTTTTTGTGACTTTCTGCACTTGGTTGCGTGAGATGGGGAAACAGCACTCATTTTGTGAACATTGTATTCGTGTAAATTAAGTTAAATTAATTAAGAGAGCCACAGAGTAAAGCCACAGACACTGCGGTACCGCACGCTTGTAGGAGCAACCCTCTTTCCATCCACAGCTAGTACTCCGATAAGGTATTATGAGTTACTGGATGAGGGTCCCTAGCCCTTAGTAGGGTATTAGTACAGTACTTAAATAGGGTATTCTAAGTTATTGGATGAGGGTCCCAAGCATTGCAATAGGGTATTCTGAATTACTGGATAAAGGTCCCAAGTACTTCAATAGGGTATTCTGAATTACTGGATGAGGGTCCCTAGTACTTCAATAGGGTATTCTGAGGAACTGTATAAAGGTACCTAGTACTCCAATAGCATATTCTGAGTTATTGGATCGGGATAACTAGTACTCCAATATTGTATTATGAGTTGATGGATGAGGGTACCTAGTAATTAGATATTTTGAGTTACTGGATGTGGATACCTACTGCTTCATTAGGGTATTGGGAGTTATTGGATTGGGTACCCAGTACTCCAGTTGGGTACATTGAGTTACATAGAAACATAGAAGATTGACGGCAGAAAAAGACCACCTGGTCCATCTAGTCTGCCCTTTTATTATCCTTTTATTGTTATCTTAGGATAGATACATGTTTATCCCAGGCATGTTTAAATTCAGTTACTGTGGATTTATCAACCACCTCTGCTGGAAGTTTGTTCCAAGCTTCTACTACTCTTTCAGTGAAGTAATATTTTCTAATGTTGTTCTTGATTTTTCCCCCAACTAACCTCAGATTGTGCCCCGTGTTCTTGTGTTCAGTTTCTTATTAATAACCCTTCCCTCCTGAACTTTATTCAGTCCTTTAACATATTTAAAGGTTTCAATCATGTCCCCCCTTTCTCTTCTTTCCTCCAGACTATACATATTAAGAACTCGGAGTCTTTCTTGATAAGTTCTATGCTTTAGACCTTCCACCATTTTTGTAGCTCTTCTTTGGACCCGTTCTATTTTAGCAATATCCTTTTGCAGGTGAGGTCTCCAGAATTGAACACAGTATTCCAGATGTGGTCTCACTAGAGCTCTATACAGAGGGATCATAATCTCCCTCTTTCTGCTCTTTATACCTCTAGCTATGCAGCCAAGCATACGATTTGCTTTCCCCACCGCCTGGCTGCATTGGTTACTCATTTTGGCTGTCAGAGATGACTACCCCCAAATCCTTCTCTTCTGAGGTCTTTGTTAGCACAGAACTGCCAATACGATACTCAGATAGAGGATTTCTTCTCCCCAAGTGCATTATTTTACATTTGGAAACATTGAACTGAAGTTTCCATTGTTTTGACCACTTATCTAATAAAGATAAATCATTCTCCATATTATCGACACCTCCTGGAACATCAACCCTATTACACACTTTTGTGTCATCAGCAAACAAGCAAACAAGCAGAGTTAACTGGTCAGGGCCTCTAATATTTCAATTAAGTATTGTCACTGGATGAGGGTAGCTAGTACTCTGATAACGTATTATAAGTTATTGACTGAGGGTCCCCTTATTACAGTACAGTACTTAAATAGGGTATAGTAAGTTATTCTAAGTTATCAGATGAGGGTCCCAAGCATTCCAATAGGGTATTCTGAATTCCTGGATGAAGGTCCCAATTACTTCAATAGGGCATTCTGAATAACTGGATGAAGATCCCAAGTACTTCAATAGGGCATTCTGAATTACTGGATGAGGGTCCCTAGTTATTCAATAGGGTATTCTGAATTACTGGATAAGGGTACAAGTACTTCAATAGGGCATTCTGAATTAATGGATGAGGGTCCCTAGTTATTCAATAGGGTATTCTGAGTTACTGGATGAGGGTCCCTAGTGCTTAAATAGAGTACTCTGGATTACTGGATGAGGGTCCCTAGTACTTCAAAAGGCTATTCTGAGTTACTGGCTCCCCAAAGATACTAAAGGTACCAATGTCCAGAATCTAAACGGGAAACTCTGTGATTAAGCTGTGTGTGTTTAGGATCATTTTTGCTGATTTACTGCCATTTTGTAGTACAGACATTGCATAAAATAATTACAATACTATACTAAATAACTAGATGGCACCTTTCCCATCATTAAATGATTATTTAAAACCTTTTCACATTGTACAATGAATGTTAACACGCCATTGTCCCTTTATTATTTTTGACACTTACTGATCCTATAATTTACAGGGGAATTTTGTGTCATTTTTTCTTTTCTTATTCACATGTATACACTAAATCCATCCACAGTATGTGCGGTGTGTGTTAAATTGGTCTTGTACACAGGATTTCCTGAGCTCCTAGTGCCTGTGACGTAGCACACCTCCCTTTATCTCCCCCTCCCCCAGCTCTCTCTCTCCCACTCTCTCCCCATCAGCTACAGGAGCAGGTTAGTCGTGTCTTTTTTTTATTGCTCATCTTTTCCTTAGCGTCTTCTGTTTTGCTATGAAGCCATTATTTCTATAAATTTTCCTTTTCTAGGTGTATATCCTTCTGCTTCCCTCTGCTTTTCCTCCTCATCTCTGTTCCTCCCTCCTCCTTCTCCTCCTATATCTGCATCTGTCTTTCTCTTTGGATTTCTCCATTTCGCCCACCTTGCGCCTGTACATATATCCTCTGCACACAGTCTGATTCTTGTCATTGCCAGATTTTTAGCCATTCTTTTGGGACTATGATCGGCATGCTGGTTTTGCATATATGTGTAGAATTCCTCTCTTTTTATTTAACCCATCATCTTCCATTTTATCTGAATGCTTCATTTGCCATTTGCTCCATTGCTTGTTGTCTACACGATGAGCCCTTCTCAGGTCGTTTTGTAATTGCTTAATCCAAACATTTCGGTTCTCCCTTTTGCTTTTTCATATCCTTCTAATCTATCATATCTCTTCCTCCCTCTCCCTGTTATTCTGCCTCCCAAACCACATCCCACAGTATAATACTCTATATATGTGCATGTGTATCCATGTCAGCAATCTGCCTGCTTCCTACAGTATAATCTTTCCATTCTATTACATGTTACTGCTTCTGTCATTCAGTACTATTTATATCCTTGACTTTAACATGCATTTTTGTCTCCTCGTTTTATTCATTCTTTCACACAGTACCTGAAAACACTCAGTATATACTGTGCGCTCTTCCAGGTGTACTCAACTTCATAGCCAGGATTATCATACTGACCTTGGTGTGAGTAAGCTAGACCTGAAACTTTATCTATCACATTCTTTGTCTATATAACCTCACCTCTATCTGCATTGTCCTTTAGTGAAATATTTACACATTGAAGGGAAGCCTTAAATACTATTCAGCATAAGATATAGAGTTTATGAGGAGGCAGTCTTAGAACTACTGTCGTTGCATAGAGTCCCATTTCTATTTAACATCGGGAATCTACTATTGGAGATTGCAAAATTAGTTAAGAACATGCACATCATTGATGGAGTAACATCATTGATGGACCCCAATTAAAACACTTTTAGGCCAATTTGACTTTTTCAGTGGATGCATTAGAAACTTCCTATGTGCACTTGATTGATTTTGTCCAGTTGAACTATGTATATTTTTATGTTTTCTTTAATTCAGCAGTTCTTTTTTGTACTAAAACTGATTTTAACTAATGCTGTGCACATACCTCTTAAACGTCCTGGATTTGGCAGGACAGGCCCGGAATTAATTTGCTGTCCTGTGGTCACAGGATGGCTACAGCAAGTCCTGATTTCAACAGTATTTGAGGATGCACATATATGAATAGAGTTTTGATGCAGGGTGCCCTCAGCTCCCTGCCCCACCATTCCCTGGCCTGTGCACTCTCCAGCAGGCAGACGTGATGCAGCTGAGCAGGAAAGGGCACAAGCTAAGCGATGATGTGTTCTGTTCATTGGAGCAATGGGTAGTAACATGGGGGCACATTTATTAAAACCGGCATTTCAGTCTTGGCGGTGTAACCGAAGTTATGAAGAGGTGCAGGCATCTCCATAATTTTGCCGCATTCAGCGTCAGTTCTAAATGTAAGACAGCTTCTAAATGTAAGACAGATGTCTATCCTGTTATCCTGCAAAGTTGATCCAGAGGAAGGCAAAAAAGCTCATGAAGTAGAAGACAATTTTCCTCATTTTAGGGGAAAAAAGTTGTCCCCTACTCCAGTCAATCAGAATAACTCCCTGGATCAATGACCCATCTCTAGTAACTATAACCTGTAATATTATTACCCTCCAGAAATACATCCAGGCCCCTCTTGAACTCTTTAAGTGAACTCACCATCACCACCTCCTAAGGCACAGAGCTTCATAGTCTCACTGCTCTTACAGTAAAGAATCCTCTTCTATGTTTGTGTACAAACCGCAGATGTCCCCTCGTCACAGTCCTGGGGATAAATAGATCACGGGAGAGATCTCTGTACTGACCCCTGATATATTTATACATAGTTATTAGATCCCCCCTCAGTCGTTTTTTTTCTAAAGTGAATAACCCTAATTTTGATAATCTTTCTGGGTACTGTAGTCCACCCATTCCAGTTATTACTTTAGTTGCCCTCCTCTGAACCCTCTCCAGCTCTGCTAAGTCTGCCTTGTTCACAGGAGCCCAGAACTGTACACAGTACTCCATGTGTGGTCTGACTAGTGATTTGTAAAGTGGCAGGACTATGTTCTCATCACGGGCATCTATGCCCCTTTTGATGCAACCCATAATCTTATTGGCCTTGGCAGCAGCTGTCTGACCATGGTTTCTACAGCTTAGTTTGCTGTTCACTAAATTCCTAAGTCTTTTTCCATGTCAGTGTTACCCAGTGTTTTACCATTTAGTGTGTACTGGTGACTTGCATTATTCCTTCCCATGTGCATAACCTTACATTTGTCAGTGTTAAACCTCATCTACCACTTCTCTGCCCAGCCTCCAATCTATCCAGATCCCTCTGTAGCAGTATACTGTCCTCTTCTGTGTTAATTACTTTACACAGTTGAAGGGCCTAATACTGCCTAATAGGACATAATAATGACCCCTGTGGTACCCCACTAGTGACAGTGACCCAATCTGAGTGTGTACCATTAATTGAGCCAGTTACTCACCCACATGCACACATTTTCCCCCAGTCCAAGCATTCTCATTTTATGTACCAACTTTTTATATAGTACTGTATCAAATGCTTTGGAGAAGTCAAGATATACAACATCCATTGAGAAATCAAGCTTTATGACATCCAACGACTCACCCCGGTCCAGTCTAGAACTTACCTCCTCATAGAGACTCATAAGATTAGTTTGACAGGACCGATCCCTCATAAACCCACGCTGATACAGCGTTATACACATAGGTGAGTATTACTTTTTATTTTATTAAAACTACATGGACCACTATTGTAAGGTGGCACTAAGGCCTGCTTCACATATATCAGTTGTGTCTGGCCAGCTTTTTTATGCCGGGAGCGGGACACAACTGATATGTGTGCATCATTTCAGTGCACCGATCCAACATCTATGCACTGATAGCGCTAGACAGAAAGATTAAGCATGCAGTGCTGCATGATACGTGCACCATTAATATTATCCTTCCATGGTCTTTTCAAAGGTTGGGAGGTATGGCTGTGCATGATGGGCAAGGACACCCTGGGTACACTGGTGATCTTTTGATATTTCATTATTTCATATTTAATCATAGCTTTATTATAACCAAAATAAACACTGTCAAGGTACACTAACATGGCCGAGAAGTGACTTGCCATATGGCAAAAACAACACAGCAATGCAAGTTGCCCTGATATTCAAGAAACTCATGGCCCCATTATAGGCTATGGACACACATGCACATTTGGCATTTGCAACAGTGTCATTGCTTGACCTGTAATATTGTCATCACTTCTGTGTCAGTTATGGCCGATTGTTACATAAAGATTTCACCCATTACTGTTGTTTTCTCAGATGGCTTTTAGAGATAATTCTGCTGTGGTAATAAACAACAGTAAGATATTGTTTATAAAATTTGGGCATACCGTACATACAAGAACTTAGTGGCAGTTTCATTTACAATACATATTCTACTATGATCAATCAAACTTGCATTGGAAAATGGTGCCTTAGGTAACAGTGTGTTTAATTTTCTTTACCTTTCCTTTACTACAGAACGAGCGGTTGAAATGGTCACACATGATATTCACACTCAGATATACAGAAAGGGAAGTTGGGGTTCAGGTGGTTGTACCCTGCATAAATCCTGTACAAAATATATAATGTTTTAACCAAAGTGTCGATCAGTTAACTTTAACATAATTTACTGTATTATTTCCCAAATTTGCTTCTTTTCATTCTTACATGGCTATTGAACCCCTACACCTGTCCTTGCAGCAGATGTCTGTTGTCATGTGAAATCCATATTCAGCGCAGTAAATGCTGAATACAGCTCCTTGCTCAGTGGACATCCTGTATTTGGGGATTGGACAGGAATGCAGAGATTGCAGAAATGATGTTTCCCAGAGCAAGAAACTGAAATTCAGTGTAGAAGGGTTTGGGGCAGCAATTCAAGAATGGTTTAAGGATGCAAAGAATCAAATACAGGTAAAATATATACATTGCAGATTATATTAAGATAGCCTGATCTAAAATTGTAAATGACGTTAAACTTTAAAGAAGACAACAGCCCTGTTGTTAGCAGTGGTTATACTAAGGCATTACCAGCCGCAGCAGTTTTGTGTCCTTCATTGGTACAGTACAGGTGCTAGGTGGTGGTCAAACTCTGTTCAGTTTAACCACCAGCGGGCATGAATAGTAGGCAGGAAAATGCCTCCAATGGATCTAAGTACTTTCGGACAACTACCAGTAAACAAAGAGAGGCTGAGATATAAATTTGAGAGTTTTCAAGCATTATCTGTGGACTGGTGAACGATAAATGCTAGTTCTAATTTAGACATAAAAGCTAAAGGAACACCATACTTACATGCATGAATTATGTTTTCGTCAGGGGTTGCCTGTGTACGGTGACCCAGTGATAAAAATGCAATATCTTTGTAATGAAAATGTGGTCCCTGAGCTGAGATCTTGGGAACGTTAACTGTGTTAGTGTAAACCTGCATGCCCATGCTGCTGCTTTTCTGATCGTACTATATATATAGACGTAAGTATCCAAAGTGGATTCATAGAAGCTGGAGTATGCATATGTATATACAAAGAAGAACAAAACACTTTTGTATACAGCAGCTGCCGTCCCCATAATATTGCGTCTAGTAAAATTCCAGATATATTGTAATTGTTTGAATTCAGAGAACATACTATTCAGAATTTCATTTTATTAATGTATGTTCTTCTTCTGCTTAGGCATGTTCAACCTTTTCCCATCTGTTCAGTAAAATGAAGAATGTGGAAAAAAGGAACAGTTAACAGCAGTCTACTGGCAAGATAAAATCAAGCCAGGACAATCCTGGGTCGGTGAAGGGGTGTAATCAACATTTCAGTTCATCATCCTGTCAAACAGTAGAAAGGGCCTCCAGGCTCTTCTTCAGTAGTCCTAAAAGTATTTTGTATTCCATAGTTTCACATTTCTCTTGCTACTTTTTGTCACAGTATTTGTGACGTGATTTAAGTAAAATAAAAAAAATAATATTTTACTTATTGTGGCTACAAAAAAGGATATACAGGATGAATGAAGAATGTGGTCTACTGGGACGGGACCTTTCTAAGGTGACAGATGAAGAAATGCTATCCCATAGCAAAGAGGAACTTGTACGAAAACTGAGAGAAGAGGAAGCAGAAAAAATGGCAGCTCTTATCCAAAGAGGTCGTCTTATTAAGGAAGTCAACCGTCAGCTGCAAGGTCACTTAACAGAGATTCGAGAGTTAAAACAAGTCAATCATCGTCTTCAGGAGGAAAACAGAGAATTGAAGGACCTATGCTGCTTCTTGGATGATGACAGATTGAAAAGCAAGAAGCTGGCTAGTGAATGGCAGCTCTTTGGATACCATGCAGCCAAAGTGTTACGTGAAGACTTGGGTGGGTATCTGAAAAAACTTTCTGAGCTTGAGAGACGTCAGGATGAGCTTGTGCGGGAAAACTCATGCCTATCTGAAGTTTTTCTCGCTCTTGAGGAAGATGGGGCTTCCATAAGGCATCATGCCAGCCCAGTGGCTTCTTCAGAGCTAAGCCTTTTACCATGTGGACCACGAGACTTGGGAGATGGAAGCTCGAGTACAGGGAGTGTAGGGAGTCCAGATCAACTCCATGTTGTTTGTTCACCTGATGACTGAAAATGGGTGTCCTGTCCAAAGTTGTGAATGTATATGGCTATGAATGACAAGACTGTTGGACTTTAAAATGGGTCTTTTTTGTCAACTAAGCTACTGAGGGGGGAATCTGGGGTAAATAGCTTGTTTTTTTTCTTGTCTACTACACTTTCTGTAAATAGTGTATACACATAAACTCTTAAGCCATTTTCTCTGAAACTATGAGAAAGACAGCACACTAACTCTCTGTATACATACAGATTCCATGGATCTTGCTTGATTGCTCCTAGGCACTAGCTTCTGTATATGTACAGACCAGCAAGAACTTAGTTTCTGATCCCTGTCATTGATCTCTTTATATATTGAGGCATGAGAAGGCTCATTCAGTTCCAAATGAATGGGGCCTTTTGCTTGTTTGGGTAGATGGCATGGCCCATCAGTAGCAGGCAAACTTGGTCTCTGCTTCTCTGTATACAGTATATGCATGTGGGAGAGAGCTTGGTGTCTGCTCTCAGTCTTGGTTCTCTGTATATACAGATGAGACACAGCAAATACTCCTCTCAGTGAATGATCAATGTGTATGTATGCAGGAGAGAGCACAGAGGCAGTCACTCTCTCTGTATACCAGTTAGATGGCAAAATGAGATTTCCACTGTCGTTTTATTGTCACAATAGTATCCCTGGGCATAAATGTGTGTAAACAGAGTTTTTGGTATTATTGCCATAGTTTACTAAATAGTTCACATATAAAATACAAGTTCTAGTCCTTTCCCCTGGTTATCAGTTTAGTACTCCAGACAACCCCATGTGCAATTTCCAATGTTTCTCTGTTACTTCAAACATATGTCTGCATCTGTTCCAGGTTAGGCCCCCTTCACATATGTCCAGAAATCTCTCTCGGTTTACCTCTGGTGTGGTGCAAAAAACACTGTAGGGTAATTGAAGTTAGAACTAGTTACATAGTACAGTTGAAAAAAGACCTAGGTCCATCAAGTTCAACCTTGGGATGGGAGAGGATGTGAATTAAGGGAAGGGAAGTGAGAAACCAGAATTCTACAGATTATTATATTCATTACAGTACAGCCACACGCCTTGGTTTCCTGATGCAGTTTTGGAAGCCAAAATCAGGAGTGAATTCAAAAAAGAGAAGAAGTTGTATTTGTCCTTTATACTGTGTCTCCTTCTATGATCCACTTCTGATTTTGGCCTCGAAAACTGCACAAACCTAACTGTATGGCTGTATACTTACTGTTACTTAGTTCTAAGAATATATCTAAGCCTTTTTTTAAACCAGCAACTGTTATGACCTGCTATGACCACCTTCTCAGGCAGACTAAGCCTTGTCACCCCTGGAGACTGAACTTTTTCTTCTCTAGAAGGAGGCAGTTCCCCCTTATCGTTTGAGGAGATTTTACATGCAACAGCTTTTAACCATATTTCATGCCCCCCCACCCCTTAGATGCCTCTTCTCCAGACTAAATACATGTGATTTTACTATTTCTGCATAACTAAGACCATCTATGCCTCATATCAGTTTATTTGCTCTTCTTTGTACTTTTGCCAGCTCCAGGGCATCCTTTCTGTGGATTGGTGCTGAGAACTGAACTGCATATTCCAGATGAGGCCACTCAAAAGCTTTGTAAAGTGGTAATGTTATGTCTCTGTTGCACAAATACTTGCCTTGTTTAATAGATGGCAGTATTCTGCTGGCCTTAGAAGCAGCTGATTGACATTGTATCCTGTTACTTAGTTTATGATCCATAAGTACACGCAAATCCTTCTCTTCAATTGACTCTCCCACTGTTACTCCGGTTGGACATATGATGCTTGTAATTTCTAGTATTTTGTGCTGCACTACGGTATTGCTGGCTCCGCCTATTTCCATTTTCCAGCCTACTTGTGGTTTGTGTTGGACCTACCTACTTGTGTTGCCCCACCTTTTGTCATTTTGGACTCGCCTACAACATGGGGCCACTTTTAAGTTCCCAGTCTGGCAAAAGCACAACTGGTCAGACACAACTGATTTATGTGCCCTCAGTCTTAAACTTCCTCTGGAAACCAGGAAAACACAATATATGATCCAAAGAATAAAATGATGATGGAGATCTCATTTCCTTGTTTTTCTACATGTACAGCTGACACAGGGTATCTCCTCTCCCATCTATTCCAGAGTCTTGTTAGGAGTGGTCGGTGACATTATATGTGTATAGTCTGCCATGGCCATAAAATGTGAAATAAGTTCATTTCCATGCTCCATGTTGGATACTCACCCTGGGAGGTTTATAGCATGAAGAGAAAGTCAGTGACTGCTTGGGATTTGTATTACCTACTGCAGTTCATCTGAGCTGAAAATAAATTAGTTCACATATGAAATGTTGCCAAATAAATGAAAGTGCTTGGATAGTGTTGGAATTTATGATTTTATATTTATTTATTTATCAGAAAAACTGCTTTATCCCATTTGCTCTCCTCTTTCTGTTGACGATATTGACAGGTCCTGCTTTACAACATGCAAAGAGGACCTGACATGTCTGTTTTAGTAAATACTAATACTCCCTTATGAAAAATGAGTTGTGCTATTTCTCTGGTGCTTTTTTATGCCACAGAAGAGGATTACAAAATGCAAATTTACATCACCATCATTTACAACTTTTTAAGCTTCTCGACACTTTTTTGAAGTGGCATAAAAAGGGAGTAGGGCCTTCAAAACCTGCAGGTTTTACCACAATGTACACCAGAAACGGGTACAAGTTATAGCTGAAGTCTACTTCACCCCCTAGTTTGCATAGATTTGAGTTTCTGGTGCACAGAGGGCCAGAGATGCTACTAATTTATCAAGAGGTATTTCACTCCAGTTCACTGGAAATCAAGACAGCCTTGAAAAATCTCCACACTAGCGAGACGGTATTGTCAAAATGCCTGGAAAAAATGCCAAAACCTGCAGCATGCTGCATTTTTGAAAAGAAGCAAGAACAAACAAAAACACCACCTAATGA
Organism: Rhinella marina; assembly: GCA_900303285.1. NCBI lineage: Eukaryota > Metazoa > Chordata > Amphibia > Anura > Bufonidae > Rhinella > Rhinella marina. Next base: position 259,728 of record ONZH01016999.1, read on the forward strand.
ACAAAAATGCCAGTAGCAAAAATACTTGTGTGTCCTGCGTTTTTTATTTTTCTCATATACCGACAACTAACATTTGGAACTGGCATTTTACACCAAAAAACACAGCTAAACATGCTGGTACAAGAAATGTGACAAAAAATGCAAAAGTGCAGAAAATCACTGGAAAAAAACTGTGAAATCACCCTAATGCCAGACATACACAAGCGAGTTGAATGCGAGAAATTTGCATCGAGTGTCAATGTGAGGTCCCATTCTGGTCGCCGCTCTTCAGATAGGAATGCATAGCATTACACTGATTTATAATATTGCGTAACCCTTAGAGTCCTGAAATCTACTGAATTACAGTGACATAATGCTGTCAGTGTAATACAATAGATTTCAGGACTCTCAGGTCACGCAGCATTATAAATCAGTATAAGGCTCCATTCACATGTCCTGTTTTTCTTTCCTGATTCGATCCTGATTTTTTCAGGACACATTGAAATGAATGGATCCAGATCAGTATCAGGATCGAATCAGGAAAGAAAAACAGAATGTGTGAATGGAGCCTAATGCTGTGCGATCCTGTCAGAGGAGTGGAGGCCATAACGGGACCTCTCACTGACACAGGCTGCAAGTTTATCACATTTAAATCGCTCGTGTGTGTCTGGCCCAAAGGTCTTGGTCTTGATTTTTGATGAAAATATGGTTCCATTATTTTTTAGTGGTGCGTGTGTATGTGTAGTTTAAATATATTCACCTGTTTCACATGATCAAATATATATTTGGGGACTTATTATATATTGTGATCTTACAGTAAAATACACAGCCATGTAATTATGCACCCATGGTTTTGAATAGCCTATCTTATATACAGTATTTGCCTCATGTGGTATAGTAACGAGAGGTCATACAGTACCTAGTGCAGCCTAACCCCTTCACACATTTTCAAGTACATGTACGTGGGAGAATGTGGTCTTTTGCCGCATCCCCACTTACATGTAAGTGTTCTGATCAGGTGGGTGCAGGAGCTGTGTCTGCCCAATCAGTGGCACGGGCCCGGCTGTATCTGCTGGCATAGTTGAAAAATTGATGCCCGTGGATTAACCCTTCACATGCCAGGCTGGGTGTCCTAGGCAACCGTCAGCGTCTTACACTGTAATACACTGATAGTTTAATGCAGCACAATACAGCATGTTGAAGTCCCAATGTGGAACAAAAATAAAAAGTAAAAAAAAAGTGTTTCTTACTAAAAAAATATTAAAGTTTCAAGTGAAAGAAAAACATCCTTCACCTTATAAAATCATGTACAATAAAAAAAAAATGAAAACCAAACATATTAGGTATTGCCAAGTCCGTAATGACTGGCGCTATAACAATATCTCATGATTGCCATTTAAAAAAATAGCCATTTTTTGTCACCGTATCTGACAAAAATTATAATAGCGAGCGGTCAAAATGTTGTATGCTTCCCAAAATAGTATCCATGACAGTCAACATAAAAAACTACAGTCAACATAAAAAAAAAATATGGCTTTCATAAAAATGGCAATGCAAAAACAAGATTTTTTTCTTTTCAAATGTGCTTTTACTGTGTAAAACTTAAAGAGGACCTTTCACCACTCCTGACATGCCTGTTTTAATAGCTTCATGCATTCCCCATGTAATAACAAGTCTGGAACATCTATTCTTATGGCTCTATGTTGTGTCATTCCTTTATTATTTGCACTAGAAGTTATGAATGAATTGCTATTTGTCTTCAGTAAAGGAACAGAAGGGAGGTAACAAGTTTGGGGTGTGTCCCTGCACAGTCTGACTCTATCCAATCAGTGCTGCCATGTTCAGTCTGTGCAGGGACACCCCCCCCCCAACTTGTTACCTCCCCTCTGTTCCCTTACTGAAGACAAATAGCAATTCATTCATAACTTCTTGTGCAAATAATAAAGGAATGACACAACATACAGACATAAGAATAGATGATCTAGAATTGTTATTACATGGGGAATGCATGAAGCTATTAAAACAGTAATGTCAGGAGTGGTGAAAGGTCCTCTTTAACAAAAAAACATACACATATTAGGTATCGCCGGTCTGTAATGACTGGCTCAATAAAATGTCACATGATCTACCCCTTCAGGTGAACACTTTAAAAAAAGAATAAATAAAAGCTATGCCAAAATGGCCATTTTTTTGAATGATAAAAAAAATCATATGTACCCAAAAATGGTACCAATAAAAATGTCATCTGTCAGCACAAGAAGATCGGCAGAAAATAAAAGAAATGTAGCTTTCAGAAAATTAAGACTCAAAAACATGATTTTTTTCACAAATGCTTTAAAAAAAATTTAAATGTGCCTATTTAGTATTGCTGCGTCCGTATCAATCTGCTCTAAGGTGCATTAGCCCTAATATTGCACACGTTATAGTGGGATGCTGGAAAAAAAATCACTATTTGGAAAGAAAAAGCAATTCCGTCAAAGTTTTACCGGTTTTGTTTTCACGGTGTTCCCTATGTGGTAAAACTGACCTGTAACCTTTATTCTCTCGGTCAGTACAATTACAACAATACCACATTTATTTAGTTTTTGTTTTGTTCTAATACTACTAATAATTTTATTTCTTTTCATCACCATAGTCTGACCCCCATACCCCCATAAGTGTTATGTCTGAGGAGCTCATTTTCTGAAGAGCAATCTGTATTTTTCATTAATACCATTTTGGCATGAATATGACTTTTTAATCACAATTTATTAAATTTTTTGGGGAGATGAAACAATGAAAAAATGGTAAATCGCCAGTTTTGATCCTTTTTCCGTTAGGGTGCCTTCTCACGCTGCAGATTTTGTTGTTTGAAATTCAACGACTGAAAAATCAGTGTTATTGACCTGAATAAGGCCTGTGGAAATCCATGTGCTTTCAGCCCCATTCATATGAATGACCTGATTTTCAGTCATGGCATTTTCTGGACAAAATCCACACCATGTGAAGGCACCCTTACACCATTCGTATTATGGGATAAATATTTTTATGTTTTAATAGTACAGGCATTTTTACATTTTTTAAAACTTTTTTTTTTGTACACTCGAATCTCTGATGTAAGAATTTGCATTGAGTCTATGAGAAATTTGCTGTGTTACTATGGAGCCCTGCCACTATAGGAGGTAAAAGCTGGCAAAACTAAAATTAAAAACATAAAATTGAAGATACCTGTTTGCATTTCAATTTCAATTATGTACAAAATTCATGCTAAAATTAAAAATAAAATTTATTTTTTTCATTTAATAATTGATATATGTCCCCATCTGAGTAAGTGATGAGTGACCTGGGCTGCGAAGCGAGGGGAAATACATATGGCAGGGCATGGGGCCACACACCCTGTAAGCAGGGAGAGTGAGATGTGTAGCTATGTGTGAGCTATTGAAGTTGTGCAGAAGCAGAACTCTCTCTATTGGAATTACAGACTTGCTCTTGTCAGCAGATCATTCTTTGCTAAGATATCTGTAATTCCAATAGATAGTGGTGTAGTTTCCAGGTTAAAAGGTGCATCTGCCAGCAGGGGTGTACATAGAAATCACTGGGCCCCATAGCAAGAATCTAAATTGGTCCCCCCATACTCCTTTTATAGCACATCACAATACCCATTCCAGGCCTCTCCCTTTGTTCCATGAACTATGCGTGCTGCTGCATTTTATAATGTATACCATATAATGCATATACAGCAATGTACTGATATGTGAGGTACGGGGTATGATATATGCAGTGTGTTCAGGTATATAGTATATACTGTAGTGTACTGATATGTGAGGTACGAGGTATAATATATGCAATGTGTTCAGGTATATAGTATATAAAATAGTGTACTGATATGTGAGGTACGATGTATAATAGATGAAGTGTGTACAGATATATAGTATATACAGTAGTGTAATGATATGTAAGGTACGAGGTATAATAGATGTAGTGTGTACAGATATAGCACTGCTGTATATACTATATATCTGTACAAACTGCATCTATTATACTTTGTACTTCACATATCAGTCCACTGCTGTATATACTATATATCTCTACATATTGCATCTATAATACTGAGTGATATATGCAGTGTGTGTGTGTATATATATATATATATATATATATATAGAGAGAGAGAGAGAGAGAGAGAGAGAGAGAGAGAGAGCAGTGTATTGATGTGAGACATAGAAGGTATAATAGGTGCAGTGTGTACAGAAATATGTGGTCACAGGGGCGTAGCTAAAGGCTCATGGGCCCTGGTGCAAGAGTTCAGCTTGGGCCCCCCTTCCCTTAGTGCTCTGTGTGTCTTCTTATGCGGCACAAGGGTCTTTGGGCCCCCTCATGCTCCTGGGCCCGGTAGCGACTGCTACCCCTGCACCCCCTATAGCTACGCCCCTGTGTGGTCAGTTATACATTATGACCACAGTGTATGACCATGAGGTAGTGGTCACTGTAACTGTCTGAAGTATTATATATAAGTAAGCAATTAATTAAAACAGGGCATGGGGGGGGGGGGGCAAATGAAGAGAAAATGGAGGACCTCCTCTTACCGCTCCATTCCAGTCTATATTGATCAATGCAGAACTGATTGTGAACTTCTAATACTTGCTGTTAGGGTGTTGAAGGACCTGTGATGATGTCATCACAGGTCCTGGCAGATGTACCTTACAAACCAAGGAACTATACCATGTATTTTTTTTTAAATTTATCTTTATTTGTTTTATACACAACACATTACAATAAAAAAAACATACAACAATGATTTCGTATACATACCCCAACCGCCCATCCCTCTCCCTCCCCCCGTCCGAGTTTTATATATGACGAAGATGTGATAGAATTAAAACTTGGCTAAGTAGCCTATAATTTATTACTATACTTTAACAATTTTCTTCCAGTATTTGATGTCTGGTGCTACCGGAGACATCCACCACCTCACTATTGTGTATCGTGCTTTAAAAAGTTTTTTTAATATCCTTATTTTATTTTCCCTTCTCATATTTATGTCATCATCTAACCCCAACATAATCCATTTTACTGACCAATTTATATTTTGTTGTTCCTCTTTTCCTATCTCTTCTAAAACCTTATCCCAAAAATCTTTGACCGTAGGACATTCCCACATTAAATGGATTAGGTCTGTATCTTCCTTCCCACATTTAGGACACTTAGAGTCTTCCCTTATTTTCCATTTATGCAGTTTACTAGGGGTATAATAAATCCGATGTATCCAATTATACTGTATCAGCTGGAGCCGTAAACTCTCCGAGACTTTCCTTATGTTCTTATATATTAACCTCCATTGTTTTACTGAGATTACTCCAATTTCTTTCTCCCATTCTTTTAATCCTTTAAACTCTCTCTTAGTTACTTGAGTTGCTATTAATTTACGGTAAATTTTGGATAAGATATTTTTTAATATTTTTTTCTCTTTGATATCTTTTACCAAACCCATTGGTTCACTTGTATAGTGATTTTCTTCCTGTCCTGATCTCTTAACTGCATAATATAATTTTGTATATTCATAATAATCTTTATTTGTTACTTTAAACTCTCTTCTGATATCATTCCAATTTTTCAATTGTCCTTCGTTAAATGCATCCTTCATTGTTCTAATTCCTGCTTTTGCTAATTTATCCAGTACCTTCAACTTATTAACTTCTTTCAAATTTCTGTTATTCCATAAGGGAGCAAAATCATACATTCTTGTCTCGTTCATCATTTTTTTCATGATTTTCCAACTTTTACTGAAAATATTACTATCTTTCAATTGTCCTGACTCCAATAGTTCCCATATACTGATCTCCGACCCTCCAATTTCTCTTAACAAATAAGCGAAGTATGGATTTTTTCCCCATTCCAAAATGGATTGTAGTTGATATGCCAAAAAGTATATTCTAAAGTCAGGGATTGCTAACCCCCCCCATTCCCTAGGGAGACACAGATTATCTATTTTTAATCTCACACGTTTCCGGTCCCATATTAGCCTATTCAATATATTTTTTTAAATATGAATTCATTTGGCCAGATCGGGGCTGCTGAGAAAACGTATAGAATTTTAGGTACTATGACTGATTTTATTAGGCATATCCTATCTGCCTTGGATATCGGAAGTCCAAGCCACACTTAGCTTTTCTTTCTAATTTCCTCTACTACTTTCATAGTATTATGTTTGTGAAACTCTGATGTATCTGCTGAAATCTCTATACCCAAATATCTGAATGTACTCCCTCTTTCCATTACACTTATCTTTTCACTTATGTCTCCTACTCTATCTCCCAATGGCATCAGAACGGATTTCTCCCAGTTTATTGAAAGCCCAGAGACCTCACCATATTCCTCTATTGTCTTCGTGATCTTAGTTAGGCTACTTTCACACTAGCGTTTTTAAATTCCGGTATTGAGTTCCGTCAAAGGGGCTCAATACCGGAAAAAAACGCTTCAGTTTTGTCCCCATTCATTGTCAATGGGGACAAAACTGAACTGAAGACAACGGAATGCTCCTGAAAGCATTCCGTTCAGTCTTCAGACCGGAGGACAAACCGCAGCATGCTGCGGTTTGCTCTCCGGTCCAGGCATCCGCACCAAGACGGATCCGGAATGACCCCCAATGCAAGTCAATGGGGACGGATCCGTTTGGTGTGGACACACCAGTAATCCGGATCTGTCCTCCATTGATTTCCAATGGGGGGTCATTCCGGATCCGGCATACATACACACAGACTACATACAAACAAACATACAGACATACATACAAACATACAGACATACATACATACTCACATACTCCCGGGACGCCGGCAGCAGGTCTTCACGTGCCTCCTGCACGCTGCGATGACGTTTCCCCACTGCGCCCAGCAGAGGGCGCTGTGGGGAATCGTCATCACTGCGCGCAGGAGGCGCGTGAAGACGTTCTGCCGGCGTCCCGGGAGTATGTGAGTATGTATGTATGTCTGTATGTTTGTATGTATGTCTGTTTGTATGTAGTCTGTGTGTTGTTTTAATGTGTGGCATGTGTGGGGCCGGAGCGCTGCTCCGGCTCCACACATGTATAGCGTTAGCACGGATCCGTCGGCACCCTTTAGGTGCCGGATCCGTGCTAACGCTAGTGTGAAAGTAGCCTTAAAGATATAGCTGGGTCCTTCAGAAACATCAGAATGTCATCTGCATACAGAGTTAATTTGTCCTCTCTCCCCCCCACTCCGAATCCCGCCATTTCTGGGTCTTTTCTGATTTTAATTGCTAGAGGCTCAATAGCCAATGCAAAGAGTAGGGGGGAGAGAGGACAACCCTGTCTAGTACCTCTTGTAAGATCAAAACATTCCCCGGGAACCCCATTCACTATCACAGAGGCCCTTGGCTTATTATAAAGCAGTTTAACCATTTCAATATACTTTGGACCAATTCTGAACCGCTTCATCACTTCCCAGAGGTGGTCCCACTCCACCCTGTCAAACGCCTTAGTTGCGTCTAAAGACAGGATTGAGTGGGAACCCCCCGGTTCTCCTATCTGAATGTTATTTAATACTCTCCCAAGATTATTCCTGGTTGACCTACCAGGAATGAATCCATTCTGGTCTGGATGAATAAGATGTGTCATGTATTTCAACAACCTATTGGCTAGAACCTTAGCATATAATTTATTGTCCACATTTATTAATGAAATAGGTCTATACGACTGTACTTTTATGGGGTTCTTCCCCTGTTTCGGGATTAATGTGATTCTAGCCTCCATCATTGAGTTTGGTAATTTCCCCTCCCTAATAGATGTATTAATAACTCTATGAAGTGCTGGTATAAGTTCAGGTCCTAGTTTCCGATAAATTTCATAGGGTAATCCATCGGCCCCTGGGGTCGAATTTCCCTTTACCTGTCTCAAAGCTGCCCAAATTTCTCCCGGGGTTATAGGTGTTTCCAATTCTTCCCTTTCTTCTGTATTTAATTTAGGTAGATCAATTTGGTCTAAATAGTATAACTATACCATGTATTGGTGCAGTTCCTTTGCTGATCCTGCAGGACCTGTGATGTTGAAGATGATGTCATCACAGGTCCTGGCAGATGCACTGTTCTAAGCTGGGAACTACACTTTACACTGTGCAGTTCCCTTACAGGACCTACAATGACATCATCAAAGGTCCTTTAGCTTTAGGAAGATAGACGGAGCAATTAGTGGGCGGGGGCCTCTCCTCCACTGTGGGCCCCTCTTCCTTATGGGCCCCATAGCAGCTGCGTGGTCTGCCTATATGGTAGGTACGCCACTGTCTGCCAGGACCTCTGATGACATCATCACAGGACCTTCAACCCCTAACAGCATGGAGAAGAACTGCACAATAAGCTCTCCATGGAGACTAAAATGGAGTGGTAAGAGGAGGTCTCCCCTTTTCTTTTCACTTCTCCCCCATTCCCTGTTTTTATTCATATATTGCACTGCAGACAGTAACAACCACCACTACCTTATGTACCTGACACAATATCCATAATATATAACCGACCACATATCTGTACACACTGCATCTATTATACCTCGTACCTATCACATCAGTACACTGCTCTCTCTCTCTTTTTATATATATATATATATATATATATATATATACTAGCTGAAGGACCCGGCTTCGCCCGGGTATATTTAATTTATTTCTTTTACTGTTTGTGTGTGTGTGTCGTTAAAAGATATCGAGAGTGACCTCTACAGTGCCTGCCCATTTAACAGTGACCTCTAAACCGGCTCGCCCCTTTAACAGTGACCTCTACAGCGACCCGCCCCTTTAACAGAGACCTCTACAGTGGCCCGCCCCTTTAACAGTGACCTCTACAGCAGCCTGCCCCTTTAACAGTGATCTCTACAGCAGCCTGCCCCTTCAACAGTGACCTCTACAGTGGCCCGCCCCTTTAACAGTGACCTCTACAGCGGCCCGCCCCTTTAACAGTGATTTCTACAGCAGCCCGCCCCTTTAACAGTGATCTCTACAGCAGCCTGCCCCTTCAACAGTGACCTCTACAGCAGCCTGCCCCTTTAAAGGGGTTGTCCAAGTTATTTTTTTGTTCTTTATATGTTTCTAACTTGTCAGGTATAACAACTTTCCCATATACTTTGTGTTTCTAAAGCTGCTGGTTTCTCAGAGTTGACTGAGGGTCACATGACCTGTGATGTCACCTTATCTCTCTGCTCTGTGATGTTTCGTTCACAAGCCTCAGAGTTCAGATAACAGTCTGTACACGAGACGTCACTGGCCACGCCCCCTTTCTTTGCCGGGCTCCTGCTATCTGCTTTCTTCCTGGTTTCCTTCAGATAAAACATTAACCCCTTCAGCCAGAACACACTGAGGGCTCAAGGCTTTATAACAAACAGTAGCTGCAGCAGTGAGAGGAGACAAATGCTGGGCACAAGAGCTGTAGAGGAATTGTATTGTACAAGAACAGGTAGGGAGAAAATCCTGTGTGTATCAGCAGTGTCATTGTACAGCTGGGACTTGTAGTCCTGCACATACAACATGCTGCTGAGTATTCCAGCAGGCAGACATGTCACTCAGCACTTGTATTCATTCCCTTTGCAGAGAGGGGGGAGAAGGGGGAGGGGCTGAGATTGTTGTTATTGCATGTAAACAAAGACCAGAAGAGAACCAGGGAAATTAGGAAATATGGATTTTTTTTTTGCCTAAAACTTGCTGAACTTAGTTATATATTGCTGCCCATCAGATTTACAGTGCTATATATTTTTTGTCATAACTCAGACAACCCCTTTAACAGTGATCTCTACAGCTGCCCACCCCTTTAACAGTGACCTCTACAAAAGCCGCCCCTTTAACTGTGACCTCCACAGCAGCTAGAGTGGCCACTGTCTTCACCCCAGAAAGCCAGACCTCACCGGCCATTCCCCCAAACGTGAAACAGCGCCCCCAGTTCCCATGAAGACACATCACTAAACATGAGGCCACGCCCCCCCTGGCTCCGTGAAGACATGGAGGAGAAGCTATCTGAGTGTGAGCTACTGAAAGGGTGGACATCCCTGTGTCTGTCCAGGCACTGCGTCGGACAGAGAACAGGTAGCCAAAAAACTGGACTGTCCAGCCTAAAGCCGGACATCTGGCCACCCTAACATCAGCCTGCCCCTAGGGTGGCCAGAGGTCTTGTTTTAGGCTGGACGGTCTGGCTTTCAGACTCCCTGTCCTCTGTCATGCGCATGGCCTGGATGGACACAGCAGCAGCACTCTCAGCAGCAGCACTGTGCAGTCTGCGCAATGAGCTGCAGGGAGAAAGTCACCCTCCCCCCACCCCTGCAGCTGACAGAAGGTGATTTTTACCAATATTTTTAATCCCGGTCAAATGCAGCATGGAAGGGGCGTGGCCTGACTGAGTCAGGAGCGTGACTTAGTGGGATCTGGAGGTGGTGCTTTTAAGTCCTTCTTTTGACGGTGGCCAGAATTACAGGTCGATGCCTGATTTAGGAGGAAGGTGGGTAGCAGTGGAAGAAAACATCTTTTATTACTACTGAACAGTAAATATGTAAAATTTACATTATATAAGGTAATGATTGATGATGAGTTAGTCTAAAACATAAGTTATAGTTATGGTAACCAGGAATACCCATTTACCATTGTCATCCACAGTGCTCTGCCTCTTTAATGCAGACCTAAAGCAGTGATCTGGCTAGGTTGTCATAGAAACCTGATGTGTGCCTATGAGCTTCTATTGGCTGATAAGGGTCATGTGACCAGGCTACTATTGGCTAATGCATTTTTTGGGAATATCTCAGGAACGGTACGTCCTGGAGTGTTGAAAACTGTTCTAAAACCTTCCCAGACACCTGATGTACGTGTGCCAAATTTTGTGATTGTAGCTGCAGCGGTGCGGATTCCTTTAGCGGACATACACACACACACACACATACACTCAGCTTTATATTATATATATAGCATTTATTATACAGTATAATAGATGCAGTGAGTACAGATATATAATATATACAGCAATGTACTGATGTGAGAGGTACAAGGTACAATAGATGCAGTGGGTACAGATATTGTGAGATATATAATGTGAGGTGTAATTTATACCTCTTACCTTACATATCAGTACACTGCTGTATATACTATATATCTGTATACACTGCACCTATTATACCTCTTACTATCTGACAGTTGGCAACATGTGACCTGTAATGTCACACCTTCCTTTACCCACTCCATTCTAACTTCTACCAAAAAAGACTCCCCCCTCTGACCTCACTGCTCTGTCCTGCAAGTCCGAAACAGAGGTGAAAGATTTAAATGGGGACATTGCTGCTGCCAGGAGGCAGGGGTTGTCAGAGGAAAATAATGCTTGGTATTTTGTACTTCATAATGATAATTATTTGGCACTGTTGGGAAGATAGTTTGTGCTGCAATCAGAGGTCGCACTAATTCCTGTACAAGCATCAAAGACGCTTGTTTAGGGCATCTTACTCTCTAAAAAAGTCTTATGTGTACCAATACACTTTAGACTTTCCCTGTGAACTGCACAGGCAGTGCAGAGATGATGCTGGTGCCTGAAATAACCAATAGCAAATCTTCTTACAGCAAGGAGCTTTGTTATTGGTTGGTTTGGCAGGCTGCTGGACCATTCGGCACACTGCTCTGAAGTTAGGGAGAGTACTGCAGCTTGATCTTCACAGGGTGGTGCCTGGTTGGGTAAGTGGCTTCCTGGTTTGCCATGTGCCTTAGTTTTTGAAACTTTTGATATGTCATAGGGACATATCAAAAGTGTTGATCAGTGGGGGTCCCAGCTGTGAGATCCCTGCTGATCTCTAGAACAAGGCGTCTAAAGCGCTTAGCTTCACTGTTGAGCACAATAGTGAAGATGGTTCCACAGACTTTCTGTTGAGACTGTCTTCAGTATTGCTTCCAGCAATGTGGAGAAGCAGCGCTTGGCTGAGCGCTTATGACTCCTCATCCTAGAGATCAGTGGGGGTCTCAGAGCTGGGATTAGCGCCGGACAAAACTTTTGACATGAATTCATGACATATCAAAAGTTTCAAAAAAGTGTAGTTACTTTTTAACCCTTTCAGCCCAGGGCCTGTTTTCATCTTCCTGCCTAGGCCATTTTTTGCAAATCTGACAGGTGTCACTTTATGTGGTAATAACTTTGGAACACTTTTACTTATCCAAGCCATTCTGAGATTGTTTTCTCGTGACACATTGTACTTCATGACAGTGATAAATTTGAATCAATATATTTCACCTTTATTTATGAAAAAATCCCAAATTTACCAAAAATTTGGAAAAATTCACAATTTTCAAAATTTCAATTTCTCTGCTTTTAAAACAGAAAGTGATACCTCATAAAATATGTATTACTCAACATTCCCCATATGTCTACTTTATGTTGGCATCATTTTCTAAATGTCATTTTATTTTCTTAGGAAGTTAGAGGGCTTAGAAGTTTAGAAGAAATTTCTCAAATTTTCAACAAAATTTCCTAAACCATTTTTTTTAAGCACCAATTCAGTTATAAAGTGATTTTGAGGGGCTTATGCAATGGAAACCACCCATAAATGACCCCACTTTAGAAACTACACCCCTCAAATTATAATAAACTGATGTTATAAATGTTTTTAACCCTTGAGGTGTTCCACAAGAATTAAATGAAAATGGAGGTGAAATTTCAAAATTTCACTTTTTTGGTAGATTATTCATGTTAATATTTTTTTTCTTGCAACAGAGCAAGAGTTAACAGCAAACTAAACCTCAATATACATTACTCTGATTCTGCAGTTTACAGAAATACCTCATATGTGGTGGTAAACTGCTCTATGGGCACGTGGCAGTGGTCAGAAGAAAAGAAGCGCCATACGGATTTTAGAGGCAGATTTTGCTAGAATGGTTTTTAGGCACCATTTTGTAATTGAGAGACCCTGACGTACCCCTAGAGTGGAAACCCTCAAAAAGTGAACCCATTTTGTAAACTACACCCTTTAAAGAATATATTAAGGGGTGTACTGACTATTTTGACCCCCTAAGCATTTTACGGAATTTGGAAACACTTGGCTGTGAAAATGAAAAGTTTCATTTCTTCCAATAAAATGTTGCTTTAGCCCCAAATTTTTCATTTTCACAAAAGGTAACAGGAGAAAAGCACCCAATAATTTGTTACTTATTTTCTCCTGAATACGGCAACACCCCATATGTGGTGGTAAACATGGCACACATGGTTGTGGGGGCACATGGCAGGATTCAGAACAGAAGGAGCGCCATATGGATTTTGCAGCGCAGATTTTGATGGATTGGTTTGCGGGTGCCATTGGTTTTTATTTTTTGAGTTATTGTCTTATGTGGGGGCTCAGTTTTTTGCGGGATGAGGTGACATTTTCATTGGTACCATTTTGGGGTACATAAGACTTTTTGATTGCTTGGTATTACACTTTTTGTGAGTCAAGCTGAAAAAAATATAGTTTTTAAATTTTTTTTACAGCATTCACTTGAAGGGGCAAATCATGTGATATTTTTATAGAGCAGGTTGTTACGGACGCGGCAATACCCAATATGTCTATTATTTATATTTTTCTTAAGTTTTACACAGTAAATTTTTGAACAGAATAAAATCTTGTTTTTGTGTTGCCATTTTCTGAGAGCCATATTTTTTTTTATTTTTGTGGCGATTGTCTCAGGTTAGGGTCTAACTTTCTGCGGGATGCGATGACGGTTTGATTGGTACCATTTTGGGGTAAATACGCCTTTTTGATCGCGTGGTATTACACTTTTTGTGAGGCAAGGTGAAAAAAATGGCTGTTATGGCATAGTTTTTTTTTTTTTATTTTTTTTACAGCTTTCACCTGGTCGGCCATCTCATGTAATATTTTCATAGAGCAAGTTGTTACGGACGCGTCGATACCTAATATGTATACTTTTCTTTTTTTGCCTTTTTTTTTTTACAATTTTTTTTTTACTTTATTTTGGGAAAAGTGCGCTTTTTTTTTACTTGAAACTTTTTTGTAAAACTTTATTTTTTTCACTTTTTTTGTCACTTTTTTTTAACTTTTAGGGGTCTGATGCCCTTTACAATGCATTACAATACTTCTGCATTGTAATGCATTGGCTGTAAGTGTATTACCAATGTAATACACTTACAGCCTGCTTCCTGTGAGATCCAGGGGCTGGATCTCACAGGCTCGCAGGGATGGCAGCCCTGCTGTGGCGGGGACCCGATGGACTCTCCTTGAGCATGCCTGCATCGCATGTGCCGCGGTGAGCGCTGACCGCGGCACATCGAGGGTTAATACGCCCGCATTGGTGTTTTCACCGATGCGGGCGTACACAGCAGGGGTCCGGCTACTGGGAACAGCCGGCCCCCTGCAGCTGATTGGGCGGGTGCAGCTCCTGCACCCGCCCGATCAGCGCGCCGTAGTACTACGTCGCTGGGCGTCAAGCCCCTTCACACAGCGCCGTACTATTACGGCGCTGGGCGTGAAAAGGTTAATGTTGGACAGAGAACTTGCCTGTAGGTAATGCACAGCAGGTTATGGGAAGATCCAGTCTATTGGACTTTATCACTTGGCTATAATAGTCTGCTGTGCATTCACTTCAGAACCTTCCCAGGGGCTTATTAACGCCATCATGGAGTGAGGGGGTGATGTTATTTACATGGGACTATTTGTTGGAGGGGTTAGAGGGAGGGGGTGATATTATTTACATGAGACTGTATGTTGGGAGAGGCTAGAGGAAAGTGGTGATGTTATTTACATGGGACTAGAAGGGTCTGTACGGAGGGGTGATGTGTTATTTAGACTAGTAATGGTTCCTCTGCATGAATACTCACTGTTAGGGCACGTTCACACCATGGATATTTATTTCTGTTGTTTTGCTCTGTTTGATGAACAGAACAATGAAAATAACGGAAGTGCCGGATCAGGCACCTAACTGACCTGAACGGAGCTGAATAGACACCATTGATTGTAATTACCAGACAAAAAAGTCCTGCATATAAGGCTTTTTCATCTGGTCTTTTTGAGAGAATTTATCAACAGAAGCCCCAAATGGAGTGCGATTTCTGATTGCAATATTATATTTATATGGTGAAGTTGGAGAGGTAATTTGACAATGCATGCTACTCAGAGGTATTTTGAGCTTTATCATCATATGTGTTGCTGTTGGGTAGGGTAATGTATCCTCCATACCACACATTTTTGTGTTCCACTTTTATTTTCTTTCTTATATTGATGGTTTAAAAAGAGCCATGACCAAGCAAAATAAAATTCAAATCCGCAGTGTGCATTGTGCACCATTATTTTTATGCATCATATGTGGGCTGGGGGAGGGGAGGGTTGTGTACCAGGGCTGTTTTGTAATCCCAGTCTGGCACTGACGGCACACAATATAACACGCAGCAGCAAGCACAGTTCATGGAGCAAGGAAAGGAGCCACGAATGGGTAGTGGGAAGGGCTATAAATGGGGCATGACGGTCCAATTCAAATTCGTGCTTAGGGGCCCAGTAATTTCTATGTATGCACCTGGTCCAGAGGTAATTAACATCTTTTACGTATTGACCCATGGCCACTGATACTAATTTACACGTATTTGAATATTGGGAAACTCGAAAATGAAAATTAAAAACTTAAAATGAAAATGAAATCTGCAGTAGGTGTCGCTTTTCATTTAAATTTTGGCACAAAATTACTCTACAGAGATGAAAACTGAATCGCAAATTTTTGACAGAAAATGTCTACAGAGATGAAAACTGAATCGCAAATTGTTGTTTGGCTTTTCATTGATGCATTTTGCATTTGATGATAATTAAATGATGAAATGGAAAATTAAAGGCCAAAGGGCTTTTCAAATTTTATTGTTCTCACATATTACTTGTTCGTTGGGTTAAAAATAAAATTGCAAATGAAAGTATTAGTATAGTGCCACAGGCAGGGTCTCAATATAAACATAACTTTTGTAGCCTCGAATCCTTCAGAGGGACAGAGGCTGCCGTGGAGAATAATTGCCTCCCCCTATCACCACTATGGCGAGCCATTCCAGTCCCGGAAATACTGCGCTTCTGGGTTTTCAGCCTTCAGGTGCTATGGTCACATTTGACCATGGCATCTAAGTGTTAAAGGTCTGTGACCAGTGTTATCACCGATCACAGGCATTAGCCCTAGACCTTTGCTGTTTGAAACAGAGGATTTGAATGGTGGTGGTTATCAAAGGGTTAAGTCTACTATGTGTTTCCCTTTGCTGGAAGAAAACACACCATAAACTCAGGTAAAGTATGTTGTTGGAAAAACCGCATGTGTTTTTTGGTGCATTTTTTTTTTTTTGCTGCACTAAAAACACAGCACAGCCGTGATGTGTGGTAACACCCATACATTGTTTGCCTGTGCCACATCCTCTGGAAAAGATATCAGATTAATGACATCCATACTTGTTCCAGCTGGCTGTGTAAGGGTTTTTATATGTTCACCCTCCTAGCCGTCGTCACTCAGTTGTCACACCCATTTCCTTTACCATTGTTTTCACATGTCTTCAGACTTATTCATAGGAAATCAGGAAATGCTTAGACCCCAACTTGGCTGCATTTGATTTAGTATTAGACTATGGACACTAATGAATATGATACTAAACAATAATCTCAAAAATAAAAATTCTATCATTTTTTATTTAATCTCATGATGTAAGACATAAAAAGTATTTAAAATGAAACACCCACATAATAATAGATGCCATTTTTTGTTTTTTTGTTATCTGATTATGATGACCCTTGTTGTAGTGAATAGGATTCATATCTGATTGTTAGATCTCTCATTTCCCTGATAGCAGCATTTGATGAGCGATGTGCTGATCATTAAGTCTGGAGAATACAACGCCATTGTGCTTTTGTCTAGGGCATGTGCAATCCATTCCTGGGTTTGGTGTGGCCCAGTTTGTATTCCTCTGACCTATCCAGTACATGTATGTGCCATAGTATCAGGGCAGAGCCTTCGTACCAAGCCTCGTTCTGGTCTTGGTGATGTAGCACGTTTTTCCTGATGGCTTATTATGAGAAACATGTGGATAGGTGCTATATAGCGGGGCTGATTCTCTTAAGGTATTTTATCTTATTTATAATTCCAAAATATATTTATTGTGTTAATTGCAAAACAGGAGAAATCTCAATTACAATAGTAAGGCATATTAATGATGTAGATACATTTCTCCAACTGGTACAATCGCATACGATGAACAACGAATTAAGTAACGAAGTGTGTAAATAAAACAATCGTAAACCAATAAAAATGTTCATTAAACAAGAGTTGTCTGACTCATTTTACAGTAGAATTGTGAGAAACAGTCTGGTGAACTCCCCCGGTCAGGGGTAAAAGATGGGAGGGGAAGAAAGAAAGAAATGAAAAAGGGGAGGAGTGGGGGTGTGAAAAATAGAAATAAGTGGGATAGTCTCCCACAGACCAGGTTATCTGGCTATAGAGACAAATAGTATTGTAAATTGGGGGAGTTAGAGCAGTTCAGCCAGGGATTCCATATTTGCGCATAGCGTTCTCTTGTATCATTTAGCGTAGCGTTTAGCTTTTCATACAGCGCAATAGTATTGACTCTGTGAATAACTAATGAAATCCGAAGGGATGAAGTACGCCATTTGGCTGCTATGTGAATCCTGGCTGACATCAGGATGAACTGAAGCAATTTATACTCCGTATAGGTAAAGGTTGGCGGCTTAAGTCCAAGTAAGTATATAGAAGCTGAAAGGGGTAGATCCTTCCTGAAGACCTCATATAGTCCTCTTTTGATGTTAGTCCAGAACTGACGTACGATTGGACAAGTCCACCATATATGAAGGGTGTTTCCCACAGACTGGCACCCCCGAAAGCAATAGGGGGGGACAGTGGGATAGAAAGCATGTAGCCTGGACGGTACAAAATAGGTCCTATGAAGAATCTTCAAAGAAGTTTCCATTAAGGTGACCTGCCAGCTCCCCTTACTGATCATAGTACAGCAGTCTTGCCATTGTTCCATGGAGAGGGTCTCTCCGAGGTCAACCTCCCAGCTATACATAAAAGCCAATTTGGGATTAGGGGGTGGAGCATTTAACAACGAGTAAATAAAAGAAAGAGAACCCTTCTCTGAAGCCTTGTATCTACAAAGTCTCTCAAATGGTGTATGTACTATTATATGGTTGGCTGGGATTTGAGATGTTAGGAAATGGAAAACCTGGGAGACTCTAAAGATTTCTAAGTGTGGGGGAGAGAATGCAGATAGGAAGTATGCCCTGGACATGAGTTGAGAGCGGAGTAGGAAGTCACCAACACAAAGTAGTCTGGTATGTTTCCACCAAATGAATTCGGTTGGTGATAGACCAGGTGGGAATAGGGGGTTTCTAAACAATGGAAGCAAGGGAGATATAGGATTCTGTAATTTATATTTAAATCTAGCCTTCCTCCAGAGTTGAAGCATGAGGTAGGGGATTTTTGCGGCAGGGTCTATCATCCCCAAAGGAATGTCAGGTGACCAAATCAGTGCTAATGGGGAGGTAGGTAGTAGCAAGTCAGACTCTAAGTGTACCCATTGTGGGGAATGAGAAGAAGCATTAAATGAAACCAGCTGTGACAACCGGGCTGCAAGATAATATTTGTAAAGATGAGGAACTGAGAGACCGCCCACACTCTTATGTAGATGCATTATATTTCTAGCTATCCTCGGTCTCTTATAGGCCCATATGAAACGGAAAATTTCCGTCTGCAAAGTCTTTAGAGAGGAGCCCGTTAAAGGCGTAGGAAGAGACCGGAATAGGTATAATATTCTCGGTAATGTGACCATTTTAACTGTATGAATTCTGCCTATCCACGATAGAGTAGGGTAGTTCCAGTTGTGTAAATCTTGGAGGAGTGCAGGAATAAGCCTAGCATAGTTCCATTTAAAAGTCAAGTCTAGTGTTTTAGGAATATTAACACCGAGGTACGGTAAATACTGATCCCTATGGGTAAATCCAAAGTTAAGAGAAATTAAGTCTCCCACCGATTTAGGTACATGGTAGTGTAGAATCTCTGATTTTGTAGCGTTAATCCGTAGACCAGAAAAGCGACTGAAAGAATCTAAACAGTTCAATAAATTGGGCAGTGTAGTCAAGGGACGTGTGATAGTAAGGAGCATGTCGTCTGCGAAGAGGCTCACTTTATATTCGCGTGAGCCAATTCGAACTCCTGCTATATTTGGGTTGGAGCGAATCATGATGGCTAGCGGTTCGATTGCTAGGGCAAACAAGGCGGGAGACAAGGGGCATCCCTGTCGAGTACCTCGGCTAATACTGATCGGGGCCGGGTTGTCGGTAGGCAACTTTAAAAAAGCCGTGGGGGTTGTATAGAGAGCCCGTATTGCACTAACAAATTTACCCGAGATACCCATGGCAGACATGACTTGATAGAGGTAATTCCAAGAGAGGCTATCAAAAGCCTTTTCAATATCTAAGGCTAACAAAGAAAGGGGTCTAGACTTCGTATTAGCCCATTGTATGATGTTGCAAATCTTCCTAACATTATCAGGGGCCTGTCTGCCTGGTATAAAGCCTACCTGATCATAGTGAATCAGGGCTGGAAGGTAACTGTTAAGGCGCTTAGCCAAAATAGAGGTGAATATCTTTATGTCGACATTAAGTAGGGAGATGGGGCGATAGTTCGTGGGGCACAGGGGGTCTTTATGGGGCTTAGGAATAACTGTAAGCAGTGCACTAAGCATATCCAGAGGTAATGTACCTTGGCGTAGGATATGGTTACAAAGACTCTTGAGATGAGGGATTAAGAGTTCCTTAAATTTCTTATAATAGATAGCAGAGAACCCATCCGGACCCGGCGATTTTCCCAACTTAAGGGATGCAATAGCCAAGTCTAATTCTTCCTCCGTAACATCAAGATTAAGAGAGTCTGCATCAGACTGGGGTAAAGTGGGAATGGGAAGAGTGGTAAGGAATGAGACAGTCTCTTCCAGGGGGGGGTCGGAGGGTGGCGAGTATAGTTGTTGATAAAAGGAATGGAATCTCTGGTAGATCTTATTTGGGTTAGAGGTGATTCGCCCTCCTGTGTCCGTAATTTGATAGATATTATTGAAGCGCTGCCTGGATCTAAGTTTAGCCGCTAAAAGTTTGTCAGGTTTATTAGCCAATTTATAAAATTTGGCTTGTGTCCATCTCAAGGCCTTTTCAGTGCGATGCAACAAAACCGCCTCAAGCTGAAGTTTCGTGTCTCTAATAGCTTTAGTGAGGTATAATGAGGGCTGCCTTTGGTTAGCCAATTCCAGGCGTGACAATTTTGATTCCAAATCAGACTGGACTTTAGAGCGTTCCTTCTTCAATCTAGACGCCTCAGCCACAATTACCCCTCTAATGACTGCTTTATGCGCGGCCCAGTTGATAGCAGGCGTAGTATCCGAGGATACATTAATGTTGAAATAATCTCTAAGAGCTGTGGTAATACGATCTACAATAGAAGGGTCTGTAAGTAATGATTCATTCAATCTCCAAGTGAAAGGGCATCTAGATGGGGAGTCCAGATTGAAGTCCACCTGTACCAGATCATGATCCGACCAGGCACAGGGAATGTGTCTAGCATATAAAAGGCGTGGTAGAAGTTGTGTGGAAGCTAGTAACCAGTCAATTCTAGTGTAATGGTGATGTACAGGAGAGAAATATGTATATCCCCGGGCGGGCCCATTGTGTTCTCTCCAACAATCTGCTATGCCTAACCCCTGCATAATTTTCCTAATAGAATTCTTTGATTTGGAGGATAACTTATCAGCTATTGGGGAAGACCTGTCCAGTTTTGCATTAAAGGTCATATTGAAATCTCCACACCAGATAAGAGGTAGGGAGTGGTGTTGTTCCAGTAAGTTTCCCATAGTTTTAAAGAAAGAGGCAGGCTGATTATTAGGGGCATATGAGTTAATCAGGCATATGGGCGTGTTGTATAGGGAACCTACTATTATAATATATCTACCCTCCGGGTCTATGGTGGTAGACGTTATATGAAAAGGTAAAGAATTCCTGACAAAAATAGCTACACCTCTACTTTTAGAAGGGAAGGGCGCATGGGACAGGAGAGTATATCTGCTATGGAAATATCTAGGGCAGGAGGACGGAGTGAAATGCGACTCCTGAATGCAGATAATATCTGGTTTAAGTCTATCATACTGGAGGAAGGCTTTGCGACGTTTTTGAGGGGAATTAAACCCCCTAACGTTATGAGAAATTATTCTACACATGGTCAGTGTAGGTACAAACTGCTAAGACTAAGGGTAAAAAATCACGTCCAAGGCATAACGATGGAGGAAAAGAAAGAAAATGGAGGACCAGGGGAGTTCGACCGGAAATACTGAGATGCAAGTCATGAAAGTCAATACCAGGAATGAACAGACTGTAAAGAACCATAGAAACAGTAACAGTCAGGAGCCACGTGTCGGACCAAACATGCCAACATCGCGTCCTGAAACGCACAAAGCGTAGAAAACACATTAAGCAACCGCGCCGCGGCAATCAGCTCAATGTATCGCTAAGCAGGAAAAGGTGACATTGATAGAGGGGCAGGGAAGAGGAAACAAAAAGGGACAGGAATCAATTAGTGCATTAGTGCGATTTGGAGGAACAAGGTACATGTCAAGGGATGGGGTTAGGAAGTAAATGACATAATACCCGGATCATATTGGTATGATGACCTATGTGGTAGCGCATCCCAACACCCGGTCCACCTCCGCAGGCCGGGCGAAAAGAGATCGCCTATCGCAGCCAGCGGCCGTAGAACGCCACAGGGAGGCACCACCACATCTATTAATACATTGGAGTCTCCACTAGTTCAATGCCTGGGACCTATAGGATACCAGTCATGGAGTGCGGAGGCATAGTACTACACGTCTCCCCAACTTGCCAGCACCACCAAGTCGGGCGCTAAGAAATCGCCTATCTCAACCCCGGTTACCGACGGAGTTGGGGAGAAGCGCAACAAAGTCAATTAGCAATGTACAAAACAAGAAAGGTGAGTTAAGCCCGAGGGGCTTAGAGAAAGAACTAGGCATGAACAATGAAAACTGTTAACTTAAACATACTGTCACACCAGTGCTCAGTTCCAGGCATAGGGGCTACTGTAGAGACAAGAAATCTTGATGATCGCAAACTCAGGTCGGATCCGGAGAGCGTCTAGGCGGTTCGGGCAAGGCAGGCAGTGGAGGGCGACGTGGTTGCCAGGTTCTTGCAGGTCGTCGAGTCAGAGGAGCCGACGCAGCAGGTCTGTCGAATGGAATGTCCTCACTTTGCAGAATCTCGTAGCCTTCCGACAAATCCTTAATTGTATAGTTGCGGTCATTTATTCTACAAGCAATGTGGAATGGGAAACCCCATCTGTAGCGAATTTGGGCTCTCTGAAGGGCCATAGTGACAGGTCTCATAGATCTCCTCTTTTCTAGCGTGACTGGAGCTAGATCAGCATACAGCTGCACAGATGAATCTACCCCAGGAAGAGCCTGAAGATTGCGAGCAGCTTGTAGGAGTTGGTCACGCATTTCTGGATAGTGAAGCTTGAGTATAATGTCCCTAGGAACATTGGGATTCCTCGGGCGACCCAGAGCCCTATGTACTCGATCCATTCTGAATAAAGTAGAGTCCATCTGAGGTAGTAAGGCCTGAAATAAATTGAGCACAGCAGGTTGTAGGGCTGTAATGGATTCAGGCATGCCTCTAATTCTGATGTTGGCTCTCCGATTACGATTTTCTAGATCTTCCAACTTATATTCCAATGCCTCGAGCCTCCGTGTATGGTCATCCAGGCGAGTACTGTCAACCTCCATAGCATCTGCCACATCATCCATCTTTTCCTCTAAGTCAGAGACCCTAGTACCCAGGTCAGTTATTTGCCTGGTGAAGTCTGCAACGGCTTTAGAGAGTTCAGTAGTGAAAAGCGATTTGATATTGTTGTACAGTTCGGTTGGGTCAAAGACCGGAGTAGGAGGTGTAACAGCACGCTCAGGCTCAGAGGGTAGTAGCGAACTTGCACTACCTGTGGGCGAGTCGGGTCGCTCCATACTAGATGGTTGTTGTGTACGAAAAAGCTCTGGAAGGGTCTGGCAGGATGATGACAACCCCTGCGGTTTCTTCTTTTGTGATCTTGAAGGCATGCCTCGTACCAGCTGGTATAATAAATGCGTGTTCAAAACATAGGTGAAGCGGGGGATTCAGAAAAACGTGAAGCCATCTCTAATAAACATCATACCGCGGACAAAGTTGATTTTGTTAGAGTTAGTTAGACATCAGAAACACCATAGCTGTGATTGGCAAGGTGATAGTGGAAGAGACGGTGCTGCTGCAATACAGCGGACTGTTATGGCGTTAAATTTCTGGCCACTTCGGCGAAGGTAATAAGCCCTTTTGAGTTGTCAGAGAGAATGCAATATGGCAGTCCTCAAAATAGTGTATATATGAAAGGACTTATTGATAAGCTGCAGGCATGTAGAACCACAATGAGGCTGATGGCAGTGGGGCCCCTCTGGAAAGAACAATAATGTGGCCCTTCAGGAGCAGTGATAGAGGTGGGGGCCAATAGGAGGTTCTGTGGGGGGGGGGGAATCACCCCTTCAACTCACCTCTGACCTCAGTCCTCTGCGCAGATCTCTCCACAGGGTGGGGTCAGGTATTGTCACCCGCCGTCAGGATGGTGCAGCAAGATGGCGCCCCGGTAATGTGGCGAGGAGGCCCCTCAGTGAGCCTCCCGAAGATGAGTCCTCGTGGCGCTGGTAAAGGTATGGATGGATGGGGTGTCGGAGACTGAGGGACTTGCTGCTGGAAGTCGCGCTCCCCAGAGCGCCTTCGCGCCGCACCGCCACTTCCGGTCGGCGCGGCTACTCAGGAAAGCCCGGGGCTTCTTCTCCGCTGTAGGCCGCAGGGCGTTTCGGCAACCCTGGGCAAAATAACTCCCCTCAGTCAATTCCCTAACTACCAGGGGATCCAAAAGAGGCCTAAGGAGTGTCCGGATGCCCCGTAGAAGCCGCGGATGGCAATCGATTAAAAGTCGGCCTGCAGAGCTACAGCCGGTGCCTTTATCTTATTTATTTATTCATCATACATGTGGAAATCTGCTTGATTGGTGGACATTGATATATATTATGGGTGGGACTGACAAAAGGTTGTCCTCCAGAAGAAGTAACTGGGGAATGGCATTGAGGTGACAGTTGCCATGGTGGTCTGTATTTATCCTTATTTCTAATTGCTAGGGTGCTAGCACAACATTGCGTTTTATATTGATACTTTGTAGGCTGTTGTTATTGGTCTGTATTGTGCATATGTCCCTTTATAATTCATCTGAATTTAACTCACAATGGCATCCATTTTTTTGTGGGTGTGGGTCTCATTTTAAATACTTTTTATTAGGCCTTTTATCATGTTACTAGCTGAAGAACCCAGCTTCGTCCAGGTATATTTAATCTATTTCATTTAATGTTTGTGTGTGTGTCGTTAAAAGATATCGAGAGTGACCTCTACAGTGCCTGCACCTTAACAGAAACATCCACAGCGCCATCCCCTTTAACTGTGACCTCCACAGCAGCTAGGGTGGCCACTGTCTTCACCCCAGAAAGCTGGAACTCCCGGCCATTCCCCCAAACGTGAAGCAGCGCCCCCGGTCCCCATGAAGCCACATCACTAAACATGAGGCCACACCCCCTGGCTCCATGAAGACACGGAGGAGAAGCTATCTGAGCGTGAGCTACTGAAAGGGTGGACAT
Source organism: Rhinella marina (assembly GCA_900303285.1). Lineage (NCBI taxonomy): Eukaryota > Metazoa > Chordata > Amphibia > Anura > Bufonidae > Rhinella > Rhinella marina. The sequence continues at coordinate 284,433 of ONZH01016999.1, forward strand.
CCCTGCCTCCGTCCAGGCACTGCGTCGGATGGAGAACAGGGAGCCAGAAAACTGGACTGTCCAGCTTAAAGCCGGACATCTGGCCACCCTAACATCAGCCTGCCACTAGGGTGGCCAGTGGTGGGGTTTTAGGCTGGACAGTTTGTGGCAGGGCTTGGACAGACACAGGGATGTCCACCCTTTCAGTAGCCTCGCTCAGACAGCTTCTCCTCCGTGCCTTCACGGAACCAGGAGTGTGTGGCCTCGTGTTTAGGGGTGTGGCATCATGGGGACCGGTGTAACGGCTTCACGTTGGGGGGAGGCTGGACAGTCCGGCTTTCAGACTCCCTGTCTTCTGTCATGCGCAGGGCCTGGATGGACACAGGGATGTCCTTTTGAACAGCTCACTCTCAGACAGCAGCTCTGTGCAGTTTGAGCATAAGCTGCAGGAAGGAATTCACCCTCCCTCCCTCCCCTGCAGCTGACAGAAGTTGATTTTTACCTTCATTTTTTCAATCCCAGTCAGATGCGGAGTGGAAGGGGCGTGTCCTGACTGAGTCGGGGGCGTGACTTAGTGGGACCTGGGGGTGAGGCTTTTAAGTCCTTCTTTTGAGGGTGGCCTGCATTACAGGTCGATGCCATAGTAATTTAGGAGGAAACAGTGGGTAGCAGTGGAAGAAAACATCTTTTATTACTACTGAACGGTAAATATGTGAAATTTACATTATATGAGGTAATGATTGATGAGGAGTTAGTCTAAAACATAAGTTATGTTTATGGTAAACGGAATACTCCTTTAACAGTGTCATCCACAGCGCTCTGCCCCTTTAAAGCAGACCTACAGCAGTGAACTGGCTAGGTTGTTATGGAAACCTGTTGCGTGTGGAGATTAACTGCCTGTGAGCTTCTATTGGCTGATAAGGGTCATGTGACCAGGCTTCTATTGGCTAATGCATTTTTTAGGAATATCTCAGGAATGGTACGTCCTGGAGAACTGAGACCCGTTCTAAAACCTTCCCAGACACCTGATGTACCTGTGTGCCAAATTTCATGATTGTAGCTGCGACAGTGCGGATTCCTTTAGCGGACATACATACATACACACACATACACTTAGCTTTATATATTAGATTAAATTAAGATGAATGTATTTTTATATGGTACTAGCTGAAGGACCCGGCTTCGCCCGGGTATATTTAATTTATTTCATTTACTGTTTGTGTGTGTGTGTATCCTTAAAAGATATCGAGAGTGACCTCTACAGTGCCCGCCCCTTTAACAGTGATCTCTACAGCAGCCTGCCCCTTTAACAGTGACCTCAACAGCGGCCAGCCCCTTCAACAGTGACCTCTACAGCGGTCCGCCCCTTTAACAGTGACCTCTACAGCAGCCTGCCCATTTAACAGTGACCTCTACCGCAGCCCGTCCCTTTAACAGTGACCTTTACAGCAGGCCGCCCCTTTAACAGTGACCTCTACAGCAGCTCTCCCCTTTAACAGTGACCTCTACAGCTGCCCGCCCCTTTAACAGTGACCTCTACAGCGGCCCGCCCCTTTAACAGTGACCTCTACAGCAGCCCGCCCCTTTAACAGTGACCTCTACAGCGGCCCGCCCCTTTAACAGTGACTTCTACAGCAGCCCGTCCCTTTAAAAGTGACCTTCACAGCAGGCTGCCCCTTTAACAGTGACCTCTACAGCAGCCTGCCCCTTTAACAGTGACCTTTACAGCCGCCCACCCCTTTAACAGTGACCTCTACAGCCGCCCGCCCCTTTAACAGTGACCTCTACAGCTGCCCGCCTCTTTAACAGTGACCTCTACAGCAGCCCGCCCCTTTAACAGTGACCTCTACAGCAGCCCGCCCCTTTAACTGTGACCTCCACAGCAGCTAGAGTGGCCACTGTCTTCACCCCAGAAAGCCAGACCTCACCAGCCATTCCCCCAAACGTGAAACAGCGCTCTTATGGAAGCGCTCTCTAGTATTCCCTTTATAAGATACACTGCATCTTATAACGGGCTTAGGGGCCCGGTCGCAACTGCGACCCCTATAGTTATGCTAGTGTCTGCAGATATGTTTGATTGGGTTCAAGTCAAGGCTGTAGCATGGGCACTCAAAGAAATTCACAGAGTAGTCCCTAAGCCACTCCTGTATTGTCTTGGCTGTGTGCTTAGGGCCATTGTCTTGTTAGAGGGTAAACCTCAGCCCAAAAATTCACAGAAAATGGTGCACTACAACGGTGAATGCAATTGACAATATATGGCTAACCCTCACACTGATGTTAAAATGAGACTTTCGCCAATATATTCTTATATCAAGAACATACCGGAGCCCGAGCACCCCGTCAAGGTTAAGGGGTTAAGAGGGAGGGAGCTCCCTCTCTCTGCCATCGGGCCGCCGCTGCTGCAGTGGCAGCGTCCCGATGGTTACCATGGCAACCGGACGCTTTACAAAAGCGTCCTGGCTGCCATGTACCTAAGGCTGATTAGACCCTCAGGGTCTGATCAGCCTTAGTGTAGCACTGATACAGTGCATTGCAATAGATGACTATTGCAATGCACTGTATAGCCATCAAGCCCACTGGATCTTCAAGATCCAAATGGGTCTTGATAAATTAAAAAAAAATGTAAAAAGAAACGAAAAAAAGTGTAAAAAAGTAAAAAAAAATAAAGTTTAAAAAATGTGCCCTTTTTCCCCAAATGAAGTAAAAAAAGTAAAAAAAAAGAAAAAGTACACAGGTATCGCCGCGTCCATATCGACCGGCTCTATAAAAGCATCACATGGTCCACCCCGCCAGGTTACGCAAAATTTAAAAAAAAAAAAAAGCCATACCAAAACAGCCATTTTTTGTCACCTTGCCACACAAATAGTGTAATAGCAGGCGATCAAAAAGGCGTATTTACCCCAAAATGGTACAAATCAAACCGTCATCTCGTCCCACAAAAAATGAGCCCCTACCTGAGACAATTTCCCAAAAAATAAAAAAACTACAGCTCTCTGACTATGGAGACACTAAAACATGATTTTTTTTGTTTCAAAAATGATATTATTGTGTAAAACTTAAATAAATAAAAATAAGTATACATGTTAGGTATCTCCACGTCCGTAACAACCTGCTCTACAAAAATATCACACGATCTAACCTGTCAGATGAATGTTGTAAATAACAAAAAATAAAAACAATGCCAAAACTGCTAGTTTTTATTACCTTGCCTCACAAAAAGTGTAATATAAAGCTACCAAAAATCGTATGTACCCTAAAATAGTATCTCTCCCCTCAGGTGAACACCGTAAAAAATAAAAACTGTCTAAAAAAAGCCATTTTTTTGTCACATTTCATCACAAAAAATTTAATACCAAGCGATCCAAAAAGTTTATGCCCCCAAAAATAGTACCAATCAAACCGTCATCTCGTCCCACAAAAAATGAGCCCCTACTTGAGACAATCGCCAAAAAAATGTAAAAAACTACAGCTCTCCGACTATGGAGACACTTTTTGTGCTTCAAAAATATTGTGTAAAACTTAAATAAATAAAAAATAGTATACATGTTAGATATTGCCGCATCCGTAACGACCTGCTCTATAAAAATATCACACGATCTAACCTGTCAGATGAATGTTGGAAATAACAAAAAATAAAAACAATGCCAAAACTGCTAGTTTTTGTTACCTTGCCTCACAAAAAGTGTAATATAAAGCTACCAAAAATCGTATGTACCCTAAAATAGTACTAACAAAACTGCCAACTTATCCCGTAGTTTCCAAAATGGGGTCAGTTTTTTGGAGTTTCCTACTCTAGGGGTGCATCAAATGTGACATGGCAACTTAAAATTTTTCCAGTGAAATCTGCCCTGGCGTTCCTTTCCTTCTGCGCCCTGCCGTGTGCCTGTACAGCAGTTTATGATCACAAATGGGGCATTTTTGTAAACTACAGAATCAGGGTAATAATTATTGAGTTTTGTTTGGCAGTTAACCCTTGCTTTATTCTTGGAATAAAATGATTCATATGGAAAATCTGCCAAAAAAGTGAAATTCGAAAATTTTGGCTACATTTTCCTTTAATTCTTGTGGAACACCTAAAGGGTTAATAACGTTTGTAAACCCAGTTTTGAATACCTTGAGGGGTGTAGTTTCTAAAATGGGGTCATTTTTGGGTGGTTTCTATGATGGAAGCCTCACAAAGTGACTTCAGACCTGAACTGGTCCTTAAAAAGTGGGTTTTGGAAATTTTGTGAAAAATTTCAAGATTTGCTTCTAAATTTCGAAGCCTTCTAACGACCCAAAAAAATAAAATGTAATTTTCAAAATTATGCAAACCTGAAGTAGACACATAGGGAATGTAAAGTAATAACTATTTTTGGAGGTATTACTATGTATTTTAAAAGTAGAGAAATTGACATTTCGAAATTTGCAAATTTTTCTAAATTTTTGGTAAATTTGGTATTTTTTTTTATAAATAAGAATGAAATATTTTGACTCAAATTTACCACTGTCATGAAGTACAATATGTGACGAGAAAACAATCTTAGAATGGCTTGGATAAGTAAAAGCGTTCCAAAGTTATTACCACATAAAGTGACACATGTCAGATTTGAAAAATGGGGCTCCGGCATTTGGTCCAAACTGGCTGTCGCTTGAAGGGGTTAATAAAGCTATTTTGTTATAATTATTTGCGGTCTGGCCTTTTTTTTGTTTATTTTGCAATTGTTAACATACTATTGGCCATAGGCAATTTCAGAGCATATATTGACACTGTTTTTGATGCGTATTCCCACTTACTGTCTTTAGCGTGGCTATTTTGGTATATATTATAGCTAAGTGATAAAGCACATGGAAGATATACAATATTGGACTGTAGTATTCAGGTTAAATTGCCGTGTTGGCACTTTGCGATAAATAGGTGAGTTTTGAGTGGCAGTTTGGGCACTTGGTCTCTAAAAGGTCCGCCATCACTGCTCTATACTATATTTGTGTATATATGCTGTGTATGTGTGTACTTGTTAAAAGTGTAAGTGCAGTACCCCAGATCTACTGGTATCTGCAATTGCTTGTTATGTGTTGTGTATTATCATATGTTTCCATTGTGTAGTTCAGCAGAAACTGTATAGTTAGCAGGGACAGGGCTTACCACCCTGTTCCTCCCTTCTTGGTAGCAGTGGGCTGGTCCGACTTACTGCCAGGAAGGGGAATTCCTGAGAGATAGTGAAGGAGGTAGAAAGCACATGCTAGGGCTCCTTCTCCTAGGGACCCTAACCAGTTCTCCTGTGAGACCTTCACTCCAGGGAAATTACCAAAATCAAGATCACTGCTTCCATCATCAAAACTTCAGCATACAAAGACATCACAGAGTGATTAGTAAAATTACAGCTTTACAGAACCTGCTGCAGGTGAGTGACTATGGCTCAGACACACATTACCTAACCTTCCAGGCTAGTCAAAAAACAGGCCTGTATTATACCAGGGACACCTATATCCACAAGTGCCTGCAAGTGATATTTAATTACCCCCTAACCAGCCACCATACATCATCATGTAGTGACCAGAACTGCATTTTGTACCTACTACTAATGGATGCACCACAATGTATATTTTGCACTAAGTAAAGAGATACTTTTACTTCTGGCCTACTTCTCCAAACCACCTTATCACTGCATGGATCCCCAGGGAGTAACAGCCTGAGGTAGTACACAGCCATGACACAACATCTCATCAGGGCCACTACCACTCCCATCCTCTGCATCGGGTACTCAGGGGCTCGCTGCATAAGCTTGTCCTTGACTCTCCCTCTGAGTGTTACTGACCTGTTCCTGGTTGTCTGTATGGCATGATCCTAGTTGTGGACCAAGGATTGGAGCAGCAGACAGCACTGGAGCCTGAGTAGGTGAGTCACCAGTACATACTAAATGGTAAAAGACTGGGTAAGGCCTCTTTCACACGACAGTATTTTTTGCGGGCTCCGATCCGCATTTTTCACATGAAAAATGCAGACCCATTCATTTCTATGGGTCCGCAAAAAATACTGAGAGCATACTGTGTACTGTCCACATCCGTATGCCTGTTCCATAGCCCCACAAAAAAAATAGAACATGTTCTATTCTTGTCCGTATTGCGGACAAGGATAGGCATTGTTACAATGGATCCGCAAAAAAAAACGGATGTCATACGGACGCCATCCATTTTTTTTGCGGATCCGCAATTTGCGGACCGCAAAACACAACGTTCGTGTGAAAGAGGCTAACACTGTCATGGAAAAGGACTGAACAGCAAACTAAGCTGTAGAAACCAGGGTCAGACAGCTGCTGCCAAGGCCAATAAGATAATGGGTTGCATCAAAAGGGGCATAGATGCCCGTGATGAGAACATAGTCCTGCCACTTTACAAATCACTAGTCAGACCACACATGGAGTACTGTGCGCAGTTCTGGGCTCCTGTGAACAAGGCAGACATAGCAGACTGGAGAGGGTTCAGAGGAGGGCAACTAAAGTAATAACTGGAATGGGTGGACTACAGTACCCAGAAAGATTATCAAAATTAGGGTTATTCACTTTAGAAAAAAGACGACTGAGGGGAGATCTAATAACTATGTATAAATATATCAGAGGTCAGTACAGAGATCTCTCCCATGATCTATTTATACTCAGGACTGTGACTGTGACAAGGGGACATCCTCTGCGTCTGGAGGATAGGTTTGTACAAGAGCATTCTTTACTGTAAGAGGAGGTGCCTGCCTGAGGAGGTGGTGATGGTGAATTTACTAAAAGAGTTCAAGAGGGGCCTGGATGTATTTCTGGAGTGTAATAATATTGTTCCAGGGAGTAATTCTGATTTCCTGATTGGAGTCGGGAAGGAATTTTTCCCCTTAAGATTGGAAAATTGGCTTCTACCTCACAGGGTTTTTTTTTGCTTTCCTCTGGATCAACTTGCAGGATAAACGGCCGAACTGGATGGACAGATGTCTTTTTCTGCCATATAAACTATGTCTCTATGCTACTATATCTGAAGGTCACTTCACATAGGCCAAATGAACAGGCAATTATTGTTTGTTTCTGATAATTGCCTGATCATCAGGAAAGGTGACAGTTGTCACCTGTGATCACTTGTCCCCATATTTACATGTTACTGTGCAGCAGATGCCCAGAAACAATGATGCTTTTCCAATTTGTATATCCATTGTCCCACAAACACATCAGTCAGGCCGTTGCCCCTAGTTACGGCCACCGTGGCCATGTAGTAGTGGTGGTCAGCTTGCTCTTGTTCAAACCCACTCTGAGGTAACTGCTGTATTGTGAACGCACATTGTATGAGCATGCGGAGACACATCTTTAGGTACTTTCGCAATGGTCAGGATCCGTCCAAAATGCAAACTTTATAAACGGATCCTGCTCCAAAGGGATGAATTTATCTTGGAACAGGATCCGTTTTTCTGTGTTTTGGAAGCGCAAACAAAAATACTGCAACCCTAAGATGTGTCTGCTCATGCAACGTGCGTTCACAATACAGCAGTTACCTCAGAGCAGGTTTGAACAAGAGCAAGCTGACCCCCACTACTATATGGCTGCGGCGGCCATAACTAGGGGCAACGGCCTGACTGATGTCTGTGGGACAATGGATATACAAATAGGCAAATCTTCTAAACGGTACATTTTATATAATTACATTCTATTAGTAATAATATTGGTATGGCTATATCTAACTATACAAACTACATTTGTGAGATGGGAATACCCCTTTAATGGTTGTAGTTGTAAAAGGGGATATTAATTATTGGTATTTTGGGGTGTACCAATAATTAATATACATAAATAGGCGTAACCCGCTTCCGCTAGTTCCGCCTATTTATGCCTAGGTAAATCACCTACTGCCTTTCACACGACCTAAAAGGGACTCAAAGTACACGTTACAAAAATACTATAAAAACACTGCACACTCTACACTGTATTATAAATAATAAAAGGTTTTATTGTGCAGACTTATTATTTATCAATACAGTACTACACTAATACCGACCCTAGCTACGCTACACAATCCCGTATACGTCCACCCACACAACTAACTACACGCACATACACACAAATAGATAGCCGCCCTCCCCAGCCTATCTATATTACTATCCCTAGGGAACAAAAAAGGTTAAATTACAATAGGCAATCAGGGGATAACGAGGAGTATTGGCAGGGAAGGGGTTAACAGCATAGGGTTGATATGGTAGGGTATAGGTGCAGGGGTTAATTGGCAATAAAGGGCAGGGGTACTGGCAGGAGTCTGGCAGCAGGGGTACAAGGGTGAAATCAGGGCAGCAACAGGGCAGGGGTTAACAGTAGGGCATGTGGAGTTGGCAGGGCTGGCACAGAGGTTCTGGGGTATTCCCAAAGGTTCTCAGGGGACTCAGCCTTCCAGGGGGATGCAGGGATCCAGGGGTTGCAGGGCAGGGTACAGGGGTTAAATCAGGGCAGCAACAGGGCAGGGGTTAACAGTAGGGCAGGGGTTCAATCAGGGCAGCAGCAGGGGTTCAGCAGGGCAGGGGTACAATCAAGGGGTTAAAACATTGGTGGTTCAGGGTTGCAGGGGTTAATGTAGGGGTACTCAGCCAATAGTTGCTCGTCTCTAGGGGATGACGCTCGTTCCAGGGGATGATCCTCGCTTGTGTGGCTCGTCTTCTAGGGGTTGATTCCCGCTTGTATGCTCGTTTTCCAGGGAATGATTCTTCCTTTGGGGAGGCACGGCTCAACCTGAAGAGCGCAGCGCGATCGGGTTATTTAAACCCGGTCGCGCTCGCTCCCGTGCTCCCTAAAGTTGTTCGGACTTCTGGGATGACACACCACTGTCTCGAAGTTTCCGCTACTCCCACAGTCTTCTTCAATTGGTCTGACTTCAGGGATGGCTTCACCCTCACATCTGGGTAGTGATGGTCTTTAAGCCTCGGCTCTTCCCACTGTCGTCTTTTGTTGATTGGACTCTGGGATGGCTCTACTCGCGATCTTCATGTAGTGTCGGTCTTCCAGTATCAGCTGCTCCCACTGCCTTCTCTGTGTCGATTAGACTCTGGGACAGCTTCACTCTTCATCTTCTAGGCGGATCCACGTAACGCAGGTGGACTGGCCTCCTTTAGTACTTTTCCTCCCGACACTTCTTCTTATCTTGCTTGCACATTCTGTCATTGAGGAAGTTCTTTCTTGGACAGATACGCAGGTCTTTACAAGGCAGGTCAGACTTTCTGGAGTGTGAGGTGATGTCATAGCACCTAAATTCTAACTGCGGGAAAGAACACCGCACTGACTGTCATTCAGTCCATCCCTTATGAACTGTACCATTCATAGGGTTGGAGTGGCAAATGTTGGAAAGAAGGGGTCTGTCCCTAACGAGCCCTACTCTTTTCCCCATCCACACACGTACGAAAAACCACACATTACCCATCCCCCTTATAGTCCTAAAATATACAATATGGAGTTTTGGATGGCGGCAGACCTACCCCCGCAAAGCGAAACCGGAGGTAGTCCATGGTCTACACCCCCCAAAAACTCCCAACGAAAAATCAAATAAAGTCCATGAAAAATTCCATGCAAAAAAAAAAAAGAAAAATCAAATAAAAGTCCATGACCTCAGGTTTTCACTAAGTTACATCCTGAGCCTTCTTCCGTCTGGTTCTGTTCCAATTGGTCCGCCAGTCTCTTGACTCTCCGGTAAATAAGGAATAGTCCCAGGTACATCACGACGACCAGAACCAGGAGGACTATCACAGGATGGATTAATAAGTTGAAGAAGGACGTGGCTTTAGGACTGTATCCAAAAAGGCTCTCCCACCACGAAACCTTGGAGTCCTTTTCCAATGCTGTAATAAGCTTGGTTCTGTCATGGGCCAACTGGATTGTGGCTCGATGTTCTGTTTCTTGAAGATTCTTCAGGATCTCTTCTTCATGGCTGAAGAAGATGCTTGAGTTCCTTCCCGAACCCAAGTGGAATCTTCTGGAGCCTCACGGGAGTGTCTGGGCGGATGTCCAATCTCCTCTCAGGGGTTATCGGGGTTCTTCCTTGTAATTCCGCGACGTCTAGACCTAGGACGGGACTGAGGGTGCAATATGCCCCTGGGAGGAGTTCTCCTCTCTCGGTGCAGTTAGTGCCGTAGATGGTGTAAGAAGCATTATCTCCCTGGTACCAGCACCAGTACCCCTGTCCCATATATATCAAACGGGAAGAAGGCATTGGGCTGGCCTTCATCTCACAGGACCCCTCGGTGTCCCAACACTGGTGTCTAAGCACCCGTTCCTGATTACCTTGGCAGAGGATAGCATCCTCTTTCCTCCAACATCCTTCTGTATCCAACAGATAAGGATGGCCTTTCTCATAGGTCAGGACATTTGAGGGGAGCTGTGGATGAAGTACCGTCCCGGTTGCTTACCACGATCCCTAGGTTAATGGCACCGTATCCTTTCCTAAGGGTCCCGGATACAGGTGCCAAAGACGATGCGGTACATGTCAAGTTTTTACAGCCGTGCCACTGGACCACCCACCAGTTGGTATGATTGACCGCAAAGGGAGAGATCAGGGGACTCATCTGTTGGCGGAGGTTGAATGGGAAGTGACCGTTATGTAGGGCCGACACAATATGTTTAAGGTTGTCTGAGAGTTCACTCTGAACCTGCGTACACGCCAGGGCAAGCTGGGTTCTGTCCTGCTCCTCCAAGAGACCCACAACTAACCTTCTAAACTTCTCTCGTAGAGCATAGATAGAGAGGTAGTGGCATCTATGTGCGAATGCTGAAAACCCTCTAAGACGTGGTTTACATCAAGCTGGGTCTTGAATCCTTCCCCGGTATGTTTCGC
>ONZH01017000.1:0-242260 GCA_900303285.1 Rhinella marina
GGAGGAGGGGGATGAGGAGGAAGAGGAGGAGAATGTCGGCGAGACAGAAGAGGGTACCAGTGCTTAGTCCTTATTAACTCTTGAGCGTGTATGGGCTGAAGAGGAGGAGGAGGAAATGAAGAGTCAGGCCAGTGAGGAGAGGGAATTCTTGGTGTTGGGACTCTGGCGCACATGGCAGACTTCATGTTAGGCTGCCTATCCCGTGACCCTCGCGTTAGAAGAATTTTTTAAACATCAATTACTGGGTGTTCACTCTCCTGGACCCACGGTACAAGCAGAACCTTTCCACTCTCATCCCTGCAGAGGAAAGCAGTATGAGAGTGAATAGATATCAACAGGCCCTGGTGCACAAGCTGAAACAATTCTTCCCATCTGACGCCGCTAGCGGCAGAGGGCATGGTTCTGTGTGCCAAGTAGCGGGGGAGAGGAGGCGAGCAGGCAGCTTGTCCAGCACTGGCAGGGGAATGCTCTCCAAGGCCTTTGCCAGTTTTATGTCACCCCAGCAAGACACTGTCACCTGTCCCCAGTCTCGGCAGAGTAGGGGTGAGCTTTACAGAAAGATGGTGAGGGAGTACCTAGCTGACCATACCAACGTCCGTAGCGATCACTCTGCTCCATACAACTACTGGGTTTCAAAGCTGGACACGTGGCCTGAACTGGCGCTGTACGCCTTGGAGGTGCTGGCCTGCCCTGCCGCTAGTGTGTTGTCAGAGCGGGTATTCAGTGCAGCTGGTGGCATCATCACCGATAAGCATACACGCCTGTCAACTGACAGCGCTGACAGGCTGACGCTTATTAAAATGAACAAAGCCTGGATTTCACCGGAATTCAAATCTCCTCCGGGGGAAAGCAGCTAAAGATTAACATTACTTATGTATCCGATTCCTACTCCTTCTACTCTTCCTCCTCCTTGTCGTCTTTGCCTAACGCTGACCCAAAACGCAATTTTTTAGAGGGCCAACTGGCACTCTTTTGCAACAATTTTAACGGAGGGCCCCCTACAGGCCCTTTCTCCAAACTATTTTTCCGGAGGGCCACCTACAGGCCCTCTCTCTAAACAATTTTTCCGGAGGGCCCCCTACAGGCCCTCTTTCCAAACAATTTTTCCGGAAGGCCACCTACAGGCCCTCTCTCTAAACAATTTTTCCGGAGGGCCACCTACAGGCCCTCTCTCCAAACAAATTTTCCACAGTGTCAACTACAGACACTGTAAAACAATGTTTCAGGAGCGTCAAACAGACAGTCCAAAACAATTTTTCAGGAGGCGCAAGTACGACATTTATGGTCGATTTTATGTACTCCGAAAAGAAAAACATTTTTGGAGGCTCAACAAAAGCCATTTCACTGCATTCTCAGTCGGACAAAGTCATTGGTGGTGTAACCGCCATGCTGTGTCAGGCTAAATTTTTGGGTGCTTCACCAGCTACCGCATACTAACTCAGTCACTCTGTTGTCACCGCCGCCATACAGGGCCACGAAAAATGTGGTTCGCCTGCTCCCGCAGTGTCACTCGCTCACTCTGTTGTCACCACCATAGTGGTTTGCACTATAGCAGCCCAAGTCTGCACATTCCACTTTTTCTCTCCAAGTGATCGATACTACATGTCACATTAGAAAATACGTTCTTTTGCTCTCAGTGATACAAATCCATTTTATACAGCTCAGTGGAACAATTCTGTGAGTTACAGTCCAGCACCTCAGTCTGCACAGACCACAATCCGTTGTTTCTGTGTAATTGATCTATACTGCACGTCACGTAAAAAAATATGTTTTTTTGCTCTCAGTGATACATATCCATTTCATAAAATCCTTTCTCTTTAACTGATCTATACTAAACGTCACTTTTAAAAATACGTCTTTTTCCTCTCTTTCTATCTCTCCAAACTATTTTTCCGGATAGCTGACGTATACGGTATTAAACTGAGAAGAATACATACAACACATGCCCCACTTGATCAATTTCATAGTTGACAACCGTACCTAAATTGACAGCCACAGCCATATAGGGCCACAATAAATTTTTCCTGTGCTCTACCTGCTACCGTCGTTTAGCTCGGTCAATGTGTAGTCACAGCCATACAGGGCGACGCTAAATTTTTTATGTGCTCTACCTGCTACGTCGTGTAGCTCGGTCACTCTGACCAAGTCTGACCCTGGGGCCGCTCATGTACTGCCCACTTGGAGGATTGCGGGGCCTACCTCGGTCACGGTTTCTCAGACTTACTATGCCTCTTCCTCCAACCCCTCCTCCTCCTTCGAATTACCATCCGTGCTTCACCTCCTGCTACCTCAGTCTAACTCGGTCACTCTGTTGTCACCGCCATGCTGCGTCAGGCTAAATTTTTGGGTGGCTCACCTGCTACCTCATCTAACTTGGTCACTTGTTGGTGTCACCCGCCATGCTGTGTCAGGCTTATGCCTGCATCGTGTGGCTGGGAATAGGAGAGCAGTGCCAGCATGGGCATGGGTGATGGACCTTCGTTGCACCTAGTTGGGTGCTTCCCTAACATGTGATGGGCATGTGCCTCGCCTTTCTTGGTCTGGGTGAGCACAATTGCCATGAGGGTAACCACCAGGCTGTTGCCTGAGAATTTGGGGTAATGGTGGGATTAGGCAGCCTCAGAGGCATCCATGCATGCTGCCCCTGCTGTTTCCTGTCCATTTCCGTGGTGTTTCCATCATTTTCTGAGGTTTCCAGGTTTTCACCCAGCCTTCCCTAGGCAGAGCCTTGGTCCCCTGCAAAAAATGCTCGAGTCTCCCATTGACTTCAATGGGGTTCGTTACTCGAAACGAGCACCCAAGCATCCGGAAAAGTTTGTCTCGAATAACGAGCACCCGAGCTTTTTAGTGCTCGCTCATCTCTATTTACCAGTCCTCTTATCTGAACATCATTCAAAATAGGCAGATAGATCTAAAAAAAAACAGTGCATGCAAGACGGCCCTGGAATCTCACAGAACTGGAAGACTTTTGCAACGAGTAATGGATGAAAACCCCTCAACCTAGAATTAAAAGACTCTTGGCTACAAATTTTTGCCTCCGGCCATTTTCCTTTTTTGTTTTTGTTTTTTTAAATGTAAAATATTAAAATATAGTTTTTGCTTAAAATACAAAGAGAGTGTGTGATCTTTAACTTAATTGCTTTTCAAGATCATTTCATCTTCAACTTGCCTAACCGTTCACAGTTGCGGTAATTTTGACTAGAGGTGCCCAAACTTTTTAACACCACTATATATAGAAAGGACATATTCCTTCAGAAAATATGAGGCTCTGCTTTTTCAGTATCAAGGACCCAATAAGGTCCAGAGAGCAAGTAAAGCCACTAGCTCAGTGGATCAGGGGCTCTGTTGAGTAATGCTACCAGTTTCGTCAGTCACTCTACCTGCTTTACTGCCAAGTCCTGGTCTGAACTGTGCACATACTACTGGAACAAATACGCAATGCTGCCACATGGTCAGTATCTTTACCCTTGATGAAGGATTACAGGCTGGACATTTTCACGACATAGGCCTTGATTTACCATTGAATATTTGAATGCGGTCTTTTATCACACCAATAGTGTTGATCGAGCACCGTGATGCTTGGGTGCTCTGATCGAACACTACGTGGTTCTCGAGTGCTCGGCCGAGCACCTGAGTATTATGGCAGTCAATGGGAGAACCCGAGCACTAAACCAGGCACCCCCTGCTCTGAAGAGGGGAGGGTGTCTGGTTCATAGGGAAAAGTGAGAAAATGGTGAAAATACCACTGAAATGGTTTGGGAACAGCATGGGGAGGATGTCTGGATACATCTTGGACTCCAAAGTCGTTGCTGTTAACGATGTTGTCCGAGTATTACACCATTTTTATGGAATGACAAGAATACCCCCTAAAACCAAATATAACATCGATTTGGTATATATGCAAGTTTGTCAAAAGTATGGTTGTGTATGAGCAGAAAAATTTCACGGAATGTCAGAAATATTTAGAAATATTTTCTGCCGTTATTCACATAATGTATAACGTTTGCGCAAGGAGGCACAGATAGTGTAGGGACAGGATTTGGCTAGGCAGGGCTAGTTGTGTTGAAAAGACCCAAAAATCCTTTTAAGGACTATTGTTAAATCTGGCTGCAATATTTTTATTCTTGATGGTCAAAATTTGCGCAAGTTTGCCTAATCTTAACACCAGCTGTGCAGCGTGTGCAGTACAATGTTTGTTTCTCCTATATACCTGACATTTGTTGCGTTTTTTTCTGCCGCTAATCACGGCTACATTACATGTGCAGTACAATTTTTGGTTCTCCTATATACCTGACATTTATTGCATTTTTTTCTGCCGCTAATCACGGCGACATTACATGTGCAGTACAATGTTTGGTTCTCCTATATACCTGACATTTTTTACGTTTTTTCTGCCACTAATCACGGCAAAATTACATGTGCAGTGCAATGTTTGGTTCTCCTATACAGTATACCTGACATTTTTTAAGATTTTTTTCTGCCACTAATCACGGTGACGTTACATGTGCAGTACAATGTTTGTTTCTCCTATATACCTGACATTTATTGCGTTTTTTTCTGCCGCTAATCGCGCAATTTTTAACCCACCACAAAAATAATATATTTCAGCCAGATATAATATCCCTTAAAAGGGCTTTTCAGCAGAACAACTAGCCCTGCCTAGCCTATTTATATCCCTACACTATCTGTCCCTCCTTGCGCAAACTTTATAGAGCAGACGCAGCGCAGGTAATGTCGCCTTGATTAACGGCAGAAAAAATAGCAACGGATGTCAGGTATATAGACTACAGACACGATATAATGCACACGCTGTGCGCGTGGTGTTAGCGTCAGGCAAACTTGCGTTCTTTTTGCCCCAACAGAAAAAAATAAATTGCAGCCAGATGTAACAATAGACTTTTGTGTCTTTTTAACAGAACAACTAGCCCTGCCTAGCCAAATCCTATCCCTACACTATATGTCCCTCCTTGCACAAACGTTATACAGCAGGCGCAGATGAGGTACTGTCGGCTTGACTAGCGGCAGAAAAAATAGCAACAGATGTCAGGTATATAGGATACAGAAAGTATCAGAATGCATCAGCTGTGCAGGTGGCGTTAAGATCAGGCCACCTTACACAATTTTTAACCCCCCCCCCCAAAAAAAAAAATGTATTGTAGCCAGATATCACAATAGCCCTTAAAAGGGCTTTTGGGTCTTTTCAACTGAAATTCTAGCCCTGCCTAGCCAATTTCTCTCCCTACACTATCTGTCCCTCCTTGCAGCAGCTCTCCCTGACTCGGTCTGAGCCATTCACATGTCACCGAGTGCTATATACCACCAGATGACGCGTTCCCGGCCAGCCAATCGCTGTAATGCCAGTAGCCAACATGGCCAACATGCTACATTCCAAGACCCAGAATTTATTCACTTTTCTGACTATGTAGCTACATGTTAGCTTGTGGGGTACATAGGGCTTATTTATTAACAGTTCTTATTTTTAGAGTGGATGGGAAAAAAAAGTATGTTATTTTTTGCCATTTTTTACATTATCAACCATATGATAATATATTTATCATATGAGTTGTTATAGCACAAGCAGCATAAATCCATGAACCTTTCATGTAAGGTGTTAGCAGTTCAGGTTGACGGAGGTGGAGTAATGGTGTTGGAAATGTTTTCTTGGTACACCCTGGGTCTTCTGATACCTGTGCATGGCCACTTCATTAGTAGGGATAACCTAAGCATTTTGTCTGACAATTTCATCACTTCATGGCAGCCAGGTTGGCCTATGGCATAAGGATGCTTTCAGCAGGACAGTGCGCCATGACACATGGACTCTATAGTCATGGATTGGTTCCTTGCTTCCCTTGCCTCCTCACATTTTAATCTTATAGACCTTCTCTGGGATGAGACAGACAATGTCAGTGCCTCCACGTAATATATATCCAATCCACATGAGCCAATATTCCTGAAGAATGATTTCAACACCTGGTGGAATCTGTGTCAAAATGAATTGCTACTGCCCTGAAGGCGAAAGATGATCCAATGCTCTACTAGATGGGTGTCTCTGACAAAGTGGCCATTAAAGAAGAACTCCCGCAAAAATATTTATTCCATGTCCTGCTAGAAAGGTACATGATGTAATCTGTAGTCAATGTCATTTTCTTACCAGTGTCTGTATTTGTGAGTTATATCTCCCTGATGCTTCTCATCTGTGTCATGCGACCAGGAATCAGACTCACCAACTCACACAGAGACTTATGTGTGGACAGGAAGTCTAATTTTCTATGCATTCCTATGGGATCCTCACTCTAAGTCTCATAGGAATGAATAGAGCAGTGACTGGCTTCCTGTCCGGGGTCAGTTGGAGGTCAGGGAGTTGGTCACATGACCCAGCTACAATTAGAAGAGAGTGGATAACTCTCAATTACAATCTCTGATAAGAAGATTACATTCACTACAGATTACATCATGTACCATTCTAACAGGTCAGAGAATAAAACATTTTGTGAGAGTTCTTCTTTAAGTGTATAGTCATGTTAAATATTGTATGCAATGAATAATATCTAGTTATCTGGATTCTACTCACTTTTTGGAGAACACGTTTATTGATCATCAAAAACATTCCTTAATCATAATTTAATGTACCCAACTGTTTCCCTTTCTCCTGACTTTACTTAAACTGTAAAAGATATATCTACTTCCCTGTGTAAGTTCATTGATGTTTAAGACAATTCTATTTGTGGGTAAAACACCCTACTTTTATAACATTATTATGGCTTCTCCTCTGTGTGAATTTCCTGATGTTTAGCAAGAGATTTTTTGGAAGTAAAGCATTTGTCACATTCTGTACATGCAAACTCCCCTGTGTGAACTTTTTGATGTGTAACAAGAGCTGATTTCTGATTAAAACATTTTCCACATTCTGAACATGAAAATGGCTTCTCCCCCGTGTGAATTATCTGATGTTTCTTAAGATCTGATTTCTGGATAAAACATTTCCCACATTCTGAACACGAAAATGGTTTCTTTCCTTTGTGAATTCTCTGATGTGCAGTAAGATCTGATTTACCTATAAAACATTTCCCACATTCTGAACATGGAAATGGCTTCTCTCCTGTGTGACGTCTCTGGTGTACAACAAGAATGTTTTTAGAAATAAAACATTTCCCGCACTCTGAACATGAAAATGGCTTCTTCCCAGTGTGAGTTCTCTGATGCATAACAAGATTTGATTTAACGCTGTATTGTTTCCCGCATACTGAACATGAATATGGCTTCTCCCCTGTGTGAGATCTCTGATGGATAAGAAGTTCTGATTTAACTCTATAACCTTTCCCACATTCTGAACATGAATATGGCCTCTCCCCTGTGTGATTTCTCTGATGTTTAACAAGCTCTGATTTTTGGACAAAACTTTTCCCACATTCTGAGCATACATATGGTTTCTCGCCTGTGTGAATTCTCTCATGGTTTAAAAGAGCAAATTTAACACTATAATGTTTTCCACATTGTGAACATGAATAGGGTTTCTCTCCTGTGTGGCTTCTCTCATGTATACCAAGGTATGATCTATTCCTAAAACATTTTCCACATTCTGAACATGAAAACGGTTTCTCCCCTGTGTGAGTTAACTGATGTGTAGCAAGATCTGATTTCCGTTTAAAACATTTTTCACATTCCAAGCATGAAAATGGTTTCTCCCGTGTGTGAGTTATCTGATGTGTAGCACGTTCCCATTTATGTATAAAACATTTCCCACATTCTGAACATGGATACGGCTTCACTCCTGTGTGAATTTTCTGATGTTTCTTAAGATCTGATTTCCGTTTAAATAATTTTCCACAGTCTGAACAGGGTAACTGCTTCTCCTCTGTGTGAGTTGTTGGATGTTCACTTCTTCTGCGAGCTTTCTTTTGCTTAACAGTTCGTGATGAAGCAAGAGGTAGGACACATTGAGAACGATCAGAGGACTGATTGTCGGTTTCAAAAGCTGAGGTTGTACATGGGACAATGGCATTTTTTTGATAGGTAACTTGTAAGATACCAAGATCATCTGTTTCAAAATCTGAAGATCTCATGTGTCCGTTTGAGCTCTTTGTACAGTCATCTGCCAAGAATAAAAGTGATTGTAATATTATTTTTTTTATAACATTCCTATTATTACATATATAAAGAAGGTCTGGCGCTGTATTAGCAAGTAGAAAATGTTTTATTGCTCCCATTAAGGAAAACAAATTAAGAGGTCTGATACCTATTAATGGCAAAAAAAAAAAAAACGTTGCAAAGCAAGCTTTTGAGACAAAAAGGTATAGTGATTAGAGATGAGCGAATCATCCAAAATTTGCCAAATATTCGTCAAATATTCATCGAAGTTTTCACAAGATTCGAACGAATACGAATCTATTCTACGAAGCTGCGTACAAATTATACGTTATTACATTTGCACACTAATAACGAATATACACTTGTTAAAGGTACGCAACTTAAGTGAACACGTACGCATGAGCGTACAAAAGTGCGTACGAATCCTTAGCGTATAATTGTTTTTTCCCAGTTTTGGGGGGGGCGTATCTACACTTTCCCACTCTTGCGGGGGCGGAACGTCATTTTCTCGCTGTGCGCAGAATGCGTAAATTTACTTAAGTTTCATACGTATCTTACGTATAGTTAGCGGTCAAATTTTTTGCGTACGTTCACGAATAATACGAAGCGAATCCGACAAAATTCGGATTTGCTTCGGAGAAGAAAATTTCCAAGATTCGATACGAATCTACGAAGTGGCAAATAGATTCGCTCATCTCTAATAGTGATGCTTGATAAAGAAAACTAAGTTGCTACATAAGTTTGCTATGTAACAGCGATGCTTTTGTTTTTGTTAGCTAATTAAAAGTATCAGACCTGCAAGACTAATTAGGGAGATAATGAATAAGCCAGCACCTCATCTCTTTAAACGCTTTTGCGCATTTGGATGTAACTGTACATTCAAATCACAAGTAATTTAGTGCATTTCGACGTACGGTCACGTCCAAACTGCTTACCGGGGCTGTGAAACTATATAGTGTAACAGCCCCGGAGTCTCCACTCTCCCGGAGGGCAGAGACACCGGAAAAGCTGGAAAGGGACCAATCAGAGTCTCTACAGACCAAACAATCGGAGCACTTTAGTGTGAAAATGCCAGTTTCTGATCACAGCTTGAAGTCGGGTAAGGCCCTTTTCACACGAGCGTGAGACTCGGACGTCTCCCGCATTGCGTGTAGTGTACTGACCTCCCGGCACTGAACGGGGTTACATAGCATTATACTGATTTATGATGCTATGTAACCCTTACAGTTCTGAAATGTGTTGGATAACACTGTCAGCATTATCCAACACATTCCACTGCACACGATGCGGGAGACGTCCAAGTCTCGCGCTCGTGTGAAAGGGGCCTAAGACCCCCACTGTGCCCCCAGTGCCTCTGATATTTATATTGAGGGTCTGATCAGCCTTAGTGTAATTGTAGCACTGACTATACAGTGCATTGCAATAGAAGACTATTGCAATTCACTGTATAGCCATCAGGCCGACTGGATCTTCAAGTGTAAAAAAAAAAAAAAAGTAAAAAATTTATAAAAATTTAAATAAAAATTGTCATTTCCCATATCCGTTCATTTATTTAATTAACAAAATGAAAAAAAATAAAAAAAACTACACATAATTGGTATCACGGTGTCAGTAATTACCAGATCTAGAAAAGTATCACGTTCCTAATCCTGCTCGGTGAACGCCGTAAAAAAATAATGTAAAACCAATGACGGAATTGCGGTTTTTGTCACCTCACCTCCACAAAAAATAAATAACAAGTGATCAAAAAGTCATTTGTTACCCCAAAATGATACCAATAAAAACTACAGCCCATCCCACAAAAAACACCCCCCCACACAGCTACATTGGTGAAAAAATAGAAATGTTAGTATATGGTGATGCAAAATATAATTTATTTTAAACACAAGTGATTTTATTCTGAAAAAGTAATAAAACTAAAATTTACCACAAGAGGAGCCCCATAAAAAATAAAAAAAACTGACACAATTGCCATTTTTATCCAATTCACCTGCACAAAAAATGTTATAAAGTGATAAAAAAGACTTATGTACCCCAAAATGATACTAATAAAAACTACAAACCAACCTGCAAAAAACAAGCCCCCCTGCACAACCACATTGATGAAAAAATAAAAATGTTCTGAAAATTACATGTTAGAAAATCCCAATGCCGCTCCTTCCCTTCTGAATGCTGCTGTGTCCCCAAACAGCGGTTTACAACCACATATATGATGTTGCCAAATTCAGGAAAAAATGCATAACAAATTGTGGGGTGCATTATCTCCTGTTACCCCTTGTTAAAATTTAAAAAAAAATTGATGCTAAGGCAACATTATATTGGAAACAAAAGTTAATTTTGCATTTTCACAGCCATGCTTTTCTAAATTTTATAAAACACTTGTTGGGTCAAAGCATTCACTTCACCCCTAGATTTGTTCTTCGAGGAGTGTAGTTTGCAAAATGGGGTCCCTTTTTGGGGTTTTCTTTCTAGGGGTACCTCAGGGGCTCTTCAAATGCGACATGACACCTGAAAATCATTCCAGCAAAATCTGCCCTCCGTTAACAATATGCTGCTCCTTTCCTTCTGCGCCCTGCCGTATGCCCATACAGCAGTTTCTGACCACATATGGGGAGTTTCTGTAAACTGAAGAATCAGGGTAATGGATATTGAGGTTTGTCTGGCTGTTAACCCTTGATGTGTTATAGGAAAAATTTATTAAAATTGAAAATCTACACAAAAAAAATGAAACAGGTATTACACCACTAACTTTATCACATGCACCATGCAGGGAGCAGGTGTCATTTCCCCCAAATGCAGTGCAGCCACAATCTTCCAGCTATTGTCTCTGAGCACCTTGCCCAGTTGGAGTTGGTGGGGTGATAGCCAGCGGGATATTTTCTGCTCGATGCACTCCAGCAACTGATCAGCTGTGCAGGTACTCTTTCACCCATAGTCAGTTCTAACACCACATGGCAACACTTCACTTCACACATGTGATAGGAGGGAGAGGGAGTGGAGGAGGAGGACATGGAGGAAGCACATAAGCACCTGGTGTGGGAACCAGAACAACACAAATATGGAGGCGCCAAGAGGGCCTGGCCTCATTGCTGTGGTACTATGTTGTCACTGCCATGCAAAACATTGACCCAGTGGGTAGTGAAAGACATGTAGTGTCCCTGTCCATAACAGTTATTTAAGGTGTTAATTGTGGAATGCACCTTAACACACAGTGACAATTGCAAGGAGCTGCTCCACCACGTGAGAATACAAGGCAGGGATGGCTTTTTTGGAGAAACGGAGATGGCAAGGTACCTTCTAGTGAGGCTGAGTGCACACCATTGGCTCCCTAAAGCAGCAGGCTCTAAAGGATACGGCAGCGACTGCACTGCCAGCAACTTGGTTAGATGGGAGCTGTGTACACCTTCTGGGGAAATTTCTTTTTAATGATTGAATTTTACTCATTTTCGGCTAAAAATCCTTTTTTTCAATTGGTCTTTATTAAAAATATTAAGCTGTTGTGTCAAGAAGGGTTAACTGTTTTTCTAGATGTATGAATCGTACTTTTTACTTTCACTTTGTGCCGGTCATCTAATAAACCTTCACAATAAGTTACTAAAAGGTCACAAATGCCTATTTAGGCCACATTCTTATCAGTAAGAACAAAGCTATAATGAATGTTTATAAGGTCACAGATAAGGTGCCGTCAGCTTATCTGCCTGAAGGAACATAGTGAAAATTTAGATCCTGCTACTAAAGAAACTCAAGACTGCACAAAGACAGTGGTTCAAAATTTGTAATAAAAACCAATTGAAAAAAATATTTGAGCTCAAAGGTAGTACAATGCAAAAATAATAAAAAAATTACCCCCAAAGGTTTACATAGCCTTTAAATTTCTGGACGCGTACAGTTATTTCCTGGCCACACATTCCATTATCAATTACTGTCGACATAGCAGAGAAGTAGGAGTAGTCTGAGTGGGAGAAGCAGAAGCTGATGAAGACAATAACAAGGACACATCTGCATGTGAATGTTGCCTGGCTGTCACAAAGGAGTCCGAGAGAAGGAAAGTCTTGTTCTGATTGCGAGAAGCCAGTTCTATTTTCCCACTGGATCTGGTGATGCTGTTTCATGTGCTCCAATAAAGCCATGTCCGTTTTTGAACAGCAACTTTTTTTTTAAAACAACTCAAATTTGGGTCTGCTCTGCTTTATTTAGTTGTTACTACTCACCTGGGTGGTTATCTGTAGGAATGTCCTCTATACTCTGTTCATCACCCATCTCAAATGGCTCTGTAACATATATAATGTTCAGATCTTCATCCAGATTCACAAGCTGTGAAAGAAATATTATAAATGTCATCAGGTGGTTGGAGAAGTCGTGTGGAAGGTTTTATGTGACCAGAGAAGATCAGAGATTAGAAGGATGACCAACAATGACCAACAGGAGTTATCTGACCAAATATCTGCAAGTCTCCTGTATAAATCCTTGGTTCCTTATTCCAATCAGCATTCTCCATAACCAGAAAAGATCCAGACAACATGTAATGTCTATGGTCAGCTGTAATCCTGCCATCCCCACCTTTCTTATTATACAGCCATAAAACATATAATACTGGTGGATAAAACAAGACTGAACACAAGATCTTCACAGCCTTCTACAGTTCATAGGGGAAATTTCATAAGATCTTATCTCCATCTACCTGATCATCCTGTGGGACATTGTGATGTTCTTCTGAACCATCCTGTGGAAAAAGAGGACTGGGACATCTCTCCGGTGTTCTTCTCTCTTCCTTAACTGTAGGAAACACATCCAGTGACTGAATTCATTCCTTACATACAGATAATGAGAGGATGTGTCTATTACCTGGTGGAGTGAGAGGCCGGTTATCCTCCATCATGACGTCCTTGTACAGATCTTTGTGTCCTTCTAAATACTCCCACTCCTCCATGGAGAAATAGACGGTGACATCCTGACACCTTATAGGAACCTGACAACACAATGATACAGTCATCACCCAGATCCCGTTCCTGTATAATCTCCCAGCATTCCCAGCAGGGTCACCTCTCCAGTCAGCAGCTCAATCATCTTGTTGGTGAGTTCTAGGATCTTCTCTCTATTGATTTCCTCATGTATCAGGGGGTGAGGTGGAGGCCCTGTGATTGGGCTCAGGGTTCTTCCCCATCCTTCAGACACAGGGTCCTGACAGCGCTCACTAGAGGTCTTCTTCACTACTGTGTAGTCCTGGTTATGGAGAGACACAGTAATAAATATCACTCCATACATCTCCAGAGTCCCTCACCTCTCCAGTCATGTCCATCTGTTAGTAACATAGATAAGACGATGTAATGTGACATCATCAGAATCTCTCACCTCTCCAGTAAGCCGGAAGAGGATCTCTAGGGTGAGATTTATTATACTCTCCGCCATCTTGTCCCTGTCCCTATCCATCCTTGATGGGTCAATCAGGATCTTATTTAGAAGATCTTCACTGAGCAGATCCTATATTGTAGGAACCTGAATGGAGAGAAGATGAGACAATGTAAAATCCTAAAAAATCCCATGTAAAATACATTTTCTGTAGATAGCAAAAGGGGTTGTCCAGGCTTTTAGTATTGATGAACTATCCTCAGAATAGGTCATCAATATCAGATTGGCAGTGGTCTGACACATGGCACCCCCGTCTCCTCATACAGCTGATCGGCTATCTGATATCGAGATTGTTTCCCGAGTATAGGTCATCAGTATCTTTTCCCGAATAACCCTTGGAATAATTAAAGTGACCGTCTAGTTTAAGAAGAAAAAAGTCACAGTAACTGGGGAACCAGCAGAACACTTAACTGGTGACCTACTTTTCATCTTTTAAGCTTCAGATTTGCCAGTTCGCGGGCACCTCTTGTCATCCAAGATGGGTGCACTGCTTCTTAGACTACTTGATACATACTGTGCATTTGACAGTCCAAGACACTTCCTGCTGCCCAGTGTTGGCCAATCCAAGAGCAGGGCTGGACAAGCAGGAAGTGTCCTGGGCAACCAATGCTCAGTATTAGAGATGAGCGAGTTTTTCAAAAATTCGATTTGGTTGGTTCGACGAATTTTCCGAAACCATTCGATCCGAATAAATTTGTGGCAAATAGCGTTAAAAAATGGCTACTTCCCGCCTGCAGAGAGCCTGTATAGTGGTGTAGAACACTGTGCCTTGCAGTAACACGCATAGGGAGTCTGCTGTGGTAGTGAAAAAGGACTGTGAGTCAGTATGACACGCAGGTAACAGAATCGCTGCACACTTTATGTATTTGGGCATTTATGGGGACAAAACTGACCAAATAACTAAAAAGTCTGAACTCAGACTTACAGGTCAATGTTAGCGCCAGCTATAAAGAATCATGCAGAGGCCCAAGATCCTACTAGAGCGCCAAAGAGCGCACTCCTTTTACACCAATTCACTGATTCAACATAGATTTCTTACAGAACCTGTTCTATTACACGCTTAAACAAGCAGAGCCCCCCAGACAGTGTGGGGATGGCAGTGACAGCAGCATCAGGAGACCACAGAGTGGCACAACGACAGTGTATAGGAGGCAGTGACAGCAGCTTTAGCATCTGGAGAACACAAAGTGCTACGATAACAGTGTATAGGAGGCAGTAACAGCAGCTGTACCATCAGGAGACCACAGAGTGGCACGACGACAGTATATAGGAAGCATTGGCAGTAGCTGTAGCATTATGAGGCCACACAGTGGCGCAATGACAGAGTGTGGAAGTGGCAGCAGCAGTAGAATTTTGGGGCCACAGAGTGGCACAATGACAGAGTGTGGAAATGGGAGCAGCAGTAGTAGAATTATGATGCCAGAGTGGTACGACGACAGAGATAGGAAGGGGATGGCCACTGAGGAAGAGGTCCGCAGACCTTGAAACGCGTTTGGAAATTGGCATACAGGACCCCACTATTGCCGCTCACCTTTCGGTTTAAAGACACCTGGGATTGTGGACACTTGGAGCCCTACAGACTGTCTCTGACGTAGTTTCTGCAGAACATTGCTACCGCTCCAGACGGAGTTTCTGCAGAACATTGCGAATGCTTCAGACGGAGTTTCTGTAGAATATTGCTATTACTCCTGCAGAATATTGTTACCGCTCCTGCAGAACATTGCAATTGTTCCTACAGATGTCAGAGAAATCTCTGCAGAGCATTGCTGCTGCGAATTACCTAGGCATTTGACCTATCAACACATGAGTCAAATTACAAGCCTTGCTGGGTAATCGGTGGGAGGCTGTGCTGCAATCCAGATACATCGAGCACCGGTCGGACAGCAAACAGTGTTACGCTGAATCTCGGAAGTCCTGTGAAAGAACAGGAGAGGATACCACGAGGGACGCTGAGAGTTTTACTAAATATTCCTGCGAGTGGGAGAGGAGATCTCCGAGATAAAAAGGACAATATCAGCACTCACATCTGGAGTGGTATCGTATGCTCTAACTTATGATATTATTTGTGAAGCTACCAAAGGCTCATTATATACAGACAATACGGGGGGACGCCCTGGTTAAGGAGCATTTTGGAGTAACATTTAGAACTCTCTTCACCAATACCCACAATAGCCATATTTGTGTGTGAATTGGCCAGGCTAATGATTATATACCATTGTTACAATATAGCAACCAATGTGGTGTGATCAATAATGGTCATCATTCTATAATATATACAACATTAGGTGTTTTACATATGGGAGTATTTTAACAAGTATTTTAGCGTATTTTATTTCATTATTGGTAATAAATACTTTTTCCACATCATCCAGATTTGGAGTGCCTATTTCATTGTACAAGTAGAAAAGTTCTCATGACCACATCTATGTCTGTGCCCGAGGAATTGATGTAGAACAAGTGTCAACCGTTGTCAAGTTTGACCTGCACAGTGTGGAAGTGGCAGTAGTAGTATTAGAATTTCCAGGCCACAGAGTGGCACAATGACAGTGTGGCCCGACAAGATTGAAAATGTCAGTCAGTAGAATTTCGAGGTCACAGACAGGCCCAATGAGAAGATTGCAAATGTCAGTCAGTAAAATCTCGCAGTCACAGACAGGCCCAATGCAAAAACTGCAAATGACAGTAGTGCAGAATTATGAAGTCACACAGTGGCACAACGACAGAGTGGCCCGACAAGAATGAAAACGTCAGTCAGTAGAATTTCGCAGTCACAGACAGGCCTAATGCAAAGACTGCAAATGACAGTAATGCAGAATTATGAAGTCACACAATGGCACATAGACAGAGTGTGTAAGTGGCAGCAACCACAGAGTGGCCCAACAAGATCAAAAATGTCAGTAAGTAATTTTGCAGTCACAGGCCCAATGAGCAAATATCAGATGTCAGTATAATTTAGAGGCAACAGAATGGTACGACGACATTATGGAGGCAGTAGTAGTAGCAGCAACAGCAGCATGGTCAGACTACAGAATGGTACGGCGACATTATGGAGGCAGTAGCAGCAACAGCAGCATCAGCAGACTATAGAGTGGCCCGACCACAGTGTGGGGAGGTGGGTGGCAAAAACACTACCTGCTGACGATGGTGAGTGTTAAAAGGAGCACTTGGCATCAGATGTGTGGCAGCATCAGAATATTTGGTGAGGCAGGTAGCCAGAAGAAAGTCAAAAAACAGCATGAATGATCTAATCTGATGCATCAGGCGTTGGTGGTTGGAAATCCTGTCTGATCCACGCCTGATTCATGTTGACAAAGGTCAGTCTCTTCACATTTTGGTTGGACAGGCGAGTTCTCCTTGGGGTAACTATGGCCCTCGCCGCACTAAACACCCGCTCTGATGCCACACTACTGGCCGGGCAGGACAGCTTTTCCAGAGCAAACTCGGCCAATTGCGGCCACGAATCTAGTTTGGCTGCCCAGTAGTCCAGTGGATCTTCAATGACCAGGGGCAGCATGCTGTCCAAGTATGCCACCACCTGCTGTTTCAGGTCCTCCTCCAGGTCTAGCTGATGATGCTGGTGAGTAGTTTCTTCACTATGCGGGTGAAGAAAGATGCTCATCAGCGACTCTAGACTCAGACTGTTGCTGCTGCTGACAGAGCTGGTACTGCTACTGCCACCCTTACCCCCCCAGCAGCCACGGCAGTGGAACATGAGCGCAGAGAGCCACCCCGGTCAGACCTGCCAGAGGAAGGATGATGGCGCAGATAGGATGTCTCTATAGTAGTTCAGTTTGTCCTCCCTCTCGGAGGCTCCCTTTTTGGACTGGTAGCAAGGGTCTAATAGGGTGGAGAGTCAGTAGTCATCCCTCTGGCGAATGGTGACAATACGGCTGTCATTACGCAAGCAAGTGAGCATGCATCGGGCCATTTTTAAGCAAGTGACTCGGAGGGACTCCCTGCCTCCATCTCCAGTTAATACTGCCACGGTGTATCTGGGTCCTCTGCCTCCTCTTCTTCATCTCCTCGTAGCTCCGCTGGCTGCTCCTGCTCCTCCTCTCCTGTCACCTGGGTAGAGAAACTACCCATTTCTCTAGGCATTCTTTATGCTTCAATGTCCTCCTGCACCAGTTCAGCCCCCACAGGACTCATGTGGCCGTGAGATGTAGTCGCCACATCTCCTATCCCCTGACCAGCCAGATTTAACAGCATCTTTTCCAGGATATGAAGGAGTGGAATGACGTTGTTCATCCCGTAGTCCTGGCTACTGACAAATAAAGTGGCCTCCTCAAGGGGAACGAGCAAACGGCAGATGTCACGCATGAGCTGCCACTGGCTGACATCAAAGTTACACAGGGGAGTACCTCTGTCCGCTTAGATCATCAAGAAATCATTTATGGCCTTTCTCTGTTCGTACAGTCGGTCCAACATATGGAGGGTGGAATTTCAACGGGTGGAAACGTCACATATTAGCCTATGTTGGGGGACGCCGTTCTGTCGCTGTAGCTCAAGGAGGGTGTGCTTGGTGGTGTAGGAGTGGCTGAAGTGTATGCAAGGTTTCCGGGCCATTTTTAGGATGTCTTGCAGATGGGTAGAAGACTTTAGGAACCGCTTGACAACCAGATTGAACACGTGCGCCATGCAGGGCGCATGGCACAGCCCTCCTTGACGCAGCACAGACACCATGTTCTTCCCATTGTCGGTCACCATTGTTACGATTTTGAGTTGTCGCGGGGAAAGCCAGGATTGGATTTCTTGATGAATGACACCGAGCAGTTCCTCCCCTGTGTGACTGTTCGCCCAGGCAAATGAGGTGTAGAACCGCATGACACCGCCGTGCCCTGCACATGTGGTATGCTGGTGGGGCACTGTGAATTGTCCCTGCAGTGGAGGCTGAGGACATGGTGGAGGGTGAGAAGGCAGACATTGTCGCAGGAGCGACTGCATGAGAACATTGAGGCGGAAGCGGCATTGCATAGCCAAGTTGCTGGTTTGGTTGTGCAGGAACCACATTTACCCAGTGGGTCGTAAAGGACATATACTGTCCCTGACTGCAATTAGAGCTCTACATGTCGGCGCTGCCATGAACTTTGGCAAACACCCACCAGCTCAAGGACTGGCCCACCTTCTGTTCTACATATTTGTGCAGAGCTGGTACTGCCTGTTTCGCAAATAAATGACGGCTTAGAACTCTTCACCTCGGCTCGGCACAAGCCATCAGTTCTCTAAAAGGTTCAGAGTCCACCACTTGGAAAGGGAGGGACTGCAGCACCAGCAACTTAGCCAGGAGCACGTTCAGCTTCTGCGCCGTTGGATGTCTACACGCATACTGCTGTCTCTTGGCAATGGCTTCTATTGTGGAACAATATAGACCAAATACAATTGATAATAATGGTTATTGTCCAGCGCTGGATTAAAAATGATAAAAAATAGAATGAAGTAAAATATATATATCACGACAAAATATATCTCTAATGGCAATTAGCAATTGGTCATTTGTATGAATTATATCTTGAGGTGTAATATTAGTCCACCAAGGTATATGTAATACAATTTGACCTCTTCTCTTATCGGGTTCAAATATATAGTATGGTGCTGATTAGGGTTGAGCGAACCCGAACCCGGACTTTTTCACAAAAGTTCGGGTTCGAGTTCGGTGTTCGGGTAATTTTATTATTTTCCGTTATAACGGAAGGGAGTAAAGGGATTCTGTCAGCAGGATATTGGGTATAGAGATAATTACATCTCTATACCGGCCTTACTGCTGTGATTATAAATACGTAAGTGTAATTGTTATTAGGGCAGTAGTTTACATAAAAAAAGTGTTTTTATTAACATGTGAAATACCTGGATAAGGAGCCCAAGGGGAGGTCCTGTGAGCCGTTGGAGCCCAGCACCGCCCTCCAGCTAATTATGCACGCCCCTTCAGCGCTGTCTTTTCCTCCGGCTGCGGCACAGACTCTTGTATGCACGGCGCATGCGCGAGATGCGCCGCAGCCGGGGGAGAAGACAGGGCGGTGCTAGGCTCCGAAATTTGCGGCGTGCCCGGGCTCCAACGGCTCACAGGACCTCCCTTTGGGCTCCTTATCCAGGTATTTCACATGTTAATAAAAACACTTTTTTATGTAAACTACTGCCCTAATAACAATTACACTTACATATTTACAATCACAGCAGTAAGGCCGGTATAGAGATGTCATTATC
Organism: Rhinella marina; assembly: GCA_900303285.1. Classification (NCBI taxonomy): domain Eukaryota; kingdom Metazoa; phylum Chordata; class Amphibia; order Anura; family Bufonidae; genus Rhinella; species Rhinella marina. The sequence continues at coordinate 19,699 of ONZH01017000.1, forward strand.
TCTATACCCAATATCCTGCTGACAGAATCCCTTTAAGGTAGAATGATAAATAAAATGGCCTTCTAGGGGTTAAAAAATAATTAAAAAAAAACTCACCTTGTCCACTTGATCGCGCAGCCGGTGTCTTCCTCCTTCTTCTTCTTTCAGACCCTGCAAAAGGACCTGCGGTGACGTCACCGCGCGGTGATGTCACCGCAGGTCCTTTTGCAGGTCCTGAAAGAGGAAGAAGAAGGAGGAAGACACCGGCTGCGAGATCAAGTGGACAAGGTGAGTTTTTTTCTTATTTTTAACCCCTAGAAGGCCATTTTATTTAGCATTCTGCCTTAAGAATGCTATTATTTTCCATTATAACCATGTTATAACGGAAAATAATAAAGGGAAGTTCGGGTCCCCATTGATTTGAATGGGGTCCGGGTTCGGGATGAAGTTCGGGTCCCGAACCCGAACTTTGATCTGAAGTTCGGCCGAACCCGGCGAACCTGAACTTCCTTGGGTTCGCTCATCCCTAGTGCTGATACATATGTATTTGACTTCTTTAGTACATATATGTGGTGTGATATCTGTAGCCACACTACTGTAGAACACTTTACTATATAGAACTTTGGTGCTGTACTTTTTTTTGACAATTATACACGCTACCATGGGCTGTAATTGTCCCACTTCAGCACTGAGCAAATAATATGTTTTTTGGGCAACAGTAATAAATGCCAGAACTTTGAAATATAGAACCAGAAATATAGAACTTTGGCGCTGTAGGCCAAATCAAACTTTTTTTTAGAATAATACATGCTAAAATGGGCTGTAATTGTCCCACCAGCACAGAGCAAATAATAAGTTTTTTTTCAACACTAATAGCTGCTAGAACACTTTACAATATAGAACTTTGGCACTGTACGCCTACTAAAACTCTTTTCTTTTAGAATTATACACACTACAATGAGCTGTATTTGTCCCACTTCAGCATCGAGCGAATAATAAGTTTTTCTTTCAACACTAATAGCTGCTAGAACACTTTACTATAACTTTGGCGCTGTATGCCTACTAAACCTTTTTTTGTAACATGCTACAAAGGGCTGCTATTTTCCCACTTTACCACAGCTAATAAGCCCCAACACTAAAACAGCTAAAAAGTGCTGTACTAAATATAAATACAGTGCACAAGGGTTAACAAAACCCCGGTAACCAGAATTAGAGGCAAACCTGACATAAGCAGCTGTAGCATGGCAATACCTCACTTCCTATCCTTTCCCTACACTTCTATTCAGCAATTTGTACTTTTGATGAGGTTTTAGGACATTTTCCCTTTCACCTGCAAATGTCTCTCCCTGCATTAAGTTCACTGTAGAATGACAGAATCCAAAATGGCTGACGGTATTTATAGGTCTGTGACATCACAGAGCTGGGTGGCTGCTGATTAGCTGCATGCATGGCATTGTGGGGATCCCTCCCTCATGTTCCTTTCTCCATGTCAAAACACGTGCAGCCGCCATTTTAGTGGGAAAAAAAAAACATTCATCACCACAAATCGTCAAGAAATTGATGAGACAAAGTGTTATCGTTTTTGACGCTCCGCTGCTCAATACATAGTACAGTTGAAAAAAAATTCCGAATTAGTCTTACTGGTAATTCTATTTCCATGAATCCACCATGATGGCATACATGTGGAGATTGATCCCTGACCTCCGTAGGGCCAGGAACAGAGAAAGTTGTTCCTGGCCCTACAGAGAAAATTGTCCCCTCCCACCAGCAATCTCCAGTGCTTTCTCAATTACTATAGTGCTAATGTTAAAGAGGTTGTCCAAGTTATGGAAAAAAAATATAGCACTGTAAATCTGATGGGCAGCAATATATAACTAAGTTCAGCAAGTTTTAGGCAAAAAAAATCTATATTTCCTCATTTCCCTGGTTCTCTTCTGGCCTTTGTTTACATGCAGTAATAACAATCTCTGCCCCTCCCCCCTTCTCTGCAAAGGCAGTGAATATAAGTGCTGTGAGTACATGTCTGCCTGCTGGGATACTCAGCAGCATGTTGTTTGTGTAGGACTACAAGTCCCAGCTATACAATGACACTGCTGATACACACAGGAAATTCTCCCTACCTGTTCTTCTACAATTCCTCTATAGCTCCTTGCCCAGCATTTGTCTCCTCTCACTGCTGCAGCTACTATTTGTTGTAAAGCCTTGAACCCTCAGTGTGTTCTGGCTGAAGGGGTTAATGTTTTATCTGAAGGAATCCAGGGAGAGAGCAGATAGCAGGAGCCCGGCAAAGAAAGGGGGCGTGGCCAGTGACGTCTCGTGTACAGACTGTTATCTGAACTCTGAGGCTTGTACACGAAACATCACAGACCAGGGAAATAAGGTGACATCACAGGTCATGTGACCCTTAGTCAACTCTGAGAAACCAGCAGCTTTAGAAACACAAAGTATATGGGAAAGTTGTTATACCTGACAAGTTAGAAACATATAAAGAACAAAAAAATAACTCAACCCCTTTAATTGTGATATTTTGTATCTCATCATACCCAAGATGAGTTTTCTCATTCTCTTGTCTTGTTTTTTTGGGAAGGGTTTTACGTGCTGTCATGGTGCATTTATGGAAACAAAATTACCGGTAAAACTAATTCCAATTTTCCATTTCACCACCATGACGGCATACATATGGGGACCTATCAGATCACCAAGCTTGAAGAACCTCACGTCTGAAGGACAGGTCTGCAGTACCCGATAAGTAAAACAGGCTAGGGCAACACTACAGCCCACCCAATTAGTGCTCAGATGCTCCACTCAGAGGGGCTGTCTGGACAAAAAAGCAGATATGTACGGATTAAGCTCTTTAAGGGTTGATATCACTTTATCAGATAGACCTTGATGTTTCAGGATGTCGACTTCAGGATCCATACTGTCAATTTGTATAATTCTGGATGTAGAGGAACGATGAATCCCTGTGCGAGCAAGTCTTTCCTGTTCGGAAAGATCCAGGGTTCCAATTAGAGATGAGCGAATCTATTCGTCGGTTTGTTGATTCGTATCGAATCTTGGAAATTTTCAGCTGCGAAGCGAATCCGAATATTAGGTGATTCGCTCTGTTAAGATTTGAAAATGTCCTAAGGCTTTCTACGCATTCGCTACGTACTTGTCCGATAAATTGTACACTAATGTTACGTATAAGTTACTCTACACGCTGTGCGTACGAATTCAAGTAATTAGCGAACTTTTACTGTTAGTTCGTTATTCGTGCGCAAAAGCCCGGGAAGAAAGTGATCACCTGACCTAGTGGGGAGGGCTTGCTCTGATTGGCTCACAGGTTCAGTAAGCCAGTGACGCATCAGTTGTACTGCGACTGCTGAGATGAGCAGAAGCACTGTGTGGGAAGTTCTGAGACACTGAGACCTGTGTTGTTGGGGGTGTAATTGTTCAGGGAATCCATATTACACATCAGGGATACTGCAGGGCAAGTGCAGGGCTAGTAATTAGTCAGGGAGAGAGACAGGGACAAGGACAAAGACCAGCTGCACGGCCACAGAGTGAAGTGAAAAATGTCTGGAATGGATAAGAAAAAGAGGTCCAGATCCAGCCAGACCTCGAGCTCTAAAAAAAAAATGAGAAGATGGCACAGGGCAGAAGTGGCAAAGGACCTGTAGCTGGATCTTCTACTTGTAGTATTCGCAATACTTGGCCGTTGTTCCACCGGACTAACCCACCAACGCGCAAAATTGTAGTGGAGGAGAAAGTGGATGAGGTAGTGGAGTGGATGGCACACTCATCTCAGTCTCAGCCGGATGATCTGCTGTCATCTGCTGATATAGTACCATATGTAGCCAGGGGTCAGACTCAGAGCGTTCCTCCTGCTCCACCATTCCGCTCCAGCGAAGCCCGTCGTTTTCGTGCGCAATTTGTACGCTCATGTGTACGTGTTCAAAGAGGTTGCGTACCTTTTAAAACTGAACGTTCTTATTAGTGCACGAATGTTCGCCACATAATAACGTATATTTTGTACGCAGATTCAACAAATATATTCGTCGAATATAAGAATCTTATGAAAAGTTCGACAAATGTTCGGCGAATAAAATTTTGAATGTTTCGCTCATCTCTAGTTCCAATAGGGACATTCTTTTCAGTAGTAGAAAGCAGTTTCTTTTTGGCCAAAGTGTGTAATCAGTATGAGTGTCGTCCTTTCTTGAAGAGCTTTCTGTATTAACCACCTTTGGATTAGGGAAAATGGTTGAAAGACATACGCTAGATCCCAATCCCAGGTTTGTGAAAACACATCTATTGCCCATTGGTTGCCCCTGGGGTTCATGGAGCAGAATTTTTGGACCTTTGTGTGCTTTCTTGATGGGAATAGGTCCACTGATGGAGACCCCCATTTGTCTATCATTCTGAATATTCATTGACCGCTCTCCCTGATCCAATTTCTCTCTGCTGAGAAAATCTGATACTTGTTTCTGAGATCCCCTAGGTGAACTGCAGTTATAGATTCCACTTTCTTTTCTGCCCTGGAGATTTTTTCTGAGGTTTAGTAGTTTTGTTGAATTTGTTGAATTTGTTCCCCCTTGGTGTTTGAGGTATGACACAGTTATGTTATCTGATAATATTTTTATATGATGCCCTTCCAGAATTCTTGATGCTGATTTTAAAGTCTTCCATACCACTCTGAGCTCTCGGTAGTTTGAGGACTAACTGTTTAGGTCTGTGGACCAAATGCCTTGATAGAAGCGGTCCGCTATTCTTGCTCCCCATTCTGTCTTGCTTGCATCTGTCTGGACCTGTATGGATGGAGATCTTTTCCATACTACCCCTCGGGTAAGATTTGTTGACCGTGTGCACCAGTAAAGGGAAGTTTTTACATGTCCCGGAATGGCAACTTTTGAGTCTAGGGATGTCTGGCGTCTGGCCCATTTTTTTAGCAGCCATAATTAGAGGGTGCAAAAGTTAATGTAGCTCCAAGTTACAGAAGGTATGTATAATGTAAGTAATCCCAGTAAGCTCATAGCTTCTTTGATAGAAAATATCCTTTTTGTTATGACCAGCGGAGGAGAACCCGGCGTCCCACATAACCAACTCCCTCTGAGGGTGATGTCTAAGCACACCCCTCGTTCTTCACACGATACCTCTGATGGTGAGGAGAGACTTTCTCAAGGGAAGGTGCAACCTTTAGAGGGGAATTGGAACACGAGGGAATCGGGACCAGAGTGTGAACCCACTGGACTGACCTCCTGGTGGCACAATACACCCAGTGGATGCTGGGAGGCCAGAGGCTGATCAGAGGGAGGCGCAGTCAGGGTACAAAGGCAGAAGTCAGGGCAGGCAGCAGTCAGGCAAAGATCATAAACGCAGATCAGGGTCAGGGCAGGCAGCATTCAGGAATGTAAAATGTAATCCAAAGTCAGAATGACAAGAACCAACAGAACACCTTAGTTCAAACAGGAAACTAGACAAGCTAGGAACCTAAGTTGATCAGGCGCCTTCCTGTAGAAGGAGGCGCCTCTAAATACCTCCTGCAGGCCAGCCATAGACTGGGGAACATGGGAGGCGTGCATATACTGTCTCACATAAGGAAGGGAGACACGCCTGCACACACCCTAAATACACAAAAGGAACTTTGAACCAGAGTGCAAACTCTGCTCAGAGCCAGGTGGGAGATGCTGGCGGCAGGAGTGCAGACCACAGCTAAGAACCCCACTGCCCGCGCCTGTCAACATGGCGTGCAGCAGAGTGAGGGAGCCTGGCGTCCGTACCTGCATGTGGGGCAGTATCGCAAGCAGGGGAAGCCGGGTTAACTCTTTTCCTTTGAAACATTCAGATTTTCTGTTTCAGTGATGTTATCTTTTCCTACTGAAGAAAAGATGTCTGTGCCTCTGAATCTAGAAGTATTCCCAAGAATCTTGCTTGTGTTGCTGGATGAAGGAAAACCTTTTTAGGTTTATTACCCATCCTAGTTCTGAAATGAGGGACAAAATCCTGTTCAGGTCGTAGTATATCTGGTTCTCTGTGTTTCCTATGATTAGGAAATCGTCCTAATCTTCCTTTCTTAGGTATGCCATCATTTCCACAATGAGTTTGAACAGCTGAGGGCAGATAATATGGCAAATGGGAGAGCGACAAACTGGAAATGGAAATGGTGGGAGGGGGCAATTTCTCTGTTTCTTCCCCTACAGAAGTCAGGGGTCAATCTCCATATGTACACTGCCATGGTTCTAAAATGGAAAAGACATATGTCCATCATGTTTAGCCAAAGAATGAGAGGGAGTGGGAGCCAGACTTCTACACATTTACATAAGCATTAAGGGGGTTTTCTGGGATTTTATTATCGATGACTGTGATGGTGGAATATGGCGTGGTGGGTATCATTTTGACTATCTGATAAATGGGAGCCTAGGGGTACTTGATCCTCCCACTTGGGCGACCTGGAAAAGATTGGGGAGATACTTGTCTTCAGAGTTATCACTAGGATGGTGGCAGATGGCAAGAACAGGCAGGGATCTTCTTATGTCGACCACTAGGGTCCATGGCAATGATGTAGTTAGTGTTATTAATTTTCCCGACAACCCGATAAAGGCCTTCCCAAGTTGCTTGAAATTTTTATGGCAAGGGAAGCAATAATCATGAGCACCTGTTGTCCTTCCATAAATTCCCGAATCCTGGTTTTATTTTCATACCAGGTCTTTTGTCAGGACTGGGTTATTCGCTGGTGTTCTTGAGCCAAGGTAACTAACTGGGCAAGACAGTTTCGGAACTGTAGAACTTAGGGAATTACAGGCACTCTGGTGTCCAAGATATCTCTCTCGCAATGTTCCTTCAGAAGAGCGAGAGGCCAACGGACCTTCTGCCAAACAGTAGTTCGAAAGGAGAGAACCCTGTGGACCCTGGGGAACCTCCCGTTAGGCGAAGAGGAGATGTGGAAGATATTTTTGCCAGTCCTTTTCAAAGTCAGCAAAAGCCCACAGCATATTTTTTAGAGTTCCATTAAAGCATTTGCATAGTCCGTTGGTCTGCAAGTAGCATGGGGTTGTGCGAATGGCTTGGACCTGGTCTGACATGAACTGAGTCCCTTGACCCGATAATATTTCACTGGGAAACCCTACCCGGGTAAAGATGGTAACCAGAGCCTCAGCTACCTTTACTGCTGTGATACTGGACAGGACCACGGCTGTAAGGATGTATTTTTTCCCCCGACCGGCTGAGGTGGGCCAGAGGTCCAATGATGTCCACAGCTACACGTTGAAATGGTTCTTCAATTATGGGCAGGGGTTGCAGGGGCACCTTATGTCGGTGGCGAGCAGGTAAATAATGAAGGGAAGACAGTACTCACAAGGAGAGGTAGAGAGGCATTCTCTTCAACCAGCTGATTGGCGGGGTGCTAAGTCCCTCGATGTTATATTAATGACCTATCTTAATAGGTCATCAATATTAAAATCTTAGAAACCTCTTTTATGGTTATTTAGTTATCCACTGTTCCTGTTGTGACCACGTCCTGAGGAAGTCTTTTCCACAGAGTCACAGTTCTTACGGTAAAGAAGCTTTGACGCTTCTGGAGACTGAACTTTTTCTTCTCCAGTCGGAGGCAGTGCCCCCTTGTCTTTTGGGGGATTTTACATGGAACAGGCTTTCATCCAAGTCGCTTCTTCTCAAAGCTAAATAAAAAGGGAGCCTGTCACCTAGTTTTTACTAAAATAACTAACGGTAATGGTCATCAGAACGTTGGGTAAGCTATGTATGCAATTTGTACCAATACAATCACTAGAAATTCAGTTCTATTCCTTTGTAAAATGTAACAGGGATATGTGCATTCTCGGCTCTTTTCAGAACTCCCATAGAGGTAAAAGGAGAGCATGCCACACATAAGTGGTGTGCTCTCCTTTGCTTTCGAGGCCCTGTTTTAGAGATAGATGAGGCCACACCAACGCTTTGTAAAGTGGTAATATTACATCCCTGCCCTGCGAGTCCATGCCTCGTTTAATACAGGACAATATCCCGGTGGCCTTAGAAGCAGCTGATTGACATTGTGCTATTTAATCTACGATCCAGAAGGACACCCAAATCCTTCTGTACAAGTGACTCCCCCAGTGTTACCTCCCCTAGGACATATGAAGCACAGAGATTATTACTACCAAGATGCAGAACTTTACATTTATCCACATTGAACCTGTCACAGAGAGCCGGCGGCGCATTCCCCCTGCGCTGTGCCGCCGGGCTCCACTGTGTGTTACGGAGCTTCATCGCTCCCATGGTAACCAAGAGCGGGGAGGACCCGGTGCACTCTCTGCTGCCATGCGCCTGGCAGAGGGAGTACGCCGGCTGCACATAACCTGACAGCGCGCCGGGTCCTCCCTCTGCTTGTTATCTAAGGGGGGTGGGGAGGATGCCAGGCGCGCGGCAGCAGAGAGCGCGGTGGGTCTTCCACACTCTTGGTTACCATGGGAGCTCCCTGCGTCCTCGCTCCATAACACACAGCGGAAACAGGCACAGGGGGAGCACGCCGCCGGCTCCCTGTGACAGAACCTCATTTGCCAAGTTGTTGCCCAATCACTCAGAATGTTCAAGTCAGCTTGAAGTTTATGGATATCTTCCATAGACTGCACAGTACTACATAGCTTAGTGTCATCTGCTAAAATAGAAATGGTGCTATTAATCCCGTCCTCAATATCATTAATAAATACATTAAGTAATAGAGGACCCAGCAGTGAACCTTGGAGTCACCACTTATAACCCGGGACCATTCTGAATAGGAGTCATTGACCACAACTCTCTGGACACGGTGTGTCCAGATCTCCCAGCATGTCCAGATGAATATTGTAAAGAATCAGTGAACATTACATAGGGGATGTGAGCGATACATTAGGACACAACTACAACTCCCAGTATTGGGATGTTATGGGCTCTCCCAGGACCCCGCTCACCTCTCCTCTGAGCTCAGCCGCTCCTCCCCACGCAGTTCACTGCTGAGCTACAGCTTCCTGATCACATGATACATGTAAATGTAATGGGGGCCCCTTGGCAGCTGCGTGGTCTGCCTCTATTAGAGGTTCACCACTGCTTGTGGCTTATAGAAGACAGGAAGGTAAACCAACGTAATCACCTAAACCAACATAACGTTGGTTTGGTCCTGAAAGAGTTAACCCCAGTTTAAACTCCCTCATCAGTGAATTCACGAAAAACTCCCATCCAAGAAACTACAGGTCACTATCCAGACCAAACTTCCTCACTGATTGATTACCTGCCCCAATAATCCTGACAGACGATGACAGTGACTATACACATACCTCCATCTGCACTGCTGGACATCACATGTATGGGGAAGACTAGTGTGCTAAAGGACCTTTCATGATGTCATGACCATGTGATCATATGTGGGAGGAGTCAGGCTCCAGGCTGTGCCTGAGGAGGTAAAGGACCTGTGATGATGTCATGACCATGTGATAATGTGTGGGAGGAGTCAGGGATCACATGAGCAGGTGCTGGTGCCATCTGTGTGATGTGAATGTAGCGGATCTGTCTCTGTGTGACGTGTATGTAGCGGAGCTGTCTCTGTGTGACGTGCACGTAGCGGAGCTGTCTCTGTGTGACGTGCACGTAGCGGAGCTGTCTCTGTGTGATGTCTATGTAGCGGAGCTGTCTCTGTGTGACATCTATGTAGTGGAGCTGTCTCTGTGTGACGTCTATGTAGTGGAGCTGTCTCTGTGTGACACACTGCACTAATCTCTCTGACCCCCGTCAGGGTTGCCAACCAGACTTTTTCTTTTTTCTGGACAACTTATCCCAAAATCACGGACATCCAACATTTTTTATGGACAAATAGGAAAACCATAATGAATTATAAACATTATAAGTAATCCATGTCTATAGCTCAATATACTGGTAAAACCTCACTACCAGCATCTACTGTGAACTATAAAATTATGAGAATTACCACCAAAATAATATCATCAATTACTACCAGCCTCAAAAAAATCACGGACACATCTATTTTTTTTCATGGACACATGAAAAAAGTAACCCATTTTTACGGACTGTCCAGAAATTTCTGGACGGTTGGCAACCCTGACCCCCGTGGCTCAGCTCTCAGTCACATAGAGACTATTCCAGGTTGTAGTGTCCTGGTGGTTCCTATGCAATGAACTTCAGATCTCTCTACAGGGATTAAAGGGTTAATACCAGGGGACTGTCAGGATTGGGATTAGCCCAAAGCCATACCTGTCTGGTAGACACGGTGGTACCACAACCACTACCGTAACAGTTTGCTGAGCTCATGGAGCCCGCAGGCTTCCCAAGGTGTATAGGGAACTGAGTGTTCAGTGTGGTCACCATCAGCCCACCTGGACCACTGCTGCTCCTGTGCGCCACTTCAAGCTGCAGCGTCTGCATCATCTCAGGCATCTAGTGGCTGCATTGTCGATTCCCCCATGATATGAAGGGGACCCCAAGTTTTTTGTCCACAACCGTTCCGCATTTTTTGAGAGTTGGACGCAGACCCGTTCAAATCAACAATGTATGTTGTCCGCATCCGTACTTCCGTTCCACAGCACCTACAAAAAATAGAACATGTCCTATTCTTTTCCCAGAATCTGTCCAATATGCCACCGTGTCTATGGACCTCCAAGTGGCAGCTCTACATTCAGAGAAGGTCTTCTTGTTACATCCTGCCTGTGTCCATTAGCCATGTCCTTTTGGGGTTGCTGTGGCTCTGCCTCCATGATTGAGTGGAACAGTGGACAGCTTTTGTGCTGGGACACTAATAGTCACTCCCGCTGTTTTTCCTTCTGTTCATGGCCCACAGCTTGTACAGACCATCCATGGACCACCTTCATCATGCCAGATATATTGAACAAGAAGGAATCTGAGACATTGCCACTGCATCAACCCTACAACTGTCCCATTGACTTGGTTCCTGGCACCATTCTATGGTCTACCCATTATCCCTGCCTGAGACCCAGGCCATGTTTGACTGTATCAGAGAAAATCTTGAAAAATTAGTCATCCAGAAATTGACCCAAAAGGAGTGGCGTCACCTTCTGGAGGTCCTGTGTCATCCTGTCATCATCTACATCAACTATAATAATGTAATTTATCTTCAGTCAGCTAACCCATCTCAACCCTAGTCAGGCTCGATGGTTGATGGTTTTTGCACTTCCATTCTACAGAGACAAATACGAGGGTTGAAGTCTTTTCCTGTTCATTCACTTTCTGCTGATCAGGAGGAGGAGTCCCAACACATCATTATTTTAGTTTTTCCAGTTGTACTTATATATTTCTGAGGCTAAGAAGAGGCTGTACCTAGCCTGGGGACATCGCTCCAAAGTTAGTGGTCACGCTAAGAGCTTGATCACCTGACAGTACTTGTATTTCTAAAGACATTGGGATTTTGTTGCTGCCTACCCAGAGGAACACCCCAAAAACAAAGACTTTTACTCCCCCTGCCAGTCCCCGATGCCCTCTTCTTCGGAATGCTGTGTAATCTGGGTGGCGGCTGATCGATTCTCAAAGATGGCTCACTTCATACCCATGCCTGTCCTCCCCTCTGCCAGTCAAGTGGCCACATAATTTGTGGGACATATTTTCAGGTTACATGGATTGCCCTTGTACATCCTGTTTGTCCAATCAGGTTGTCGAATCTACCTCTAAGTGGAGCTGAGAAGCTGTACTAGCTGCCTGAGTATTTTTTCCAAATTCCGTCATCTGAGGAGCAGACGGACAGCTTATCTCTGCTCTCATTATACACTATACATTATAACCATTATACACTATACACTATATATATATATACACATTATAAACACTCATTAAAGCTCAATCCTTACCTTACTGATAAGAATGTGGCTTAAATAAGTTTTTATGACCTCTCAGGAGTTAACAGATAAGGGTAATGAGATGACCCGCACAAAGTGAAAGTGAAAATACCAGTCACCTAGATAGACAAACAGTTAAACCTTTGTGACTAAACAGCTCAATATTTTTAATAAAGACCAATTGAAAATATGATGTTTAGTCAAAAATAAGTTAAATGGAATCATAAAAAATAAATTTACTCCAAAGGTTTACATAGCCTTTAAGTATTGTTCTGCATCACAGTTACTGTATATTGTACTGGCTCTGTCCAACAATACGGTGTAGTTGACTGTGTGACTTTTCCTTGTTAGGTATCATGTTAAAAATAAACTGACTGGTAAAATGAATGGCAATGGATGAAATAAGATAAAATAAAACACATGTGCCACATCATTTGTCAGTGAGAAAGTGGGTAGCCATAGCACAAGTAACAGCGCTGTTGGTACCAGCCATCTGGCCAGTAGTAGTCAGTGGCGTATAATTGTGGTGGATGCAGATGGAATTGTGGACTGTATGACTCAGTCACAACAGGATGATGTTGTTACCTCTGACACCATGCGCTTGACCCAGTGTTTATTACATTCCTCCACCTAACATTCCTCACATTCCTCCACCTATTCCTCTGTCTTCAGTGACTCCTCCTAGTGGGGAGTCTCCTTTACTCCTAAGACGCAACAGCTCGGATGCAGAGGACAATATTTGAGGGCTCCTGTTTATGGGTTGTATGAGAGCAGTCAGCATTTGGACAGCCTTGATGAGGATGTTCAGGTGGAGGAGGAAGATGATAAACAAAAGGTACAGCTGTGTTGTTAATGGTATTTGTGGCACTTTTAGCCATGGTAGGGATGGTAGGGGCACTCGGAGCAACAATAGAGGTGGGGATTATGAAAAGGAGGGCAAAAATCCCATGACATATAACAGATAAAGTGACAGGTTCAGGATGATGATTTTGTACTGGACCGAACTTGGGAACCAGATCATGGCAACAAGGAGGTGATGATATCGAGAGGAAGGTGGCGGTGATAAACAGCGGAGCTGAAACAAAAAGAAACTTGCCAGGGGCAGATCTGCTTTGGTTGTGGTCAGCTTAGTAGCAGGTGATGCACTACTGTTGTTGGAGTAAGGTTAAAAAAAAGTTTTGATACCGCGGACAAACTTGTGTGGGATTTTTCATAACATTGCAACATGAAAAAACCACTACAGAGTGCAAGAGAATAAGACCTGGCATCACTGGCTCATATAGAAAAACTGAACTGGTCATCAATGTGTCAGGATTCGGGGGCGCTGCGGCCCTCCAGCGGATGTTGGGCGGGTGCTGGCATTCCCGTGTCCTGACGCTATGCGGCGCTCATCCCGAGTGCAAACCAGAAAATCCTCTTGTAACACTTAGGTTCCTATAGGGTTAAAGGTTTGGCTAGTTTTGCTAGTTTTACTGGCAGGCGTCCCTGCCAGTAATTTTGGTCCATTCAAGGGTGTGGCTGGGATCCCTGCTCCTATCACGCCTTGGGGCTGGGACTCTAGCCACTATTTAGTTTCACACTCGCCATTCATCTGTGCCTGCTATAGAGCCTTGTGCCTAAACTAGCTACTCTGTGTTTATCCGGTATTCCAGTGACTCTGTACCTTTTTCCCTGGTTTCTGTTACTGTTACCTATCTTTGGTGTTCTCCTCCGTTTATTCCTTGCTTGGTTTCTTTACCTTTTACCCCTTCAGTTCCTGACCTGTTTAGGTTTTCTCCTGCTTGTGTTTTGTTTTGGTTGTTTGTCTTGTGTTCCACTTTCCTCAGTGTAATTGCAGTCTTCGGTTGGGGCCGGCCTGTTAAGGAGCCAGGTTCCCCCAAAAGGCAGGGACAGTGGTTGGGAGGAGTGTCAGGGCCTCACTTTGTCCGTGTCTTTTGTGTCCCCCTGACCTACTCCTCACATTAGAGCAGGCCCATACCCTAGTCGACTCTCCTGGCGGTTTAATATGAGTACCGATCTATCGGTCACCGACCGCCTGGATGAGCTGATGAATCAGTTTCAGGGCGTGGCTGGGTTAATTGCGCAAATGTCGCAGCGTCTGGACGCCATGACTATTCCTGTGCCTGGCGCTGCAAACCCACTTGTGTTGCTGCCAGACCCTGTTTTTCCTATGCACAGTGTCCAGCAGAGACCTAAAATGCTTCTGCCGGATCGCTTTGATGGGAACCCGGACAGATACCGTACTTTCCGGGAGTCCTGTCGTTTGTATTTTCGTTTTAATTTTTTCCCCTCTGAGGCAGAAAAAGTGGCTGTCGTGGTTTCCCTCCTCCAGGGTCCCCCTGAGGATTGGGCATTGGCCCTCCCCTCAGATGCTACTGAGTGGACTTCCCTGGATAGATTTTTTCTGGCCTTGGGCCAAGTTTATGATGATCCTGACCGTGCTGCATTGGCGGAAACACATTTGTTATCTATTCAGCAGGGTTGCCGCTCTGCTGAAGACTACTGTTCTGAGTTCCGCCAGTGGTGCTCGGCGACTGGATGGCCTGATCAACCCTTGAAAACCCTTTTCAGACAAGGGCTGTCAGATTCTGTTAAGGATGCTATGGTCAGCCATCCTATCCCTGAATCCCTGAGTGACTTTATGGCTTTGGCTGTGACTATTGACAGAAGACTTAGAGAGAGACGCAAGGAAAAGCAAGGGGGATCAACTGTACAGTTTAGGCCAGGATTTTCTGTCAAACCTCCTTCTACTTTCTCTAAGAATATGCCTTCCCAATTTCAATCACCATCTCCCTCTCAGTCTTCTGGAGAAGAACCTATGCTGCTGCTAGAAGGAGACATCGATTGGAGAATGCCTTATGTCTATACTGTGGAAAACCTGGCCATTTCTTGAGGGATTGCCCATCCAAGCCGAAGTCACCACATGGAAACGCCAGCGCCTGGGTGATCTCCAGAAGGGTCACTCAGGCGTACAGGTACCTCCTAATTCTGTTAATAAGTTTTTGTTACCTGTAACCTTGGTTTCTGATTCTAAAATTTTTTCTTGTCAGGCCATGGTGGATAAAGGGTCTGCAGTGAGTTTCATCCATGTGGTCGTTGCTCAGGCCTTGGGTTTGGAGTTAATTCCTTTGTGTTCCCCCTTTTCAGTTTCTGGTGCAGATTTTACTCCCTTGAATGAGGGGAGAATAAAATTTCGTACTTGTCACGAGTAGGCCTGCGTCTGGAATCAGACGTTCTGCACGGCTTTCGAAGTGACATATTGGACAGGCTTTCCCTTTGTTTGTGTGCTCTTCACCACACCTCTTCCCCTCAGCTGTTGCCGCTTGGCAATCAGCTTTCCCCTATTTACCCCTTCCTCTCCCAGTATCCCTTGCGGTTTATAGCTTCTACCTACTGGGTTGAGAGTGATGTGGATCTCGGCTGAGATCCTGTTGCTGAGTTCGGCCTAAGTTAAGTTTTCTTTCTTCATTTGTTGTTTTCCTGTTGGAGTCTCCTGTTCCTCCTTACGCTTGGAGGAACGGGTGTACTCTCTGGTGTCACTAGCCTGCAGGGGTTCCTAGGGTGTATTTAGATTAGGTTCCGGTGTATGAACATTCCTACCATCCAGGATTGTTCATACTGGTAGTCAGCCTAGGGCCTAGTTTCAGGGTCCTCTGCAGGAGGTGACCGGTCCCCTGGTTTTGTCGGTCCCCATCCCTCATACGCTCGGTGTGGCTTTTCCCCCCACACCAGAGCGTGACATTATAAACCGCCACTAACAAAAATTTATGTCATTTTTGTGCTGACATGGATGCTATTGCTACACTGGCTGAACGGCTGCAGGGACTCAGCTTGGAGGTGGCTGACATCCGCAACCAGATTCAGAGACCACAGGCTGGTGGTTCTGGGGGTGCTGAGTGTCAGGCCTGTTTGGAGCCTAAGGTCCCCCTCCCGGATAGATTTTCTGGGGAATGTGATAATTTTGTTCTATTTAGGGAGGCGTGCAAATTGTATTTCAGACTGCGTCCACATTCTTCTGGTAATGAGGAACAGAAGGTTGGTGTGGTCATCTCGCTGCTTAAAGGGGATGCGCAGTCATGGGCCTTTTCTCTGCCGGCCGGATCGCAGTCTCTCCGGTCGGTAGATGAATTTTTCAAGACCCTAGGGATTATCTATGATGACCCGGATCGTATCTCCCTGGCGGAGACCCAGATACGTAACCTTTGTCAGGGTGAGCGGCCGGTTGAGACTTATTGCTCTGAGTTTCGGAGGTGGGCGACCAATACTGAATGGAACGATCCGGCTTTACGTAGCCAATTCTGTCAAGGTTTGTCTGAAAGGCTGAAGGACGCTTTGGCCTTTCAGGAAACTCCTGTGTCTTTGGAGGCCGCTATGTCTCTTGCTGTGCGCATGGATAGGCGCCTGAGAGAGCGATCTAGGGGCCCCCGCTCTCAGGACGTACTATCTCATAGTGTACCGGCTTCCTATGACACTTTGGGTGAATATTCCCCTAGGTTGATGTCTGGGGATGAACCTATGCAATTAGGGGGAGCCACTCCTGTATCCACCCGTAAACATCTTGGTAGTAAAAAGGGAGTGTGTTTCTTCTGTGGTCAGAAAGGACATTTTATCAATGTATGTCCATGCTTCCTATCTCTAAAAGAGAGAAAAGAAAAGGGGGCGTTGAATCCTCATCTCACTCTTGGGGGGGTGGGTAGGGAGACTGAGGATGTGCATTTGTCTTCGTCCTCTAGTACCCGTTTTCTCCTGACTGCCGAGGTGGCGCTAGAGTCAAAAGTTGTGAAAATTGAGGTGTTTATTGACAGCGGGGCACGGGTGAACATGATTGATGCTCAGTTTGTCTGTATGCATGGATTGTCGCCAAGTTCTTTGGATAAGAGGATTTCTGTGTTTGCCATTGATTCTGCACCTCTCTCTCAGAAGTGTTTGTCTCAGATGGTGCATGATATCAAATTAAGAGTGGGTGAATTTCATCAGGAGCTTATTTCATGTTTTGTGTTGGAAGGTCTTCCTGCTCCTGTGGTGTTGGGTTTACCGTGGTTAAGCAAACATAATCCGTCCATTGACTGACATACTAGACAAATTGTGGATTGGGGCGATTATTGTGTGGACAATTGCCTTAATACATCTTTTTCTGCTTTAACCACTAGGACTCTTCCTTCTTTTATATCGGATTTTTCTGATGTATTTTCTGAAGGTGGATGTCAGGATTTACCCCCTCACCGGGAATACGATTGTCCTATCAATCTTATCCCTGGAGCAAAATTGCCCAAATCTAGACTATATAACCTTTCTGGACCTGAGAGAACGGCCATGAAGGAATATATTGCTGAGAGTTTGGCCAAAGGACATATTAGGCCTTCCAAATCTCCGGTGGCAGCAGGGTTCTTTTTTGTTAAAAAAAAGGATGGAACCCTTAGGCCATGTTTGGATTTCCGTGAACTCAATAGGATTACTGTCCGTGATCCGTACCCCCTTCCTTTGATTCCTGACTTGTTCAACCAGATTGTGGATGCCAAGGTGTTCTCCAAGTTGGACTTAAGGGGGGCATATAATCTGGTCAGGATCAAAGAAGGGGATGAATGGAAGACGGCCTTTAACACTCCTGAGGGCCACTTTGAGAACCTGGTCATGCCTTTTGGGTTGACCAATGCTCCTGCTGTATTCCAGCATTTTGTTAATGACATTTTTCATCATCTTGTGGGGAGGTTTGTAGTCGTGTATTTGAACGACATACTAATCTATTCTCCAGATATTGTGACACATCAGGATCACGTGAGGCAGGTGTTGCAAATCTTAAGAGATAACAAGTTGTATGCAAAATTAGAGAAATGTGCTTTTGCTGTACATGAGGTGCAATTCTTAGGATACCTGCTTTCATCTTCAGGTTTTCGTATGGATCCAGAGAAAGTCGGTGCGGTTCTGAACTGGGACCGACCTGAAAATCTGAAGGCTCTTATGCGATTTTTGGGGTTCACCAACTATTACCGAAAATGTATTAAGAACTATTCGACTATAGTTAAACCCTTAACTGATATGACTAAGAAAGGGACGGATGTCTCTGTGTGGTCTGATGCAGCGTTGCAAGCTTTCTCCGCTGTTAAGGAGTGCTTTTCTTCTGCCCCTATATTGGTGCAGCCAGATGTGTCACAACCTTTCATTGTGGAGGTTGACGCATCCGATGTGGGGGTAGGAGCTGTGTTATCACAGGGCCCGTCACCTGGTAAATGGCGCCCATGTGCTTTTTTTTTGAAAAAACTCTCTGCGGCGGAGAGAAATTAGGATGTGGGTAACAGAGAGTTACTGGCCATTAAGTTGGCTTTTGAGGAATGGCGTCATTGGTTGGAAGGGGCGATTCATCCAATCACGGTATTCACGGATCACAAAAATCTGGCTTACCTGGAGTCTGCTAGACGACTTAATCCGAGGCAGGCCAGATGGTCTTTGTTCTTTACCAGATTTAATTTCATTGTCACATACCGTCCTGGGGTTAAGAATGTGAAGGCAGATGCCTTGTCACGTAGTTTTCCCGGGGGTGGTGATTTTGAAGATCCGAGCCCTATACTGTCTGAAGGAGTGGTGATATCCGCTCTTTACCCTGATCTTGAGGCTAAAGTGTTTGAGGCCCAGGGAGATGCGCCAGAGTCTTGCCCTCCCGGGAAGTTGTTTGTTCCTTCGGATTTGCGTCATAAGGTGTTTGAGGAGCATCATTCTTCGGTGCTTGCGGGACACCCTGGGAGTAAATCCACTGTCGACCTCATCTCTCGTAGATTCTGGTGGCCTGGGCTGCGTAAGTGTGTTGAGGAATATGTGTCAGCCTGTTGTGTCTGCGCACGCTCTAAGGTGACACATACCCGTCCCTCTGGACCCCTACTTCCATTACCCATCCCGTCCAGACCATTGACCCACCTATCCATGGACTTCATTACTGATCTGCCTGAGTCGTCTGGTAAGACAGTTATTCTGGTGGTTGTAGATCGTTTTAGTAAAATGGCGCACTTTATTGCATTACCCGGTCTCCCCAATGCTAAGACTCTTGCACAAGTGTTTGTTGACAACATTGTGAAACTTCATGGCATTCCCACTGACGTGGTCTCTGATCGTGGGACTCAGTTTGTGTCCAGATTCTGGAGGGCGTTCTGTACTCGGCTCGGGGTGCAACTGTCTTTTTCCTCTGCCTTTCACCCCCAGACGAATGGACAGACTGAGCGTACCAATCAGAATCTAGAGACTTACTTGAGATGTTTTGTCTCTGAGAACCAGGAGGAGTGGTCCTCGTTTTTGTCTCTGGCTGAGTTTGCCATAAATAATCGCAGACAGGACTCCACTGGTAAGTCACCATTTTTTGGTGCATATGGCTTTCACCCGCAGTTTGGCACATTTTCTGGTTCTGATACTTCTGGTATTCCTGAGGAAGAACGTTTTTCGTCATCATTGTCTTCCATATGGCGAAAAATTCAAAATAACTTGATAAATATGGGTAACAAGTACAAACGTGTGGCTGACAGGAGACGCATGGATGGTCCGGACCTAAATGTGGGTGATTCTGTGTGGCTGTCTACTAGGAACATTAAGTTGAAAGTTCCTTCTTGGAAGTTGGGTCCAAGATTTATTGGCCCATATAAGATCACGGCCATTATTAATCCTGTGGCATTTCGTCTTGAACTTCCTCAGGCCCTGAAAATCCATAATGTGTTTCACAGATCTTTGTTGAAGAGGTATGTTGAACCTCTGGAGCCATCTCCCTTGCCACCCGTACCTGTCTTGGTGGATGGTAATTTGGAATTTCAGATTGTCAAGATAATTGATTCTCGAGTTCTTCGGGGGACCCTTCAATATCTGGTTCATTGGAAGGGTTATGGTCCTGAGGAGAGGTCATGGGTACCGGCATCTGACGTGAATGCCAGTCGTTTGGTGAAAGCCTTTCACAGGTGTCATCCTGAGAGAGTTGGTCCTGGGTGTCCGGAGGTCACCCGTAAAAGGGGGGGTAATGTCACGAGTAGGCCTGCGTCTGGAATCAGACGTTCTGCACGGCTTTCGAAGTGACATATTGGACAGGCTTTCCCTTTGTTTGTGTGCTCTTCACCACACCTCTTCCCCTCAGCTGTTGCCGCTTGGCAATCAGCTTTCCCCTATTTACCCCTTCCTCTCCCAGTATCCCTTGCGGTTTATAGCTTCTACCTACTGGGTTGAGAGTGATGTGGATCTCGGCTGAGATCCTGTTGCTGAGTTCGGCCTAAGTTAAGTTTTCTTTCTTCATTTGTTGTTTTCCTGTTGGAGTCTCCTGTTCCTCCTTACGCTTGGAGGAATGGGTGTACTCTCTGGTGTCACTAGCCTGCAGGGGTTCCTAGGGTGTATTTAGATTAGGTTCCGGTGTATGAACATTCCTACCATCCAGGATTGTTCATACTGGTAGTCAGCCTAGAGCCTAGTTTCAGGGTCCTCTGCAGGAGGTGACCGGTCCCCTGGTTTTGTCGGTCCCCATCCCTCATACGCTCGGTGTGGCTTTTCCCCCCACACCAGAGCGTGACAGTACTGCTGAGGTTATGATGAACGTTGGGTGTTTACATACAGAAAAAATGTAATTTTTTGTGATGGAAAAACTAACTGCAGATCTTATTCTCGATTTGCCTTGGCTCCGCCTCCATAACCCTGTATTTGATTGGAAAACCATTGACCTGGTGAAATGGGGGTATTCATGTGGTTCACATCTTAAAACTGTTCCTTCCATGATGTGTACTGTGAATAATGATTTGGATATTCCTAAGTTTATTTTTGATTTCAAAGACGTCTTTGATGAGGCCGCTGCGGAAACTCTACCTCCGCACCGGCCTTACAATTGTGCCATAGACCTCGTTCCTGGGGCCAAGCTTCCTAAGGGTCGCATTTTTAATTTGTCAGCTCCTGAGCGAGAGTCTATACGTCAGTATATTCAGGATAGTCTGAAAAAAGGGCACATACGGCCTTCTGTCTCCCCTATTGGTGCAGGGTTTTTCTTAGTTGAGAAAAAAGATGGAGGTCTCCGTCCATGTATTGACTACAGGGAGCTCAATAAGATCACGATTAAGGACCAGCACCCTCTCCCTCTGATCCCGGATTTATTCAATCAGGTTGTGGGGGCCCGGAGGTTCTCTAACATTGACCTCCGTGGAGCTTACAATCTAATCCGCATCAGGGAAGGTGACGAGTGAAAGACAGCTTTTAATACTCCAGAGGGGCACTTTGAATACCTAGTCATGCCATTTGGTCTCAGCAATGCCCCGGCTGTCTTCCAGCATTTTGTTAACAATATCTTCAGAGATCTTTTGGGCTGTTTTTCGGTTATATATCTGGATGACATCCTCATATTCTCCCCAGATTTGGAGTCCCATCGGGAGCATGTGAGGGAGGTCCTCTCCAGATTGCAACTTAATCGGCTGTGTGCTAAATTGTCTAAGTGTCAGTTTGGAGTCCAGGAGGTGGGATTTCTGGGATACATACTTACCCCTGGTTCTATAAGTATGGATCCACAAAAAGTTTCTGCTGTGGTTGAGTGGGTTAGACCTACTACCTTGAAAGAGGTCCAACGTTTTCTGGGTTTTGCTAACTATTATAGCAAATTTATCAAAAACTTTTCTGTGGTTGCTAAACCCCTTACTGATTTAACTAAAAAGGGGGCTGATCCTACCTCTTGGACACATGAAACCGAACTAGCCTTCTCTAACTTAAAAAGGTGTTTTACCACTGCTCCAGTCTTGGTTCATCCTGATCCTGAACAGCCTTTTGTCGTGGAGTTTGACGCCTCTGAGACAGGAGTAGGGGCTGTCCTGTCTCAGGGAGTTGAACCCTTTACCAACCTCCAACCTGTAGCCTTTTTCTCCAGAAAGTTCTCCACTGCTGAAGTTAATTATGATATAGGAAACAGGGAGTTACTGGCTATTAAATGGGCCTTTGAAGAGTGGAGACACTTTCTGGAGGGCGCCAGACGTAAGGTCACAGTGTTAACTGACCATAAGAACCTGCTGTATCTGGACAATGCCAAGAGATTGAACCCCCGTCAAGTGCAATGGTCTTTGTTTTTTTTACCAGGTTTAATTTTGTGGTAACTTATTGTCCAGGCTCAAAAAATGTAAAGGCTGATGCCTTGTCCAGAAGCTTTGGTGCCAGTGATGTCCCGGATGAGGAACCAGAAAATATCCTCTCTCCCGGGGTAGTCGTTGCCACTTTGACTTCAGATCTTGTGTCTTCTATTGCTGACTCACAGAGTTCTGCTCCTACTACTGTACCCCCAGGTAAACTCTTTGTCCCAGGTCATCTTCGGCTGAAAGCGTTAGAAGAGGTCCATTCCTCAGTTTTATCGGGTCATCCGGGCATCGCAGGTACTGGATACTTGTTGTCCCGTACCTATTGGTGGCCATCCTGGCAACGTGATGTTAAGGCGTTTGTTAAGGCTTCTGAGACCTGTGCTAGGGCAAAGGTTCCTCGACAACTCCCAGAAGGGCTATTACATCCGCTCCCTTTGCCCAACATGCCCTGGTCTCACATTTCCATGGATTTTATTACTGATCTTCTTCTCTCCAAAGGTAGGTCAGTAATCTGGGTTGCGGTGGATCGTTTTTCTAAAATGTGCCATCTGGTCTCGTTGAAAAAATTGCCTACAGCTAGAGTCCTTGCAGGGTTGTTTATCCGCCATATGTTACGCCTTCATGGAATTCCGTCTAACATAGTGTCTGACAGAGGGATTCAGTTCGTGTCGAGGTTCTGGAGAGAGTTTTGCAGTAGGTTGGATATCTCGATGTCCTTCTCCTCCGCCTTTCACCCCGAGACGAATGGGCAGACTGAAAGACTTAATCAGTCACTTGAGCAATATCTTAGGTGTTTTGTTTCTGAATGTCAGGAAAAGTGGAGTGAGTACCTGCCCACGGCCGAGTTCACTCTAAATAATCATGAAAGTTCCCCGACACGAATGTCCCCATTTTACTGCAACTATGGTTTTCACCCCAGATATTCCGCCATAACTGGTAACGAATCTAGATTCTCCTCGGTTAAGGACGTCGCTAATCGACTGTGCACAGTCTGGGCAAAGAGTCTTGAATGCCCAACTCAAGCAGATCAAATATGTGAATAAGAAACGCCGTCCCGGTCCTGAATATGTAGTTGGTGACAAAGTGTGGCTCTCAACTAAAAATCTCCATCTTCGAGTACCATCAGCAAAGTTTGCTCCACGCTTTATTGGTCCCTACATCATCACAGAAATCATAAATCCTGTATCATTCGGATTGCGACTTCCTGGTTCTCTTCGTGTACATCCGGTTTTTAATAAGTCTTTGTTGAAAAAATATATTCCCGCTGTGGTCGCTCGTTCTCCACCTCTACCCGTGGTTGTTCAGGGAGAGTTGGAGTTCGAAATTGAACGAATTATTGACTCTCGCAAAGTACAGAATTCTCTCCAGTACCTTGTACATTGGAAAGGGTATGGTCCCGAGGAGCGTGTCTGGGTGGCTGCCAGAGATCTTCACGCTCCCAGACTCGTTAAAAAATTCCACCAATCTTACCCTTCCAAGCCTGGAGGTCCTGTTGAGGGTCCAGAGGCCCCTCCTCAGGGGGGGGGTTCTGTCAGGATTCTGGTGCACTGTGGCCCTCCAGCGGATGTTGGGCGGGTGCGGGCGTTCCCGTGTCCTGACGCTATGTGGTGCTCATCCCGAGTGCAAGCCAGAAAATCCTCTTGTAGCACTTAGGTTCCTATAGGGTTAAAGGTTTAGCTAGTTTTTCTAGTTTTACTGGCAGGCGTCCCTGCCAGTAATTTTGGTCCATTCAAGGGTGTGGCTGGGATCCCTGCTCCTATCACGCCTTGGGGCTGGGACTCTAGCCACTATTTAGTTTCACACTCGCCATTCATCTGTGCCTGCTATAGAGCCTTGTGCCTAAGCTAGCTACTCTGTGTTTATCCGGTATTCCAGTGACTCTGTACCTTTTTCCCTGGTTTCTGTTACTGTTACCTATCTTTGGTGTTCTCCTCCATTTATTCCTTGCTTGGTTCCTTTACCTTTTACCCCTTCAGTTCCTGACCTGTTTAGGTTTTCTCCTGCTTGTGTTTTGTTTTGGTTGTTTGTCTTGTGTTCCACTTTCCTCAGTGTAATTGCAGTCTTCGGTTGGGGCCGGCCTGTTAAGGAGCCGGGTTCCCTCAAAAGGCAGGGACAGTGGTTGGGAGGAGTGTCAGGGCCTCACTTTGTCTGTGTCTTTTGTGTCCCCATGACCTACTCCTCACACAATGTCATCAAGATCTTCCACCTCCTCCCCATCAGCATTCTAGTAGTCAGGGCACATTTTAATCATCATCAACATAATCAGCTAATGCTTTACCTGATCCTAATCCTCTGCTCCATCATCAGTCTTCCATAATGAGATGTGCGGCCAGGAAGAAACAATATGCACTTGGCAATCCATTTGTTTGCCAACTGAACTCCTATTTGGCCAAGTCGCTGGCAGTGCAGTTGCTGCTGCATCACATAGTGGATTCTATTGCCTTTAGGTGTGCGCTCAACTTCAATGGAGAAAACCTAGCTGCTATTATTTCTCAAAAAAAGCCAATCCTACCTTGTACTCATGTGAAGAAGGATGTGGATCATGCCTCAGAATTGTGACAAGTTGCACTACATTATTAACAGATGCAGCAGCAATTAGGACCATGAACAGAACAAGTCTTTCATAGCCCAACTGGTAAATGTCTTGCATGGTAGTGGCGACAATGTACCACAGCAGTGAGGCCATGTGCTACTAACATCTCCACAGTTGTGCAGGTCTGATTTCCACACCAGATGCTAGTCCACCGCCTCAACTTCCAGCTCAATGGACATATTCCCATACCTTTTTGTCCACTCTCCAGTTTGGTGACAGAGAGGGTATTCAGTGTGGCAGGTGGCATCATCACACTGAAGCAGACAAAATTGTCCTTCACAAGTTTGGAAAACATTACATTTTTTAAAAGAATTCTGCATGGATTCATTAGAATTTTTACATCTGGCTGATAACAATGAATAGGTCTGCCATTTCTTACAGTGGGGACTGGCTATTTATCACAAGCCCAACGATGTCACTGTCTGACTGTTTATCATACTGTACCCTGTGCTGCTGTTGCCACACATTTCCTGCTTTGTTCATCATGTTCCATACTGTGCTGCTATTGCCGCTACTACTACCCCTACACAATTCCACATGTCTCACCTTATCTATTATGTTCAATAGTGTGTTGCTACTACTACTGCTACTACTAGTACTACTACCACCAGGGCCGGCTCCCGGTTCAGGTGGGCCCTTGGGCGATAAATGAGTACAGATAATATAGTAGATGTCCCCTGCAGCCCTATGTAACAGCACAGATAACACAGTGATGGCTATCTGAAAATGTAGTAGTGTTACCTGCAATGTAAAACCACAGATAACACTAGTACTAATAATGTGGTAGTGTTACCTGCAGCACTATGTAAAACCACAGATAACACTAGTGCTGATAATGTGTTACCTGCAGTCCTATGTAAAACCATAGATAACACTAGTACTAATAATGTGGTAGTGTTACCTGCAGTCCTATGTAAAACCACAGATAACACTAGTGTAGATCGTGTGGTAGTGTTACCTGCAATCCTATGTAAAACCACAGATAACACTAGTGTAGATCATGTGGTAGTGTTACCTGCATCCTTAGTCTGCCTTCCTATGCCTCTCCTATGGACTCCATGCTGGCCGCGAAGCCTTCTCTTCCATCTTCTTCTTGCCTCACACAGAACGTCCTGATGCAGCTGCGTCAAGACATAGGAACACTGTGGGCATGGTGATGGTGACGGACGGGGACAGACGCACACAAGCAGGAACTGACACACACACACACACACACAAGGACAGATACACATACAGCAACAGACATACACACAGCTAGGCCTCACCACACTCCAGCTAAGCTCCTCTATGTACAGGAACAGTGCTCTCTGCTCCTCTGGCTCCTCCCCCACTAGTCACATGGGAGGATGATGTCACAAAGGTCCTTCAGCCCGGTAATAAACTTGATCTACCCTGTTCTGAGTCCTGGGGCCGCTCACCCCAGCAGTGCACTCCACGAAAATTGTCTGCACTGCTGGGGTGAACAGTCTTAGAATCCAGAACAGGCACACAGCTGCAGGAGTGAGCAGGCAGAGTGGGACCCCCCAGGACCAGTGGGCCCCGGCACTTTGCCGGGTTTGCTGGGTGCTGACGCCGGCCCTGACTACTACTACAACTACTACTACTAGCCTTACACAGCTGCACATCTCCTGCCTTGTCCATTATCCCACCTCCACCAAACTTAACCATTAACATCTAAAGGAGACCGAATACAAGGATATATGTTTCATAATCTAACATTTATTAACAATTGGAAACAACATTTTTTAATCGGCAGGGACAGTGTTATAATAATAAAAACAATAACAATTGAACTTACTGCCCTAAATCGACCCATTATAGTACAACCAATCCTATCCTCTCTGCCTTGACAATGTTTTTGCTGCTTTGATGATGGGCCATACTCTGCATATGACCACTGCAGCCAATCACTAGCCTCAGCAGTATACAGCACGAGCCCACTCAAACAACAAACACCATTGGTGATGAGAGAAGCAGCTGTATCAGAATAGAGGGGGTTCAGGATGGTAAAACAATTTTTTTTCATTATTATAATACTGTCCCTGTCAATTAAAAACCACTTCTTGGGCAACCCCTTTAAAGTAGAACATTCTATGAATATGGTTGAAATGTCATTTGTGGGTAAGATATTTCCTACATTCGCGACATCAAATTTTGTACTTTCCTGTGTGAATTGCTTGATGTTCAATAAGATTTGATTTCCGAGTAAAACATCTCCCACATTCTTTGCATGAAAAAGGCTTCTCCCCTGTGTGAATTCTTTGATGTTCAACAAGAGTTGCTTTGAGGGAAAAGCATTTGCCACATTCTAAACACGAGAATGGCTTCTCTCCTGTGTGAATTTTCTGATGTGTAACCAGATTTGATTTCACGCTGTAGAGTTTCCCACATTCTGAACATGAAAATGGCTTCTCTCCTGTGTGAATTCTCTGGTGTCTAATAAGATGTGATTTCTGGTTAAAACATTTCCCACATTCTGAACATGAATATGGCTTCTCCCCTGTGTGAGTTCTTTGATGTTCAAGAAGAGTTGATTTCAAAGTAAAACATTTCCCGCATTCTGAACATGAAAATGGCTTCTCTCCTGTGTGAATTCTCTGATGTATAATCAGATACGATTTGCCTGTAAAAGATTTCCCACATTCTGAACATGAAAATGGCTTTTCATCTATGTGAGCTCTTTGATCTTCAATACCTCCTCTGTGACGTTTATTTTGTCTAGCAGTCTGTGGTACATCAGAAGATCGGACCTGTCCTATAGGATTATATGGTATATCTTTGTTGAGAAGGGCTAAGGGTACATCTTGAATAATATTATGCTCTTCATATGTGTCTTGTGTGGCCCCATGGCTATATGCTTTAAAATCTGAAGATATCACATGTTTTTCCGAGCTCTTGGTGCAGTTATCTGATAAAAATAAAAAGGATTTTATTATTTTTGAATAATCAAACATGAAAACATTACAATGGGGGAAAAAGTATTTAGTCAGCCACCAATTGTGCAAGTTCTCCCACTTAAAAAGATGAGAGAGGCCTGTAATTGACATCATAGGTAAACCTCAACTATGAGAGACAAAATGAGAAAACAAATCCAGAAAATCACATTGTCTGATTTTTAAAGAATTTATTTGCAAATTATGGTGGAAAATAAGTATTTGGTCACCTACAAACAAGCAAGATTTCTGGCTCTCACAGACCTGTAACTTCTTCTTTAAGAGGCTCCTCTGTCCTCCACTCATTACCTGTAGTAATGGCACCTGTTTGTTATCAGAATAAAAGACACCTGTCGACAACCTCAAACAGTCACACTCCAAACTCCACTATGGTGAAGACCAAAGAGCTGTCGAAGGACACCAGAAACAAAATTGTAGACCTGCACCAGGCTGGGAAGACTGAATCTGCAATAGGCAAGCTGCTTGGTGTGAAGAAATCAACTGTGGGAGCAATAATTAGAAAATGGAAGACATACAAGACCACTGATAATCTCCCTCCATCAGGGGCTCCACGCAAGATCTCACCTCGTGGGGTCAAAAGGATCACAAGAACTGTAAGCAAAAATCGCAGAACCACACGTGGGGACCTAGTGAATGACCTGCAGAAAGCTGGGACCAACGTAACAAAGGCTACCGTCAGTAACACACTACGCCGCTAGGGACTCAGATCCTGCAGTGCCAGACGTGTCCCCCTGCTTAAGCCAGTACATGTCCGGGCCCGTCTGAAGCTTGCTAGAGAGCATTTGGATGTTCCAGAAGAATATTGGGAGAACGTCATATGGTCAGATGAAACCAAAGTAGAACTGTTTGGTAGAAACACAACTCGTCGTGTTTGGAGGTGAGTGAATGCTGAGTTGCATCCAAAGAACACCATACCTACTGTGAAGCATGGGGGTGGAAACATCATGCTTTGGGGCTGTTTCTCTGAAAAGGGACCAGGACGACTGATCTGTGTACATGAAAGAATGAATAGGGCCATGTATCGTGAGATTTTGAATGCAAACCTCCTTCCATCAGCAAGGGCATTGAAGATGAAATGTGGCTGGGTCTTTCAGTATGACAATGATCCCAAGCACACCACCAGGGCAACGCGTAAGAAGCATTTCAAGGTCCTGGAGTGGCCTAGCCAGTCTCCAGATCTCAACCCCATAGAAAACCTTTGGAGGGAGTTGAAAGTCCGTGTTGCCCAGCGACAGCCCCAAAACATCACTGCTCTAAAGGAGATCTGCATGGAGGAATGGGCCAACATACCAGCAACAGTGTGTGCCAACCTTGTGAAGACTTACAGAAAACGTTTGACCTCTGTCATTGCCAACAAAGGATGTATAACAAAGTATTGAGATGAACTTTTCTTATTGACCAAATACTTATTTTCCACCATAATTTGCAAATAAATTCTTTAAAAAACAGACAATGTGATTTTCTGGATTTGTTTTCTCATTTTGTCTCTCATAGTTGAGGTCTACCTATGATGTCAATTACAGGCCTCCCTCATCTTTTTAAGTGGGAGAACTTGCACAATTGGTGGCTGACTAAATACTTTTTTCACCACTGTATATACAGTAGATATTTTATATAATTTCTATAAATATTTCCAAAAAAAGGCAAGCAGTAAAATTCAGTTATCAACAGACTAAGACACCTGAGGCAAAACATTGCACAATCCAAGAGTACATTTCACAACAAGGACCAGATTATGATGCTAGGCCACCATGATGCCACTTGCCATTTTTACCACTTCTGTTTTGAAGCCAGTGTCTTCCTAGGTCAGGAGTCAGCAACTTTCGGCACACCAGCTCTGGTGAAATTATGATTCCCAGCATGCGCACTTGCTCAGTTGTACTCAGAGTATTTTCCAACAGCTAGAGGTTGCTCAACCTTGTCCTAGGTAGTGTTCCTCAATCTCAGGTACAGTTGAGTGTCTCCAAGAGCGATCCCAGCTGTCAAAAGTGTGCGGTTGCTGCTTCCTCTACTTTCACCATAGCTCTCTTCTTCAGCATTGTTAGATTGCAACTAATGTCCGAAGATGACATGGACCAGGGGCTCGATTAGAATTCCCCCGTTGCTGAACAGTGGCTGGTAACAGAAGTCATTTCCTTGTAGGTCTCTCTGTGCAGTTATATTGTGTTATCTTTTGTTCTTGTTTGTTAACATCATCACGTCTTTGACTCTTCATCCATTTATCTCTTGGAACCATACTTGTCTCTTATAGTACTTCTCTGGTGTTAGACCAAGCCTTTCTCTGACTTTTCTTTAACTCTTTTGACTACCTGTTGACGACCCCTGGCTTACCCTATGTTTATCTGAATGTTGCGTTACTGCCACCAAGCAAAGACTACTTTGTTGGGAACCGCAACTAGGAATTCATCCCACCACGGGCGGAATGGGAACTAAAAGTTGTCCTGGAAAAAAACTTACAAGTGGCCCCATGTTGTAGGTGGGTCCAAATTGAAAGAAGGCAACATAATAAGGTAGGGAAAACAGAAGTAAGAAGGCCATAGGGCAGAGCACTATTCCTCCCCAGCTGAGCCAAATACCCCAGTTCAGCACAAAATACCCAGTCGCATGTACTGAAAAATTGAAAATGTGTCTGCTCAGAAAGGAGGGTAAATGGTCCAGTATGGAAGAGTTTCAACTATATGGGACATCACAGCTTATGTGGACTTTCAACAGCCTTCACCTCCCGCTTCATAACCAGAGATTCACCAAGCCCCCCTCTGTCTGTCCCCAGTCTGACACTTCTACTTGTCTCGCTACTTTGCTTTCCTACTCCTGCTTACTTGGGAGAAGGATAGGGATCACCAGTTTCGTCACTTCGTTCCCACTTCAAATTCCCCTCCTGAGGAAGGATCTGTGGAACCCATGCAGCATGGCCACCGATAACTGAGGAATTGTGGACAAGTAGGGCATCCTTGTGGTAAAGAGTCATGGAAACTTCTAGGCTTAGGTGAGAATTAAGAATTTACCCTGGTTCTAACCCCATCTTCCTCTGGTAACAAGTTGATATATCCTGTTATTCTTTCCTTTTTGTCTCTTTACACATCTTGTGAAGTTATGTGAATTCTGGTGCTGCAGACAAAATGACTGACCTAATTCTATGGAGAGGATTGCCCATTCCTTTGTCTCTAACTGAGCTGCTTAGACTTATTCCTGTCAGAAAAGTTCTCCGCTGTGAAGAATTACTTCATCAGTGATCACGTGATGCTGTCATTAAAGCTCACTTTGGAGAAACTATTTTCTCTTCTAGATGGATCCAATTATCCAAGACTATATTCACCAAACACAAAAATCTTGACTACTTCTAATCGGCTTGCAAATTGAATCCTCATCAGGCAAGTTCCTAACCTTGCAGAGAAGAAGAACCATATGCTCTTTCCACATCTTTCAACCACTCTAATTTCATCCTCTTCATCCTCTCTGTGATCTTTTTACTACAAAATCAGAGTGACAACTTTATCTCACTGTGATTTTGTAGTAAAAAGTTCACAGAGAGGCACGGAGAATTATTAATCATGTTAATGCTCCGTGTCTCTGTTGTCCTGCACGGGGCTT
This sequence comes from Rhinella marina, assembly GCA_900303285.1. NCBI lineage: Eukaryota > Metazoa > Chordata > Amphibia > Anura > Bufonidae > Rhinella > Rhinella marina. The sequence continues at coordinate 50,687 of ONZH01017000.1, forward strand.
GGCTCTCTTCCACTCAGCGGATTCCTTGGACAGCATCTGCTCGTGTGAAAGAGCCTTAAGGGGTTATCCCACGAATAATGTAAAAAATGAAAATCAGACCTCATATAGTACATGACAATCTCTTTCTAACAAAGCTAGAACCAGCCCTGTACCTAACATGGAGTCAGAGATCTCCACATTCATTGCTCTGCTAGATTTATATCAAGCTGACAGCTCAAGGGGAGTGTCTTTTCTGCTGCCGCTGAAGGGGCGTGTCTCAGCTCCTCCTCTCACAGCTCAGGAGGCGTGTCTCAGCTCCTCCTATCACAGCTCAGGAGGCAGTTGAAAGATGAAACTGAGCATGTTCGGCCTTCTCAGTGAGCAGGTCAAATAAGTAAGAAATTAAGTGGGCCTATACAGATACATTTCATTGAATAACTCAGTAGCTATACAGAATTTTTAATTACATGCAATTACAAAAGTGTTCAGATCCAGGTGCTGGTTTGAAAACTGTAGAATATTTTTTGTGAGACAACCTCTTTAAAGCTCACTTTGGAGAAGCTATTTTGTTTTCTAGATGGAGCCAATTGTCCAATGACGATATCCACCAAACAAAACACTCTTGACTAATTCTAATCTGCTTGCAGATTGAGTCCTGATCAGGCACAATGATTGCTCTTTCTCACCTTGCAGAGAGAGAGAACCATATGCTCTTTCCAGGTCCTTCGACCATTGTAATTTGTCTCCTTAAACCATGGTTCATATCATTGATCAAAATTCTATACTGGCAGCCATTAGTATCTCTCCTGAAGTACCATCAAGAGGGTACTCCCTGATACCATTGCATCCATGTCAGAAGGTTCTTTCTTGAGCTCACTATATGTTAGCTGATATTTGTTTCATAGCTAATTCTAAAGAAAATGGCGAGTAGGGCTGAATTCTGTCTAATGTGTATAAACAATTAAGATAAGAAGATGGGGTGCAGAATTAATTAAAAATCCTGGGGAAAAGTCTGTGAAGGTCCTCATTCATCCAGGTTGTAATAAGTCAGATCAACTGGACATGAATTTTTTTCTTGAAGATGTTTCGCTAGTCATCCAACTGGCTGTCTCAATCAAAATGGCTTTTACGACAATTCTCCCACATTAAATACTGGCGTCTCCTGCTCCAGTCATGGAGGTAAGTTGCTGATTGCACTTGCATGACAGAAGTTATTGGCTGTGGTTAGAATACCTAGGAAAAGGTGCTAGAGCAGCATTGTAAGTGGCAGACAATAGATGTTGCACCCTCCACCTCTATTTGAGGCCTGTTTCACACTTCAGTTGTGGCTTTTTTAGTTTTGAGATGCAGCAAAGGATCTAAAAACTGGACCAAAATGAATGTTTTGTCCCCATTCATTGTCAATGCGGACAAAACTGATCAGTATGCATTCTGTTAAATTTTGCTGTGTTTTTTGACCAGACACAAAACTGCTGCAAGCTGCGGTTTTGTGTCTGGTCTGAAAAGCAATGTAAGTCAATGGTGCCAGATCAGGTTTTTTGTTAGCTAAAAAAAACAGATCAGACGCCCATCGACTTACAATCGTTTTCATACCAGATCTGTTTTTTTCATTTTAGATTTAATACAACCGGATCTGACCGAAACTGATGTAACTGGATTATTAAATGGCATGGATCTCAAAACCGGAATTAACAATGCAAGTGTGAAACAGGCCTAAGCTTGGTTTTTCCAACTTAACATGAATAGCTTATTTTACACCTCTTGTGAACCAGTCCTCCTTTGTATCTTAGATGCAAACCAACCTGTCATTAAATGACTGTGCTTTATCCTGAGTACCTGAGTTTTAAAATAAAAAAAAAATTAGCATAGTGGCTGTTCTTCTTCATATAATCGTAACTGTGAAGGAACAGTTATCTTTCGGCTTCCCTAAAATCTCTTTCAGCCTTATTATTCAGTTTCAGCTGCACAGCTAGATGCATTTCACTTACAAGCAGTGGGTGTCTCCCTTCTCTTGAGTGTGCCAGTACTGTATGCAGTGACCTCACTTCCCTCTCGGTTTGCTTTCTTTTAAGGAGCTCAGAAAAGGAGGAATAAATCACTCTCACAGAAAGTTAAGAGAGTTATCCAGTTTTATCCAGTTTTTTCATCCACTTTTTGAAATAGTTTTAGCAGAACTATGCTTCTAGATGAACCCCCTCCAGAAATTCAGGATTAGATTACTGGAATCTGGACATCTTCTTAGAATACAAAGACTTCTTATTCAAAAGGTGATCCTCGTCTCTTTTGTTTGCCATGAGGTTGGTTATGTGATAATGATGATCTACCATCTAGGTCTCTTCCTCCTAGATCCTGGTGACCACCAATCCTGACACTCATAGCTCTGACGTTACAGACTCCTCCTCTTATTTGGATCCATGTCTCCATGTTTTGTATTCTGTTAGCACACAGTGACTTGATGAGAGTCTGATAGGAGTTAATGGTTCCTCACTCCCAAAATTTGGTAAACACATTTCCCTCATCAGTTCTGACAGCAGATGGTGAAGAAATAGACCTCATTCTAACAAGAATATTTCATATCCATAATCTGGGTATAAATTTTACATTCATATTATAAATGCTAAGCATGTAGTGTCCCCTATAAAGCGATCACATTTTCATCCATATTTACTTTGTATTTTGGTTGACTATAAAGCTGAAAGATTGAAAGGACACAGAACTTACACCAATCTACATAAAGTTATTTGGGGTCATTTATCAAACTGGTGTAAAGTAGAAATGGCTTAGTTGCCCATAGCAACCAATCAGATTCCACCTTTCATTTCCCAAAGAAGCTTTCAAAAATGAAAGGTTGAATCTGATTGGTTGCTATGGGCAACTGAGCCAGTTCTACTTTACACAAGTTTGATAAATGACCCCAATTGTCTCCAGTGAATGAGTAGAATCTGTGAGTCTTCTCAGCTTTATTTAGTGGTTTCTACTCACCTGGGCGGTTATCTGTAGGAATGTCGTCTATACTCTGCTCCTCATCCTTCACATATGGCTCTGTAACATATATAATGTTCAGATCTTCACCCTGATTCACAAGCTGTGAAAGAAATATTGTAGAAGTCATCAGACGGTAGGAGAAGTCGTGTGGAAGATTTTATGTGACTCAAAAAGATTAATAATTAACATGATGACCAAACATGACCGGACAGCAGGAGTTATCTGACCCAAATATCTGTAGGTCTCCTGTATAAATCCAGCCTGTTGGTTCCTTATTACGACCACCAGTCTTCATAACCAGAAAGTAGTGAGAATAACCAGACAACATGTAATGTCTATGGTCAGCTGTAATCCTGCCATCTCCACCTTTCTCATTATACAAGGATAAAACATATAATACTGGTGGATAAAACAAGACTGAACACAAGATCTTCACAGCCTTCTACAGATCATAGGGGACATTTCATGAGACCTTATCTCCATCTACCTGATCATCCTGTGGGACATTGTGATGTTCTTCTGAACCATCTTGTGGAAGAAGAGGACTGGGACATCTCTCCGGTGTTCTGCTCTCTTCCTTAACTGTAGGAAACACATCCAGCGACTGAATTCATTCCTTACATACAGATAATGAGAGGACGTGTGGATTTAGTCATGTCTATTACCTGGTGATGTGAGGGTCCGGTGATCCTTCATCATGATGTCCTTGTACAGATCTTTGTGTCCTTCTAAATACTCCCACTCCTCCATGGAGAAATAGACGGTGACATCCTGATACCTTATAGGAACCTGACAACACAATGATACAGTCATCACCCAGATCCCTTCATAGCGTTCCTGTATAATGTCCCAGCATTCCCAGCAGTGTCACCTCTCCAGTCAGCAGCTCAATCATCTTGTTGGTGAGTTCTAGGATCTTCTCTCTATTGATTTCCTCATGTATCAGGGGGTGAGGTGGAGGCCCTGTGATTGGGCTCAGGGTTCTTCCCCATCCTTCAGACACAGGGTCCTGACAGCGCTCACTAGAGGTCTTCTTCACTACTGTGTAGTCCTGGTTATGCAGAGACACAGTAATAAATATCACTCCATACATCTCCAGAGTCCCTCACCTCTCCAGTCATGTCCATCTGTTAGTAACATAGATAAGATGATGTAATGTGACATCATCAGAATCTCTCACCTCTCCAGTAAGCTGGAAGAGGATCTCTAGGGTGAGATTTATTATACTCTCCGCCATCTTGTCCCTGTCCCTATCCATCCTTGATGGGTCAATCAGGAGAAGGATCTAGAAGATATCCACTGAGAGGATCCTATATTGTAGGAACCTGAATGGGGAGAAGATGAGAAGATGTAAAATCCTACAATATCCCATGTAAAATACAATTACTGGAGATGATAAGAGGAGACATCGGAGGAGATAATAAAGTGTAGATGTTGTATTGTATCTCCGACAGGAAAATTCCATTAACGGCACCATGATAGGGAAATAACTACAACATGATATCGTATACATTTAACACCTCTGATGCCATGGACAAATATGACCACGGCACCGGGGAAGTTAAAGACCCGGCCGTGCTCTGGCTCCCCCCAGCGAGGATCAGGGGAGCCAGACGTAGTACTCAGGAGTGGTACGGAGCTGCCCCACTTTAGTTCCTATGGACAGTCTGCCTGTGCAATTCTTATAGACTCAAATGCTAATACATTGAACCCAATGAGAACAGCAATCTAATGATTGATTGCTATAGTTCCGTAGGGGAACTATTAAAAAGTGTTAAAAAAAAAAAAAAAGCCATAAAGTTTTTTTAAAAATATAAAAAAAATAAGAATTCAAATCACCCCGCTTTTCCCAAAAATAAAATAAAAATACATAAATAATTAAAAACATTAACATAATGGGCATCATAAAATTGAAATATAACTATATTTATCCCATACGGCAAATGGCGAAATGGAAAAAAGTCAAACTAGCCGATTCGCCATTTTTTTGTCACTTCACCTTCCACAAAAAATGTAATAAAAAGTGATCAAAAAGTCATATACACCGCAAAGGAAGCGGGGTAAAAAAAAATCATAAAACTGTGGGGGAATAGTGCTTCTTTATAATTCTATTATATTTTTTATTATATTTACTGCTTACACATTTTATGCAACTGTAAATTGCGCTATTAGAAAGTGCATATTTTCCTGCAAATAAAAAGTGAATGAAAAAATAAAAAAAGTTATGGCTTTCAGAGGGCTGGGAGTAAAAATGAAAATCATCTGTTCTTGAAAGGGTGAAACTAATAACCATCTTAGCTATTTTTTTTTCCATATTTATGTTCCATCACTTTAGTAGGAGCTGAGCTGCAGTACCTGAGAACAGCCACTGCGCGGTGGGGGTGGCCGGAGTCTGACCTCCACTGACCTCATATCCTATCAATATGCTGGTTCCAAAAAACCCCTTTAACTCTTCTCAGTAGTTTCCCACATAATCTCATCACATAATTGCCCAATATGTGATGTTTGCAGCTCACCGCTTAGGGTTACGACCTGTAGTTCAGCTTGCTGGTCGAGCATGCTCAGTTCCAGAAGGCTGGAACGGAGAAGTGCACAAAAAAGGTGGAGCCAGGGGGAGGAGAATAGTCCAGAATAGATGTCAGCAATGCATCTTGGGGACTGAAGTCCGCTACCCACATGGGCTACTGTTGAAGCTAAACCCACTGCAAGGTGGAGAGGCACACAGGGAGCAATAGTGTGAAAAAAGGTAATTATGTACCTTAAGGATACGGTATCAGTGCAGTCCCTCAAGAATCTTGTCTGATGATGTCCTGCGGAAGTCTGATGGGGCTATAGCAGGGATGGCCAACCTGAGGCTCTCCAGCTGTTGTAAAACTACAACTCTCAGCATGCCTAGACTTCCTACTGCTATCAGCCTACAGCAGGGCATGGTGGGAGTTGTAGTTTCACAACACCTAACTTACTCTTCGTAATAAATGCTGATGTGAGACAACCTCTTTAATGACCATCAATATCTTACTCCTGGGAATGACCTTTAATAAATAATTATTGTTCATACCAAAATTCTTTTCCCGAAAACGGGACTTTTCTAAAAAAAAAAAAAAAAAAAAAAAAAAAAAGCTAAACTTCATCTGGCTACAAATAGGGCATAATACATAAAATGGACACATTTGGGATCACCAGATTCGTACCGATTAATAGGACAGAAGTAACGGGAATCGAAGACGTCTAAAACACAAAAACACATTAGAATTGTTAATTTTCCCCATGTTTAAAAAAATATGTTAATCCATAAATTATACTGGGCCCAAAAATAGCGCCCGAAAAATACAATCCCACAGACAACAAATCCCCTGAACGAGAGGAAGAGCGAAAAGTTATAGCTCTTGGAATACAAGGGAAAAAAGCAAAAAAAAAAAGTGTGGTCCTTAAAAATAAACCGGTTCTAAAGAGGTTAAATAGAACAGCGCCAGTATCCTGACAGACCTTGGCGGTGACTGTACACATACCTCCACCTGAACCGCTGGATACTACATGTATGGAGGGGGGGGGAGACTAGGGGGCTAAAGGACCTTTCATGATGTCATGACCATGTGACCATGTGTGGGAAGAGCTAAAGGACTTGTGATGATGTCATGACCATGTGACCATATGTGGGAGGAGTCAGGCTTCTGCCTGTTGCTGAAGAGGTAAAGGACCTTTGATGACATCATGACCATGGATAGGAGGGATCAGAGATCACATGACCAGGTGCTGCTGTTACTGGCTTTTCTCCTCAGTGTATGGAGGATAATCCCATGACTCAGAGGGACCTGGTCCTCCCCACTCATGGGAAATAGCCAGCTCTACAGCAGCTATTTTTCATAACTGGTAAGGACCTTTTTGCCCCCTAGTGGTAAGGTTCTGCATAGATACATATAGAAATGACTATTTCCCAGACTCCAGAAGGACTTTTTCCCTCTTTTATATACTGAGAAGGTGTCATGTAGGAGAGGTCCCTCTGAATGATGGGATTTAGCCAGCTCATATAGAAATAACTATTTCCCTGATATTTCCCTGAATCCAGAAGGACCTTTTCCTTTTTCATTGTTTTACTTGTGGTTAGGCCGGAGACATTAGCAGCACATACAGTATATGCACTGATGATAGACTTTATGAACTTGGCCTTTGTTTCTTCTAACAAATATTTAATAACCAACCTGAGCTTTTGCAGGACATATCATTGAAATATGATCAACCTTGGACATCATTAAATATGTTTTCCAGTTTTCACAAGTAAGTATCCTCATCAGTATTCTTAGAATAGACCCCATCTACTACCGTATGCAGTGGCGAGGCTGTGTACTTCAGCCGTTCTTCAATAGACTTCTACGGGATAGATAGATTGCTTTCCCATAGAAGTCTATGGGAGAGTGACTCCATAGTGCATGGCACACTTGTATAAACTGGAAAACCCCTTTTAAATTTACTATTTCTAGGTATCCATTGCAAACGTGTTAAGCAGATACGTTCTGATATCCCGCTCCTGACTGCACCTATGCCACCAGCCCTGACTAGATGACTGACTACCTTGGCCTTTATTCAGACACTGTTCCTTCCTGAACCTTGGAGACTTGTTTTATAGACTCTACTCTGCCTGGTCATCTGTCACGTACTCCTGGTTAGGTGATACAACCCGCAGTACTTTAGTTTAGGCAGTTCATTACTAGTGTTGATCGACCACCAAAGTGCTTGTGTGCTCTGGTAGAACACTTGGTGATGCTCGAGTGCTCTACAGAGCACCCGAGCACAATGTAAGTCAATGGGAGAAGACCAGGCACCCCCTGCTCGGATGAGGGGAGAGTGTCGGGTTCATAGGAAAAGTTCAGAATCGCAAATTCTCCTCTTTCACTCGTTAAAGTACGCTAACTAACATTAGCGTACAATGCGTAACATTAGCATTCAAATTCGTACACATTAGCATACAATGCGTAGCATTAGCATACTCGAGCACGCGCGATTTTCAGCCGTAGGCATGCTCGCTCAACACTATTCATTACAATTTACCTGGTTGTCGTACTACATTTCCATTGAATACCATTTATGCCACATATGGTCATGCTCTTACTAACATAAACATAGTAACATAGTTTATAAGGCCAAAAAAAGCCCTCTGTCCATCCAGTTTGGCCTGTTATCCTGCAAGTTGATCCAGAGGAAGGCAAAAAAAACCCTGTGAGGTACTTTAGTGGGAAAAAAATACTTCCCGACTCCAATCAGGCATCAGAATAACTCCGTGGATCAACGACCCCTCTCTAGTAACTATAACCTGTAATATTATTACCTCCAGAAATACATCCAGGCCTCTCTTGAACTCTTATAGTGAACTTACCATCACCACCTCCTCAGGCAGAGAGTTCCATAGTCTCACTGCTCTTACCGTAAAGAATCCTCTTCTATGTTTCTGTACAAACCTTCTTTCCTCCAGACGCAGAGGATGTCCCCTCGTCACAGTCACAGTCCTCGGGATAAATAGATGATGGGAGAGATCTCTGTACTGACCTCTGATATATTTATACATAGTTATTACATCTCCCCTCAGTCGTCTTTTTTCTAAAGTAAATAACCCTAATTTTGATAATCTTTCTGGGTCCTGTAGTCCACCCATTCCAGTTATTACTTTAGTCGCCCTCCTCTGAACCCTCTCCAGCTCTGCTATGTCTGCCTTGTTCACAGGAACCCAGAACTGTACACAGTCCTCCATGTGTGGTCTGACTAGTGATGTGTAAAGTGGCAGGACTATGTTCTCATCACCGCCATCTATGCCTCTTTTGAATAAACCTATTATCTTATTGGCCTTGGCAGCAGCTGTCTGACACTGGTTTCTGCAGCTTAGTTTGCTGTTCACTAAAATTCCTAGGTCCTTTTCCATGTCAGAGTTACCCAGTGTTTTACCATTTAGTATGTACTGGTGACTTGCATTATTCCTTCCGATATGCATAACCTTACATTTGTCAGTGTTAAACCTCATCTGCCACTTCTCTGCCCAAGCCTCCAGTCTATCCAGATCCTGCTATAGCAGTGTACTATCCTCTGTAGTATAAATATACAGTATACTGTTCTCTGTAGTATATATACAGTATACTGTCCTCTGTAGTATATATACAGTATACTGTCCTCTGTAGTACATACACAGTATACTGTCCTCTGTAGTATATATACAGTATACTGTCCTCTGTAGTACATACACAGTATACTGTCCTCTGTAGTATATATATATAAATACACAGTATACTGTCCTCTGTAGTATATATACAGTGTACTGTCCTCTTCTGTGTTAATTACTTTACACAGTTTAGTGTCATCTGCAAAAATTTATATTTTACTGTGCAAACCCGAGTTTGGTATCAAGGTTTTTTACAGTAGTGATTAATTCATGAGGTTATTACAAAAAGTCTTGCGAGACTTCGCAAAGTAATATCTTTGGCTCATCTGAGCCAATACAATGAAGTTTTATGAAGCATCCAAAATCGTTTTGCTCATCCCTATTTATTTTATACTTTAAAGTTTACTTAAAATAGTCAGTTTTTCACAGACTAGTTTACCAACCTGACATAGGACTCTGCCCAACTGACATGTAAAGTTAATGTAAAAAGTCATGTAATCACAAACTAAAGTGTCAACCTTACGTATTGTTCTGAATCACAGTTACTGTATATTGTACTGGTTCTGTCCAACAATACGGTGTAGTTGACTGTGTGACGTTTCCTCGTTAGGTATCATGGTAAAAATAAACTGTCTGGTAAAAGATGAATGGCAATGGATGAAATAAGATAAAATGAAACACCTGTGCTACGCCATTTGTCAGTGAGAAAGTGGGTAGCCGTAGCACAAGTAACAGCGCTGTTGGTACCAGCCATCTGGCCAGTAGTAGTCAGTGGCGTATAATTGGGGTTATATGACTCAGTCACAGCAGGATGATGTTGTTACCTCTGACACCATGCATTGGAGCCAGTGTTTATCACATTCCTCCACCTAACAGTTCATTTGAAGCCCAATAAAATTATTTCTTTTCTGGCATCTCTGTTTTCAGTGACTTCTCCTAGTGGGGAGTCTCCTTTTCTCCTAAGATGCAACAGCTCGGATCCTGAGGACAATATTCCAGGGCTCCTGTTTATGAGTTGCATGAAAACAGTCAGCATTTGGACAGCCTTGATGAGGATGTTCAGGTGGAGGAGGAAGATGATGAACAAAAGGTACAGCTGTGTTGCTAATGGTATTTGTGGCACTTTTACCCATGGTAGAGATGGTAGGGGCACTCGGAGCAAAAATAGAGGTGGGGATTATGAAAAGGAGTGCAATAAGCCCATGAAATATGACAGTCTGAGTAAAGTGACAGGTTAAAGAGGACCTCTCCCCTCTCTTGACAGGTCTGTTATAATAGCTTTATGAATTCCCCATGTAATAACAAGTCTGGAGCATCTATTCTTGTGTCTCTATGTCGTACCATTCCTTTATTATTTCTTCTAGAAGTTATGTATGAATTGCAATTATCCTTCAGTAAGGGTACAGAGGGGAGGTAACCAGTTGGGGGTGTACCTACACAGTCTGAAAATGGCAGCACTGATTGAGTAGAGTCAGACTGTGCAGATATAAACGCCCCCAACTGGTCACCTCCCCTCTGTTCCCTTACTGAAGGCAAATAGCAATTCATTCATAACTTCTAGTGCAAATAATAAAGGAATGGCACAACATAGAGACATACGAATAGATGTTCCAGAATTATTATTACATGGGGAATGCATGAAGCTATTAAAACAGGCATGTCAGGAGAGGGGAGAGGTCCTCTTTAAAGTGTAACTGCCATTTCATTTTTTATCCCCTAATGGTATAGTACACCCTGCTGTATAAGTGCTTTTGTGCTTTACAATGTGATCATTCTCAGTTTTACCTGCTAATAACCCCCACAGATGCATGCTACATTCCTATTTAGCTGCTCCTTTCTCAGGCTGTTGCCATGTGCAGGTCGTCTCCTCTATCTCATACCAGAAGAAAGATCAGCTCTGAGGGGGAGGAGCTTAGCCCTGATTGCCTGGATCTGGGCTGAGGCAGAAAGTGGAGGGAGAGGGCTGCTTTATAGGCTATCTCCTGAATGGTACCAGCTAGAAATATGCAATTTGGCTTGTTTGTAAGATGACAGTCTAGGCTTTAAACCAAAATGAGAGCAACAGAGGAGAAATCACTGTCAGAAATCGAGTCGGGAATGACTGAGTAAAATCTGCTTATGCTTTCATTTTCAGCTTCATTCACAACATCCCGATTTCTATGAGTGATATCTCCACTTGTGCTGAACAGATTTATGATTTTATTGAAATTTTTTCATTTAATCATGAAATTTTATGATTTATTGAATTTATCATTTTGGTATTGTCTTAAAGCCTGCTGCCTTTCAGCTTTAAGACAATACAAAGCCCATATTTCTAGCTGGTACCAAACCAGAGATATGATCAGCCAAAACAGCACCCCCCCTCCCTGTCAGTGTGAAAGATAATGAGGGACAAGTGACTATTAAGAAGTTAATACAAATGCTTACTGATTTCATGTAATTGCAGGGCTTGTCTCTGGTTATCTGTATGTGAGAGCATACACACTGCTCTGGGGTAGTGGGGGATGTTATCTGTTTTTTGATTGGTCTTGTCTCTGGTTAGGTGTATGTGAGAGGATACACACTGCTCTGGGATAGTGGGAAGTTATCTGCATTCTGATTGGTCCTGCTAGTTCATATGAGGAGAGCAAAGGCTTATGGGAAGTGAGGGAAATACAGGATGGCCTCAAGGACAGGGCAAACATCACCACAGGAAGAGCAGCAGCAGCCATCTTAGGAAGATACTGAAATAGAGGGACAGAGAAATAGGGTTGCTAAGGGCTGAATACAGACATCAGAAAGGTAAAATTAACTTAAAAATAAAGCTTCATGAATATCTGCCCTTCAGCATCATATATGTTAGGAATTTCATTTTTAGTAGTGAAACGGCAGTTACACCTTAAGGATGATGCTTTTGTAGTGGACCAGACTTGGGAACCAGATCATGGCAACAAGGAGGTGATGAGACACAACACATGGATATACGTTTCACAATGTAACATTTATTAACTATTGGAAACAAAAAAATTTTAATCGGCAGGGATAGTGTTATAATAAAAAAAATAAAAAAAAACAAACTTGCTGCCCTAAACCACCTCATTATAGTGTAATCAAATCCTATCCTCCCTGCCTTCACAATGTTTTTGCTGCAAAGATGATGGGCCATCTCCTCACTCCTCATATGACCACTGCAGCCAATCACTGGCCTCAGCAGTATACAGCACAAGCCACTGTAGTGAGAATAACAGAGACCATCGGGGAGAAGCAGCAGTGTCAGAATGGAGGGGGTTCAGGATGGTAAGAATTTTTTGTTTTCATTATTATAATATTATCCTTACCAATTAAAAAAACACTTCTTGGGCAACCCCTTTACCGTAGAACATTCTATGAATATGGTTGAAATGTCGTTTGTGGGTAAGATATTTCCTACATTTGGAACATCAAATTTTGTACTTTCCTGTGTGAATTTTTTGATGTTCAATAAGATTTGATTTCCGAGTAAAACATCTCCCACATTCTCTGCATGAAAATGGTTTCTCCCCTGTGTGAATTCTTTGATGTTCCACAAGAGTTGCTTTGAGGGAAAAGCATTTGCCACATTCTAAACACGAGAATGGCTTCTCTCCAGTGTGAATTTTTTGATGTGTAACCAGATTTGATTTCACGCTGTAATGTTTCCCACATTCTGAACATGAAAATGGCTTCTCTCCTGTATGAATTCTCTGATGTCTAACAAGATGTGATTTCTGGTTAAAACATTTCCCACATTCTGTACATGAAAATGGCTTCTCCCCTGTGTGACTCATCTGATGTTTAACAAGAGTTGATTTCTGAGAACAGAGTTTCCCACATTCAGAACACGAATATGGTTTCTTCCCTGTGTGAGTTCTTTGATGGTCGACAAGATTTGATTTCCAAGTGAAACATTTTCCGCATTCTGAACATGAATATGGCTTCTCCCCTGTGTGAGTTCTTTGATGTTCAAGAAGAGTTGATTTCCAAGTAAAACATTTCCCGCATTCTGAACATGAATATGGCTTCTCTCCTGTGTGAATTCTCCGATGTATAATCAGATACGATTTATCTGTAAAACATTTCCCACATTCTGAACATGAAAATGGCTTTTCATCTATGTGAGCTCTTGGATCTTCAGTACCTCCTCTGTGACGTTTATTTTGTCTAACAGTCTGTGGTACATCAGAAGATCGGACCTGTCCTATAGGATTATATGGTATATCTTTGTTGAGAAGGGCTAAGGGTACATCTTGAATAATAGCATGCTCTTCATATTTGTCTTGTGTGTCCCCCTGACAATATGCTGTAAAAAAAGATATCACATGTCCCTCCGAGCTCTTGGTGCAGTCATCTGACAAAAATAAAAAATATTTTATTATTTTTGAACAATCAAACATTACATTGATATTTTATATAATTTTTATATAAATATTTTCAAGCAGTAAAATTCAGTTATCAACAGACTAAGACACCAGATCACAATCAAAGAGTACATCTCACAACAAGGACCAGATTATGATGCTAGGCCTCCATGATGCCACCTGCCATTTTTACCACTTCTGTTTTAAAGCCAGTGTCTTCCTAGGCAAGGGGTCAGCAACTTTCATGAGCTTGCTCAATTGTACTCAGAACTCAGCGTGCGGGTATTTTCCAACAGCTGGAGGTTGCTGAACCTTGTCCTCAATCTCAGGTACAGTTAAGTGTCTCCAAGAGCGATCCCAGCTGTCAAAAGTGTGCGGTTGCTAGGCAATCAGAGGATCCCGCTTTCTCTACTTCCACCGTAGCTCTCTTCTTCAGCATTGTTAGGTTGTAACTATTGTCCGAAGATGACAAGGACCAGGGGCTCGATTAGAATTCCTCCATTGCTGAACAGTGGCTGGTAACAGAAGTAATTTCCTTGTAGGCCCCTCTATGCAGTTATATTGCATTCGCTTCTGTTCTCGTTTATTACATTCATCACATCTCTGACTCTTCATCCTCTCTGTGATCTTTTTACTACAAAATCAGAGTGACAACTTTATCTCACTGTGATTTTGTAGTAAAAAGTTCACAGAGAGGCACGGAGAATTATTAATCATGTTAATGCTCCGCGTCTCTGCTGTCCTGCACGGGGCTTGGCTCTCTTCCACTCAGCGGATTCCTTGGACAGCATCTGCTCGTGTGAAAGAGCCTTAAAGGGGTTATCCCACGAATAATGTAAAAAATGAAAATCAGACATCATATAGGACATGACAATCTCTTTCTAACAAAGCTAGAACCAGCCCTGTACCTCACATGGATCCAGAGATCTCCTTATTCATTGCTCTGCTAGATTTATATCAAGCTGACAGCTCAAGGGGAGTGTGTCTTTTCTGCTGCCGCTGAAGGGGCGTGTCTCAGCTCCTCCTATCACAGCTCAGGAGGCAGTTGAAAGATGAAACTGAGCATGTTTGGCCTTCTCAGTGAGCAGGTCAAAGAAATAAGAAATTAAGTGGCACGATACAGATACATTTTATTGAATAGATCAGTAGCTATACAGAATTTTTAATTACATGCAATTACAAAAGTATTCAGATCCAGGTGCTGGTTTGAAAACTGTAGAATATTTTTCATGAGACAACCTCTTTAAAGCTCACTTTGGAGAAGCTATTTTATTTTCTAGATGGAGCCAAGTGTCCAATGACGATATCCACCAAACAAAACACTCTTGACTAATTCTAATCTGCTTGCAGATTGAGTCCTGATCAGGCACAATGATTGCTCTTTCTCACCTTGCAGAGAGGAAGAACCATATGCTCTTTCCAGGTCCTTCGACCATTGTAATTTGTCTCCTTAAAACATGGTTCATATCGTTGATCTAAATTCTATACTGGCAGCCATTAGTATCTCTCCTGAAGTACCATCAAGGGGGTACTCCCTGATACCTCTGCATCCATGCCAGAAGGTTCTTTCTTGAGCTCACTATATGTTATCTGATTTTGTCACAAGTGGGCTTGCATCTGGTATCAGACGTTCTGCGCGGCTTTCAAAAGTGACATAATTTGACATGCTTTTCCCTTGGTTTGGTTGCTGTTTACCACACCTCTTCCCCTCAGCTGTTGTGGCTGTGGTAATTGTCTTTCCTCTATTTATTCCTTCTTCTCCCAGGATTCACTGCGGTTTATACTTTCTGTCTACTTTGTAGTGTGTGGTGTGGATTTCGGCTGAGATCCGGTTGCTGCGATATCTTCTTTAAGATAAGTGACATTTTCCCTTTTGTGGTTTTCCTTCTGGAGTCTCCTGTTCGTCCTTTCTCTTGGAGGAACGGGTTGACTCTTTCCTGTGTCACTAGCTGCAGGGTTCTTTAGGGTGAATTTATTATTATGTTCCTGTGTATGAACTCTCCTACCACTAAGGCTTGTTCATACTGGTAGTCAGTCAGGGCCTAGTTTCAGGGTTCCCTGCAGAAGGTGACCGTTTCCCTGGTTTTGGTCTTTTCCCTTCCCTCGTTCGCTCGGTGTGACTATTCCCTCCACACCAGAAAGTGACAGATATTTGTTTCATAGCTGATTCTAAAGAAAATGGTGAGTTGGGCTGAATTCTGTCTAATGTGTATACACACTTTCAGATAAGAAGACGGGCTGCAGAATTAATTAAAAACCCTGAAAAAAGTACAAACAAAGCCTCTGAAGGTCCTCATTCCTCCAGGTCGTAATAAGTCAGATCAACCGGACATTAATTCAATTAGAATTACTTGTACTAGAATTCTCCCACACTAAATACTGGCGTCTCATGCTTCAGTCATGGAGGTAAGGTGCTGATTTCACTTGCATGACAGAAGCTATTGGTTATGGTTAGAATGTCTAGGAAAAGGTGTTAGAGCTGCATTGTAAGTGGCAGACAATAGATGTTGCACCCTCCACCTCTATTTAAAGGGAACCTGTCACCTAAAAAACACCTCTCAAGCCACCCACATTACCTGAAAGCAGTATGTTTCTAAAGATGTTCTTCTTCCCCCGGTCAGCTGCGCCAAAATCTTGAAAAATAAACTATAATCCCTTCATGCACTATGTAACAGCTGAGCTTGAAGTCAAGGTGGAAGCGGCCTCCTCGCTTCAAGTCAGGATAACCGCACCCCCTTCACCTCTGATTGACAGCAAAGCTGGCTGAAGACTTGTGCATCTTGATTACAGCCTTGCTGTACGCACACCGAGACGTTTGCGGGAATAGAGACATCGGGCACATGCGCGAGCCTTCGGACAGCTTTGCTGAACAACAAAAAGCTATTGGCTGTCAAACAGAGGCAAAGGGGCAGGGAAAGGAGATGCGGTTATCCTGACGTGAAGCAAGGAGGTCGCTGCCCCCTTGACTTCAAGCTCTGCTGTTGCATAGCGCCTTAAGGGATTAAAGCTTATTTTTCAAGATTTTGCCGCAGCTGACCGGAGGAAGAAGAACATCTCTAGAAACATACTGCTTTCAGGTAATGTGGGTGGCTTGGGAGGTGTGTTTTAGGTGACAGGTTCCCTTTAAGGCCTGTTTCACACTTGTATTATGGCTTTTCAGTTTTGAGATCCGGCAGAGGATCTCAAAACTTGAACAAAACGGATCAGTTTTGTCCCGTTCATTGTCAATCATAACTGTGAAGGAACAAAGTTATCTTTGGGCTTCCTTAAAGTCCTTTTCAACCAAATTATTCAGTTTCAGCTGCACAGCTAGATGCATTTCTCTCACAAGCAGTTGGTGCCTCCCATCTTGAATGTGCCAGTACTGTATGCAATGACCTCACTTCCATCTCTCTTTGTTTTCTCTTAGGGAACTCAGATAAGGAGGGATAAATCACTCTTACAGAAAAGCAGGAGGCTGCTCTGATGTTTAAAAGCAGTTGTTTTATCAGGCTCAGGATCTCAGTTTGCTCTGACATGCCCTTATTTCCTATGAGCCATCTTCTGAGTCTCAGGTGCGGATCTTGCCTGATTTAGGTTGGAAGGGAGACCCCTAGTGGCCATGAGTTTACAGCTCTTGTTGAGGAGGAGGCAGGCTTGTTTTTAATTTGCTATTTACTTCATTCTCTTTTAAATGAAACCAAATTCTGTGAAAGTTTCCCCAATGTACACGTCTTGGCGCTCCTCACTGCACTGGACTGCCTACACAAGATTGCTTTTTTATGTTTTGGCGTAGGGTCTTTGGATGAACCATGTTGCCAGGTTTAAAACAGACAAGGGTGCAATGTTTATTAAAAATTATTCAGAGTTTTTCAGATACCCCCAGTTAGAGACAGAGAATCCAAGTAATTCATATCTTCGCTGGCAATCCTGACATTCTTTTTTCTTCTTTTCTCGGTTTTAACAAAAGCCCAGACTGGATATCCGCATGTCCTAAGAGACCCTTTAAGGTGTTCGGATCCCCTGGTCCGAGCCTCTACACTTTTCAGCCCGGTGGTGTAGGCTCCTTACCTCCATGATTGAAGCGCGAGTCACCCGTATTTAATGAAGGAATTCTCAAGCCTTTCTAATTGAGAAAGCTGATTGGATGACCAGCGAAACGTCTTCAAGAAAAAAAATACAAGAAGTTCAGCTGATCTGAGTTATTACTGCTGATTAGAGATGAGTGAATCTATTCGTTGATTCGTATCGAATCTTGGAAATTTTCAGCTGCGAAGCGAATCCGAATATTAAGTGATTCGCTCTGTTAAGATTCGAAAATGTTCCTAAGGCTTTCTACGCATTCGCTACGTACTTGTCCAATAAATTGTACGCTAATGCTACGTATGTATAAGTTACTCTATACGCTGTTGCGTACGAATTCAAGTAATTAGCGAACTTTTACTGTTAGTTCATTATTCGTGTGCAAAAGCCCGGGAAGAAAGTGGTCACCTGACCAAGTGGGAAGGGCTTTCTCCGATTGGCTCAGACTCGGTAAGCCAGTGATGTATCACTTCTGTTGTGACCGCTGAGATGAGCAGAAGCACTGTGTGTGAAGTTCTGAGACCTGTTTTGTGAAAATTGGGGTGTAATTGTTCAGGGAATCCATATTACACATCAGGGATACTGCAGGGCAAGTGCAGGGCTAGTAATTAATCAAGCAGGGAGAGAGATAGGGAGAGAGACACAGACCAGCTGCAGGGCCACAGAGTGAAGTGAAAAATGTCTGGAATGGATAAGCAAAAGGGGTCCAGTTCCAGCCAGACCTTAAGCTCTAAATAAAAGGAGAAGGTGGCACAGGTCAGCAGTGCCAAAGGACCTGTAGCCGGAGCTTCTACTAGTAGTATTCGCAATACTTGGCCATTGTTCCACCAGGCTAACCCACCAAGGAGCAAAATTGTAGTGGAGGAGAAAGTGGATGAGTCTCAGCCGGATGATCTGCTGTCATCTGCTGATACAGTATCCATATGTAGCCAGGGGGTCAGACTCAGAGCGTTCCTCCTGCTCCACCATTCCTCTCCAGCAAAGCCCATCATTTTCATATGCAATTTGTATGCTCATGCGTACGTGTTCAAAGAAGTTGCGTACCTTTTAAAACTGAACGTTCGTTATTAGTGCACAAATGTTCACTAAACGCTACATAATAACGTATATTTTGTACGCAGATTCAACAAATATATTTGTCGAATAAACGAATCTTATGAAAAGTTTGACGAATGTCCGGCAAATAAAATTTTGAATGATTCGCTCTCTACTCGATCTCTACTGCTGATATACAAACATATCTTTTTTTGCTCAATTGTATGGATATACCTCAAGCAAAAGATCAGTTGTCCATCATCATCATAAGACGAAGCTGATATATGATACCCTCTTTAATCCTGATGGTAATAGTAGCAGGTGCTACTGGATTCTCACAGACCAGTCCCCCTCCAAACAAAAAACTTTTTACAAAAGTTCTAGTTAGAAGCATACCTCTTCTCGATACTCTACTTTTAATCATTCAACCTAAATTAGCATAAAAAAAAAAAACCTTCTAGATGTGTCAGATCCTGTGACAAGCCACATACACACAGCTTCGGACTGAACCACTGGCTACTCCTCACTGCTGGTTCTGATGCACTCTGTAGAACCAGGACAAGAACGGGAACCCCTTCAGGAAATAAGTAGGTGTAAAGCATAGTAACTCACAAAGTCAGGACCTAAAATCAGGCGAGCTGTCATAGTGGACAGCACTAGGGCACTGATTACATAGGGATCACATATTTGAAACTGCACGGCTGGGAAGTACGGGCCCCGGACTATGGTACCAGTTGTTTCACCCTTAACCAGATGGATCTGCTAAAATTCTAAAGTGAAACCACAGAGAAATTCATTGGACGTTTTTCATCACACGGATTATATCCAACTTCTCATCTCATCATGAGTCTAGAACAGTATCCATGGTGTACACCAGACCTCCTAAGTCTTATTTAGGATTCTGTAATTTTTACTATCTAAGGCCTCTCAGAGAGTGGACATGTCAGCGACAGAAACGTTTGACCGGCGAGATGTTTCCCACATTAAACATTGGGTTCAATCTTATCAATTAATCCTTCACCCCAAGTCCGTATATTTTCTGTATACAAAGAATCAGCGGAATGAAGGGAAATGGGTTGTCCTGTTTTATCCTGTTTTATCATCCACTTTTTTAAATGGCTTTAGCAGAACTATTCTTCTAGATGAACCCCCTCCCCAAATTTAGGATTAGATTGACATCTTCTTAGCAAACAACAACTTCTTATTCAAAAGGTGATCCTCGTCTCTTTTGTTTGCTATGAGGTTGGTTATGTGATAATGATGATCTACCATCTAGGTCTCTTCCTCCTAGATCCTGGTGACCACCAATCCTGACACTCATAGCTCTGATATTACAGACTCCTCCTCTTATTTGGATCCATGTCTCCATGTTTTGTATTCTGTTAGCACACAGTGACTTGATGAGAGTCTGATAGGAGTTAATGGTTCCTCACTCCCAAAATTTGGTAAACACATTTCCCTCATCAGTACTGACAGCAGATGGTGAAGAAATAGACCTCATTATTGCAAGAATACTTCATATCCATAATCTGGGTATAACTTTTACATTCATATTATAAATGCTCGGCATGTGGTGTCCCCTATAAAGCGATCACAGTTTCATCCATATTTACTTTGTATTTTGGTTGAATATAAAGCTGAAAGATTGAAAGGACACAGAACTTACACCAATCTACATAAAGTTATTGTCTCCAGTGAATGAGTAGAATCTGTGAGTCTTCTCAGCTTTATTTAGTGGTTACTACTCACCTGGGCGGTTATCTGTAGGAATGTCCTCTATACTCTGCTCATCACCCCTCACATCTGTCTCTGTAACATATATAATGTTCAGATCTTCACCCGGATACAGAACCTGTGAAAGAAATATTGTAGAAGTCATCAGACGGTTGGAGAAGTCGTGTGGAAGTTTATATGACCTGAAAAGGACGACAAAAAATGACCGGACAGCAGGAGTTATCTGACCCAAATATCTGCAGGTCTCCTGCATAAATCCAATCTGTTGGTTCCTTACTCCAACCAGCAGTCTCCATAACCAGAAAATAGTGAGAAGGTCCAGACAACATGTAATGTCTATGGTCAGCTGTAATCCTGCCATCTCCACCTTTCTCATTATACAAGGATAAAACATATAATACTGGTGGATAAAACAAGACTGAACACAAGATCTTCACAGCCTTCTACACATCATAGGGGACATTTCATGAGACCTTATCTCCATCTACCTGATCATCCTGTGGGACATTGTGATGTTCTTCTGAACCATCCTGTGGAAGAAGAGGACTGGGACATCTCTCCGGTGTTCTTCTCTCTTCCTTAACTGTAGGAAACACATCCAGTGACTGAATTCATTCCTTACATACAGATAATGAGAGGACGTGTGGATTTAGTCATGTCTATTACCTGGTGATGTGAGGGGCCGGTGATCCTCCATCATGATGTCCTTGTACAGATCTTTGTGTCCTTCTAAATACTCCCACTCCTCCATGGAGAAATAGACGGTGACATCCTGACACCTTATAGGAACCTGACAACACAATGATACAGTCATCACCCAGATCCCTTCATAGCGTTCCTGTATAATGTCCCAGCATTCCCAGCAGTGTCACCTCTCCAGTCAGCAGCTCAATCATCTTGTTGGTGAGTTCTAGGATCTTCTCTCTATTGATTTCCTCATGTATCAGGGGGTGAGGTGGAGGCCCTGTGATTGGGCTCAGGGTTCTTCCCCATCCTTCAGACACAGGGTCCTGACAGCGCTCACTAGAGGTCTTCTTCACTACTGTGTAGTCCTGGTTATGGAGAGACACAGTAATAAATATCACTCCATACATCTCCAGAGTCCCTCACCTCTCCAGTCATGTCCATCTGTTAGTAACATAGATAAGATGATGTAATGTGACATCATCAGAATCTCTCACCTCTCCAGTAAGCCGGAAGAGGATCTCTAGGGTGAGATTTATTATACTCTCCGCCATCTTGTCCCTGTCTCTATCCATCCTTGTCGGGTCAATCAAGAGAAGGATCTTATATAGAAGATCTCCACTGAGCGGATCCTATATTGTAGGAACCTGAATGGAGAGAAGATGAGACGATGTAAAATCCTACAAAATCCCATGTAAAATACAATTACTGGAGATAATAAGAGGAGACATCGGAGGAGATAATAAAGTGTAGATGTTGTATTGTAGCCCTTTGTCACATTGTAAACTGCACTTGTTTTATGCGCACCCTACAGGTCTACTCCTTGACCTGGCACATCTTCCAGTATAATATACTATGGCTCCGATCTTATATCTTCTAATAAATTCTATTTACTTCAAACCAAACACAGCAACAACATTATAAACTGCTTGTTCCCATTGTTACGACCACCCTGCAATCCATCAGCGGTGGTCGTGTGGGAGTGCACACAGGCTAGTGCTTGCAAAAATTAATCCAGCCAGTGAATGAGGCAATATGGATAATAACAATACATCAGTAAGCGGCTTGTGTTAACTTTCTCTACATGATAAATGCCATTGGCTGACGTGAGACCACCCTTTTAATGACCATCAATATCTTTCTCCTGTGGACGCCGTTTAATAAATAATTATTATGTATGACAAAATTATTTTCAGGACTTTTCTCACAAAAAACTAAACCTCACCTGGCTACAAATAGGGCATAATACATAAAATGGACACATTTGGAATCACCAGATTCGTAGCGACCCATAGGACAGAAGTAATGGGAACCGGAGACATCTAAAACACAAAAACAAATTAGAATTGTTAATTTTCCCCATGTTTAAAAAAAAAAAAAAGTAAATCCATAAATAATATTCAGCCCAAAAATAGCGCCTGAAAAATACAATCCCACAGACAACAAGTCCCCTGAACGAGAGAAGAGCGAAAAGTTATAGCTCCTGGAATACAAGAGAAAAAAACAAAAAAAGGTGGGGTCCTTAAAAATAAACCGATTCTAAAGAAAACATCGGCAGTAATCCTGACAGATGACGGCGGTGACCGTACACATACCTCCACCTGCACCGCTAGACACTACATGTATGGGAGAGGGGGAGACTAGTGGGCTAAAGGACCTTTCATGATGTCACGATCATGTGACCATGTGTGGGAGGAGTCAGGCTCCAGCATGTTGTGCTGGAGAGGTAAAGGACCTTTGATGACATTGCGACCGTGTATGGGAGGGATCACAGATCACATGACCAGGTGCTGCTGTTACAGGCTTTTCTCCTCAGTGTATGCAGGATGTAATTACGGTGTGTATGTAGTGGAGCTGTCTCTGTGTGATGTGTATGTAGCGGTGCTGTCTCTGTGTGATGTGTATGTAATAGAGCTGTCTCTGTGTGATGTGTATGTAGCGGAGCTGTCTCTGTGTGATGTGTATATAGAGGAGCTGTCTCTGTGTGACGTGTGTAGCGGAGCTGTCTCTGTGTGATGTGTATGTAGCGGAGCTGTCTCAGTGTGACGTGTATGTAGTGAAGCTGTCTCTGCGTGACACTTATGTAGCGGAGCTATTTCTGTGTGACATGTGCATGTAGCAGAGCTGTGTGTGTAACTATCCCTTCTCTTCCAGTATTACAAATTATGTAATGAAAGCTATATCTTATTTCCTGTGGCCCTTTTCTTTCCCTCTCCCCAATCCTCTCTCTCTGGGTCTGGAGGTCCCTCCTGCTGTCTAGAACTTCATGTTCCTGCCCCATCTTCTGTTCAGAACAATTCCTCCTCTGCCATATCTTCTGGGGTGTGGAACCAACATGTCCCAAAATCCCTTCCAGGGAAATTTGTCCTCATCTTCCTGTAGAGATAAGTTATTGAAGCAGAATTGTGAATACAGCTCTGGAGTATACGGGTGTGTCTACACATGGCAGGTTTGTTGTGTGACTGTTCTGTTCGTCTGAATGAGGTTTGCAGAAATCCATGTAAATCATGCAGAAACAGCCCCATCCAGATACATGGAACCGATAATCAGTCCCATCTCATCTGCCTGGTGTGAACATGTCCTGATCCAGCCTGGAGCTCAGGACCGGGAGAAGGTTCATTCCTATACAGCAGGGGTGGGGAATCTCCAGTCCGCAGCCCGGATACGGCCCGCCAGGTCATTCCATCCGGCCCCCGACTCCCTGCGCCGCACACTGTAAGAAGCGCTGCCTATATCCGGCCGAATGACATTTAGTAGCAGCGCTTCTACAGAAGCCGTCACATCATTTCTTGTGGTGTTTGTAGAAGCCTTGTGAGATGTGATGGCTTCTGTAGAAGTGTTGCTCCTAATTGGCAGACCGCCGGATATACGCAGCGCTCCACAAACATTGTGAGTAGTGGTGTGATGTGGGAAGATACACTACTTCTCACAATCTAAAACTCCTCCCATCCCTGCTCCGGCGCCATAACCCAGAAGTAACCAATGAGAGCAGAGCTGAAAGTGACCACTCTGTCAGCATCAAGTCGTCACCTAGTGAGAAAGGGAGAGAGGAAGGGAAAGTGGCAGGGAGAGTTGAAGCTGGGGGAATCCCTCCTGGTCTTCTCAGAGTCTATCTTGGAAGTCATTTCTCTTATCCCTGAGAATATAGCGCTTTTGTTCTTTTTTTTTATTGAAGCACAATTTCTCTCTGTTAGTGTCAAACCAGTTTGGTGAATTATATATGCGACCCATGTGACTGTCGTTTCTATCTCTACAAAAGCAACTGTGTGCCTCGGAGTGAACTATAATAAGGCGCAATTTTTTGTCTGCTTTTGTATATTAAAATATAACTACTGATCCGACAATCCTAAAATGGCGCTTGCAAAGAAAACAAAAGTTGATTCTGAGTGTCGATCTTTCCAAGAAAAATTGAGAAATTATTTTTTTTTTGGTGAATCGTTAATAGCAGTAATAAAAAAAAAAGCCAATCTGGAGCGTCATTACAGCACAAAACATGAATTGGGAGGCCAAATGCGTTGAAATAAAATAAATGCTCTACAGCGGAGATTGGACCTCAACCATGAGAGACAAAATGAAAAAGAATTTATTTGCAAATTATGGTGGATAATAAGTATTTGGTCACCTACAAACAAGCAAGATTTCTGGCTCTCACAGACCTGTAACTTCTTCTTTAAGAGGCTCCTCTGTCCTCCACTCATTACCTGTAGTAATGGCAACTGTTTGTTATCAGTATAAAAGACACCTGTCCACAACCTCAAACAGTCACACTCCAAACTCCACTATGGTGAAGACCAAAGAGCTGTCGAAGGACACCAGAAACAGAATTGTAGACCTGCACCAGGCCGGGAAGACTGAATCTGCAATAGGAAAGCAGCTTGGTGTGCTTTCATCTTGGGAAATTCATCTTGGGAGGTTTGTGACTAGAGATGAGCGAAGTTCTGAAAAATTTGAAAGGGAAAGATGAGCGAAGTTCTGAAAAATTTGATTCGGCTGCTTCGCTGAATTTCACAAAGAAATTTGATTTGCGATAAATGACTTTGTCGCGTATTCCTTTGTATGTAGTGGGCACAATGACGGGGAATAGCGATTGGGCCACCCCCCTCCCCCATTGAACCCCTCAGATGCTTCATTCATCGCTGATCGCGGCCTCTGAATCAACATTTTTTGGCCTTTCGGGGGTTAATCTGGGTAAAAAAATAAATACCTTGTCCGTTTGCTTGCATAGAGGCCGTCGCGGCCATCTTGATTGAAGGCACAGTGCGAAATCTTGCGCTTCACATCACAGATGACATCACTGCACCTGGCCAGCACACCGGCGTGGTGATGTCATACGTCACCCCACTCGACTGCTTCTTTGCGCGCAAATGAATGAGGCAAATATGTTTTAACGCCGTTTTTAAAAAAAATAGATTCGTTACCATGAAGCATTCGTTACCATGAAGCATTCGTACCGAATCAATTTTTCCTGAAATTCAGATCTAAATCAATTTGTCACTGGTTGTGACTATTTTGACCACACAGGTGTTTCAGAAAATTTATTATCATTTGGCTGTGAAAATGAAAACATCATTTTTTTTTTCAATGATATGTAGTTTAAATATATTTTTTTCAATTTCACAATGTTTGATGATTCCCGTTATGTGGTCTGCTGTTTGGCCACACAGCAGGTCTCTGAAGGCAAGGTCCACCATTTTTGAGCACAGATGTTGCATTTGCAGGGACCCTGGAGGACTAATACAATGGCATCTTTCAAGAATTGTCCTTAAGGAGTTCCTCTGGGGGAAGAAAGTGAATTTGACCCGCGGAGAGTGTAGCGTGAAAATTGTTCTTCTTCCACAATTATGCCAATTCAGTGCCCAATATTCTGTGTCCAGCTTCTGCCACCCTATAATTTTTTATGTGGGTTCTCCCGGGTACAGCAATACCCCATGTGCAGCCACAATCTGTTGCCTGGGCACACATCAGGGCTCAGAATGGAAAG
Organism: Rhinella marina; assembly: GCA_900303285.1. NCBI lineage: Eukaryota > Metazoa > Chordata > Amphibia > Anura > Bufonidae > Rhinella > Rhinella marina. The sequence goes on from ONZH01017000.1 coordinate 76,647, forward strand.
ACCACCATTTGTAATCTGCAGATTGGTTTTTCGCACATGGTCTATGGGTGCCAGGTCACATTTGCAGAGCCCTTAAGGAACCAGTATAATGTCCCAAAGAGTGACCCCGATTTGGAAATGAAAGCCTTTAAGGAAGAAAACAATTTTGTTGTAGAAATGAACACATAGCTAGTGTAAAAAATAACATTTTATTTTTTTTTTCAAAAATTCATAATTTATAGAATTTACATATAAGGCTCCCAAATTTTTGGGAGTACCCTGTGGCTTTCAGGGCATAACTTGAATGACTTATAGACTCAATCCACACTTTCAGAGGATCTAAACTGGCAAAACGCCCCCCAAAAGTGAATCCATTTTGAAAACCCTGAAGAAATTTATTTAGGTGTATGGTGATTAAGTTATAGGTGTATATAGGTAGATATAGGTGTTTTTTTTTCTAGCTAGAATTTTAGAAGACCAGGAAATGCCTCAAGGGCTTTTGGGCTCTGATGAATTCCAGGCACTATTGGCAGATGTTCTGAAGCGGCAGAGCATAAAACACATAGAAAATGGTTTTTCGTGAAATGTTTTATTTTAGGTTATAATACTGTGGGAGAGAGAGAGAGATAAAGGAAGGAAGGGCACACACTGCCGAAAATATTTAATACCTAATAACAGAAAAGAACGAAACCAGTAACAAAGACAATTAGTAAAGAAGACTCAGAGTCAGACAGAAAAATAGGTACAGTATATATTACATATCATCCACTGAGGTGTAATTCTCATGGGAATCGGGTAATGTGTCTGTCTGTATGGAAAGGATAACTGGGATTTAAAAAAAATAGAAAAAAAAATTACTACTTTAGAGAAGAATGGTAAAAACAAAAAAAGTATTTGATGTTCAACCCCGATTTATCCCGATAAGTGTCCCACTTTTTGAATTTTGCTGTTGTAATGAGCTTAACATCTTTTTGTAGGGCTAGTGGCTTTATTTTTCAGTTTGAAAGAGCTGCCCTTCTACATTTCTGCTGGCCTCACTGCCATAAGATATGCTTGCATCTTTTTCTGTCTTGTCTTCAAACAGTAATTACTTAAAGGGGTTGTCCCACGAAAAATATTCTACAGTTTTCAAACCAGAGACTGGATCTGAATACTTTTGTAATTACATACAATTAAAGATTTAGCATAGCCACTGAGCTATTCACTGAAATCTATCTGTATGGCGCCACCTACTGTTTGTTTTTTTCTTCTTCTTTCTCTTTGACCTGCTCACTGAGATGGCCGCACATGCTCAGTTTCATCCTCTTTTTCATCCCTCCTGAGCTGTGATAGGGAGAGCTGAGACACGCCTCCTGAGCTGTGATAGGGAGAGCTGAGACACGCCTCCTGAGCTGTGATAGGGAGAGCTGAGACACGCCTCCTCAGCTGTGATAGGGAGAGCTGAGACACGCCTCCTCAGCTGTGATAGGGAGAGCTAAGACACGCTCACTGAGCTGCAGCAGAAAAGACACTCCCCTCGAGCTGTCAGCTTGATATAGCTTTATATATAATCTAGCAGAGAAATGAATGGGGAGATCTCTGGATCCATGTGAGGTACAGGGCTGGTTCTAGCTTTGCTAGAAAGAGGTTGTCTTGTCCTATAAAATGACTGATGATAAAGGTCTGATGAACCCTTTAAAGGGGTTGTCTGACTTCAGAAAATGGCATGTATCATGTAGAGAAAGTTAATACAAGCCACTTACTAATTTATTGTTATTATCCATATTGCTTCCTTTGCTGGCTAGATTCATTTTTCCACAACATTATGCAATGCTCACTTCCATGGTTATGACCACCCTGCAATCCATCAGTGGTGGTTGTGCTTGCACACTTTAGGAAAAAGTCCCGTCATCTACGGTGGCCAGGACCATGGGACCGCACATAGGCTGGTCCTTTTTACTATAATGTGCAAGTACGACCACCACTGATGGATTGCAGGGTGGTTTTAACTAGGAAAACAAGCAGTGTATAATGTGATGGAAAAATAATTCTACCCAGCAAAGGAAGCAATATGGATAATCAGAATACATTAGTAAGTGCCTTGTATTAACTTCCTCTACATAATAAATTCTATTGATGAAGACAAATAACCCCTTTATTTACTTATTTTGGGTGTTCAAGATCTTCGTTTTCCCGTGAATTATAAAAGAGTAATTTACTTCTTCTTACAGGAACTGGGGTGCTGCTGTCTGCATGAACGCACATGAGGAGGAAAACATCTTTGTTGTTTTGTTGTCAGCATAAGACTATCATTACACAATGTCCCGTTTTTGCCAAGTCTCACTTTTTAGTCAACCAGATTTTTTGGGAGGCCCCTTATATTTCTCTTTATTGTAACACAACTCAGTGTTCCTTTTTAAAACACTAGAACACGAACACTAGAATAGAAATTGCCAACATAAATATGACAACCTTTACCTACCAGGAGGCATACAAGGTCCCAAATAATTCTGGCCTTGTACTGAGGAAAGTGGAGCATTCTGGGACGAAAGGGGGTTTAGATTTGGGAGTCTTTCCCTCATAAATACAGAATCTTGGGAATTTGGATTCCGTATTTTGCTCTTAATTGGCCTTTGAACAGTACAAGTGACTCTTCGGTGGCAGTGTTCTGTTCTGGGGTGTATGCTTCACTAAAATGAGTAGTAGTGGTCCAATTTTAAATAATCTGCCCTGGGTGAGATCACCCATTGTTGCTTTCATCAAGAAATTTTAGCATTGCTTCAAAGCGGATTTTTCCCCCTTACAGCCTTGTACATTGGAATATTATACAATACATTGATTGACCAGCAGGACCATATTTTGGGTTACCTATTTAAATAGGACACTCCCAAAATGTTCTCTTTTTTGTGACATTGGTGGGATGCCACATCTGGACTCTTTAATAATAAGGCCTCATTCACACGTCAGTATTTTGGTCAGTGATTGTGAGCCAAAACCAGGAGTGGCTCCAAGCACAGAAGAGGAGCAGATCTTTACCATTTACCTCATGTCTGTGGAGGCTCCAATCCTGGTTTTGGCTCACAATCACTGAAAGAAATCACTGTTCTGTGAATGAGGCATGAGTTGTGGGGTTAGTAGCCAGAAATTGATCTGCATTCAGATTTGTGACCAGCAGGTTTATTAACTCATCTGTGTAAAAGCTTTAAAAACAATTCCAGTTCTTGTACCCAGTGGTATCCATTTTTATTCATGGGACAGAGGTATATTCTGGAATTTGGGGTTAAAACATTTTCGGGGGCAACCAACTGATTGTCTGCTCCATCTCTATGGGGGCTCTTTGCTATTACTAGAGCATATCATCAGGAAGTGTTCCTCATCCTCAGTGGTGGTGTCCGTGTCGGAACACAAGACAGAGTAAACCTCCTCTACGGAATACAGCTGTTGAGCCATACTAAGAGAAATTTTTATGGCACAAAAACAACACCTGAAACGCAGGAAAGGTTCACACGCCTTTATGGAGGTCTGTGTGCATATATATACTGTGGTCCCTCAACATACCAGGTCTTTCCTGGACCATCGTAAGTTAAAACTAGACTCAACCTACAATGCGTCAAACTCAGATCCAACCAATCAATATGGCTATTTCTGTAGTAAAACATCTGTACCGGCTGTCTAGTAACACTTCTTTACAGTACAGTGCGGTACTACGTACATGTTCAGTACTGCCCTCTGTCTGTGCCGGGTAAAGATGCTCCTTTGGATATCAGTTTATTTTTCAGTTACACAGTTTACTCGGACTTGACCCTGAAGAAGCTCCTGTCACGATAGAAAGTGACTTACAGCTATTCCTGACTGTTATATGTAAGGGCTCACTTTTTCTTTCTTACTTATCTGCTTATTTTTCTCTAATCTTCATCTACTCTTATCTTGGGAAGACATTTGAGGCTTTGGAGCCAATTACCAGCTTTCCATAGAATTATGGACTCAAGCTCAACATAAAATCCTCTAGAACCAATTAGTATTGTAACTTGAGGGACCACAGTGTGTATGGATGTATGTATATAAAAATATATAAAAATATATACACATATAAAATTTATGTAAAACTATGCTAAACAAATCTTAAAGAGGACCTTTCACCACTCCTGACATGCCTGTTTTAATAGCTCCATGCATTCCCCATGTACTAACAATTCTGGAACATCTATTCTTATGGCTCTATGTTGTGCCATTCCTTTATTATTTTCACTAGAAGTTATGAATGAATTGCTATTTGCCTTCAGTAAAGGAACAGAGGGGAGGTAACCAGTTGGGGGTGTGTACCTGCACAGACTGACTCTAGACAATCAGTGCTGCCATCCATGTTCAGACTGTGCAGATACACGCCCCCCAACTAGTCACCTCCCCTCTGTTCCCTTACTGAAGGCAAATAGCAATTCATTCATAACTTCTAGAAGAATTAATAAAGGAATGGCACAACATAGAGACATAAGAATAGATGTTCCAGAATTGTTAGTATGTGGGGAATGCATGAAGCGATTAAAACAGGCAGTGGTGAAACGTCCTCTTTAACCAGTAATACTAACTATATTTTCATTTAGTTTTTTCCTGACAAAATTAAAAGTATCGCTAGAAACGTCAGTGCAGAAGGGGTACACGTGCCTTTACAGAGGTCTGTATATATCCTACAAAGCTACATTTTTATATATCTTTTCATTGTCTTATTTTTCATTTTTTTATTATTATTATTTTTTTAGAAAGCAAAAAAAAAAAAAAAAACACAACACATGACAGCTCCCTAAAGGTAAAAACTCAATGGGTGGTTTGGGGGCTGTATGGGGGTTTGGTGTGGTGACTGATACTTGTGAGGAAAAACATCAAGTCACACAACTTCGATATCATCAACACAAACGGAGGAGATCGGAGCTGAAGAACGGGCTTTGTGTGACTTTTCAACTGTGTCTCTGTCATTAGCTGCAGGAGCAATGGCCTGTCTATGACAGCTACCGTCACTTTCCTGTCCTCCTGTCTTTATACACAGTGATTGTTAAGCAGCACCCCATGTGCCGGGCCCCTCAGAGGGAATATACTTACTCCACTCCCTGCCCTGCTCCTAATCCCCTCACCGCCGCTGCTGCTTCCTGTACACGGATAAAAACATCTGGTGTCAGGGGAGCAGCTAATGGCAGGTGGGGACGGGCCTCCCTAGCATCACAGATGACGCTAGGGAGGCTTGTCCCCGTCCCTGCCTGCCATTGGCTGCTCTCCCTCCCGACACCGGATGTTTCCATCCGTGTGCAGGGAGGAGCAGCAGCAACGGTGCACGGACCAGGAGCGACTCCAGGAGTGGGGTAAGTATATTCCCTCAGAGGGGCCCAGCACATGGGGGGCTGTTTATGATATTGGATAACCCCTTTAGCCTGAGGGACGAGAATGCTCGTCCTAATGCGGCAAGCACCTGATAGTTAAAAGGAGTTTTCTCATTCTACGAGAAATATTCTGAGCACAGGGTCGTCGTAAAGGTGGGTTATCTGGACTTTAATTTTGGGTAAAAGACGTTTATTGGTAACTAAAAACATTTCTTAGTCATCGCTTAGTGCTGTAAATGACATTCGTCTCTCCTGACCTTACTCTGACTGTGCCTAAAAGACAGGGCTATTCCCTGTGTTCACGGATTTGAAGAAGCGGAGATCTATGCACAAAACACTTCCTACATTGAGAACATTTCTATGCCTTCTCCGCTGTGTGAAGTTTCTGATGGTAGAGAAGATGTGATTTCCGATTAAAGCGTTTATCACATTCTGTACATGGAAATGGCCTCTCCCCTGAGTGACCTTTCTGGTGTCTAATAAGAGCGGATTTCATGCTAAAAAATTTCTTACACTCTAAACACGAAAATGGCTTCTCCCCTTTGTGAGTTTTCTGATGTCTAACTACAGCTGACTTATTTTTAAAAGATTTCTTACATTCCACACACGAAAATGGCTTCTCTCCTGTGTGAATTCTCTGATGTATAACAAGATCTGATTTCTGGATAAAACATTTCCCACAATCCGAACACGAAAATGGCTTCTCTCCTGTGTGAATTCTCTGATGTTTCCCGAGATCGGATTTCTGCTTAAAACTTTTTCCACATTCCGAACAAGGAAATGGCTTCTCCTCTGAGCGAACTCTCTGACGCCCATCACCTATTCTGTGTCCTTTGTTTTGCTTAACAGACCGCGAAGAATCAGAAGACTGGACGTGTTCGAAAGGATCAGATGATAGATCTTTGTCGTCAAGGGATGAGGGTATATCTAGGATAATGACATGCTCTTCGAATGTATCTTGTGTTTCATCACTATCATCTGTTTTAAAATCTGAAGATTTCAGATGCTCCTCTGAGCTCCTGGTACAGTCATCTGCAAAGAGTAAAACTGACTTTATTAACCTTCAAATGATATTGATGTTTTATAACATTTCTATCTGAAAATTTCCATACAAAATTGCAAAACGTCAATTCGAGACTTAGACAATGGTTTGCAAAACAGATCGTAATTTTAACAGTTGACCTCGAAGCGAGCACCAGTAGATCCTGATGTTTGATCACCAGGTTATCCACATGTACTTTTCAACTTTTGTGTCGAAGCCAGCATATTCATGAGTTCACATTTCAGTATATCAGTTCTCTCCTAGTGAAATTCTCAGTGAAGAATCATAATGGGACCTATGAGTCACCTCTATCTGTATCACGATTCCTGACTGCTACACGGATGATTGAGATTTTGGGGTGTCAATGCCTTCACATGGCAAATGCGGGTCTAATGAAGGCTTCCCTATGTCTTGCTTCTGTATATATAGAAAAGCCGAGAAAAGGACTAATTAACCTTAACAATAACCACATCACAACAATGACCCTAACGCCATGGCCTGTGTTATTGACAAATATATCCCTGGATTTGGATCTTTTGAAGTCATTGATTTACGAATGAAGCTATCAAGAAAGATCATACATTGACTCTGGTCCCCCATTCTGGATACAGAATCCTGGCTGTGATGCTGGAGAGATAAAGGACTTGTAATGATGTCTGAGCAACTCCAAGATGGCCACTAACTGAAACATGCCGCTCTTAATGCGTGTCTAAGACATATCGCCATAATGCCTACAGACTGTTATGGAGAATTAGTATGCTATTACAAGCAAAACCCGTTGTAATATAATAAAATGACTACTCAGCCAAGATGAACTACAAGGCATAGGTAGGAGGCCGAGCTAAGACAACAGGCGTAGACATGAGGCAGAGCCACAGGCATCAATGAAGAGGTAAGCCAGGGGACCTCCACTCCCAGAGGTGCTGGCTCGGCGGCACAGAGAAGGAAGGAAGAGGCTGAACTTCCCAATCAAACCCAGGCAACAGAGAACCAGCATGCAAGCCAGGCTAAGTAGGTCTAAGTAGAAATTGGGCAGCCATCCCGGGACAGAGGCTCCACAAGGCCAAAATGATACCACCTGATTAACACAATTAGTGGGTAAAAGTTAGTACAAAATATGCACATTCCCATTAAGGTAATTAACTTAGACAAACTTCGGGTCTGTTTACATGGACCGATGATCAACCAGTTTATTGGGAACGACACAGACGCTCCCGATCATTGTCAGATCGTCAGTGGAGATGAGGGTTGAATTCACATGCAGCAATCACCTCCACTACATGGGGACAAGCAAACAATAAAGTGATTCCTTTTTTCCATAGAAAAACAGTATTGCATACCAGCACATCGCTGTTAATACACCACTATCTGCTGCATAGAAACAATGATTTTCAGGGCTGCCCAAATGACACGATAACTTGATGAACGAGAGATTGCTTGTTCATGGGATGATTGCCGGCACCTTTTACACCGGACCATTATCAGGAACGCTCTTCCCGTCTGGCATATAGCCATTCCATGTGAAACTACCCTAAGAAAAGGTTTCTAGACTTGGGTAAGATTTTGCCCTGCAACCAGATTGTGGGACTGCAGCAACTCTTGCAACAAACCACCAAACACATGAATGATTCCACTTACCTGAATATCTCACGTATAGTTCACTTACCTGTGTCACCTCTAACACAGTCATGCATCTGCCAACTTCTGTATGACATACAGAACGTTGGTATAGACAGGGGGAGTGCCAGCCAATCTAAGATGCAGAGCGTTTCTAGCAGACAGGGGCACAATATTGCTGTGAACCTGACCAAGGAACTGAGATCTGAGCTCTATGAAGAAACAGCTATCAATAGTGAGGTAAGCACCAGCTATATTACTCACTTCATAAGGATTAAGAGCAAGCCAGGGCACTTCCACCACAGGAGGTGCTGGCACAACCACATAAGATAGGAAAGAAGAGGATGAACCCCCCAATATAACCTGGGTCGACAGAGAACCAACTTATAGGCTCAGGGGCGGCATACAGCCAGGTAGGTTCTGGGACCCCTACTTTGAGAGATGCTAGCAAAGCTATTGAGGAACCAAGAGAAAAGGACTTTATGGACATCCTGGTCCCAGCCTTAGAAGACCTTGAAGGACTCTTGTACAAAATCTTCCACATTAGAGCAGGGAACCTCTCTGTGTTGGTCCTCAGTAGGGACAGGAAGAACACTGAAATATGAACATGGTAGGGGCCCTTTAACCGCTTTGTTTCCTTTCGAAAGAAGGTCAAGGGGTACAACCTCCAGTGGTGCTGTCATGAGAGGAGCTAGAAATCTGGACTGCTTTGGACTGGAACCATATTTGCTTTAGCTACTAATCTAAGTTCTGTTTGGCATCCAATGGCAATCAGGTTCAAGTATGGAGGCCCTGTGGTCAGTGTTTTAATCTTGTCAATCCTGTCTTTGCTGTGGAGAAACAAATTTCCCCAAAAGCTGGTGTGATAACCTAGGGAGCCATCACACACGACAGTCGGTCACCACTACTAGTGATATGAGAGACACTATCAGCTCGACGATATGTGCAGGACATCTTCTCTGCTTTATTTAGTGGTTTCTACTCACCTGGGCAGTTATCTGAAATGTCCTCCATACTTTCCCTCACATATGTCTCTGTAACCTTAATAATGTTCAGGTCTTTATGTGGATTCAAAAGCTGTGAAACAAATATTGTAAAAGTCATTAAATGATTGGAGAAGTCGTGTGGAATGTTTTATATGGCCACTAAAGATCAGTATTTAAAATGATGACCAAAAATGACAAGACATCAGGAGTTATCTGACCCAAATATCTGCAGATCTCCTGTATAAATCAAACCTGTTGGTTCTCCAGTGCCAGAAAATTGGTCAGCTATAATCCTGTCATCTCCACCTTTCTCATTATACAAGGATAAAACATATAATACTGGTGGATAAAACAAGACTGAACACAAGATCTTCACAGCCTTTTACACATCATAGAGGACATTTCATGAGACCTTATCTCCATTTACCTGTGGGACATGTTCTGGTGAACCATCTTGTGGAAGAACAGGACTGGGACATCTCTCCGGTGTTGCTCTCTTACTGGATGTAACTGTAGGAAACACATCCAGTGGCTGAATTTATTATTTACATACAATGAGAGGTCATTTGTATATACTCATGTCTATTACCTGGTGATATGAGGGGCTGGTGATCCTCCACCTTGATGTCCTTATACAATTCTTTGTGTCCTTCTAAACACTTTGACTCCTCCATGGGGAAATAGACTCCATGACACCTTATAGGAACCTGACAACACAATGATACAGTCATCACCCAGATCCCATCATAGCGTTCCTGTATAATGTCCCAGTATTCCCAACAGTATCACCTCTCCAGTCAGCAACTCAATGATCTTGTTGGTGAGTTCTAGGATCTTCTCTTCATTGGCTTCCTCATGGGAGTGAGATGGACGCCCTGTGATTGGGCTCAGAGTTCTTCTTCGTCCTTCAGACACAGGGCCCTGACAATGCTCACTAGAGGTTTTCTTCACTACTGTGTAGTCCTGGTTATGGAGAGACACAGTAATAAATATTACTCCAGTCATGTGCATCTGTTAGTAACATAGATAAGATGATGTAATGTGACATCATCAGAATCTCTCACCTCTCCAGTAAGCCGGAAGAGGAGCTCTAGAGTGAGGCTTAATATGCTCTCAGCCATCTTGATCCTGTCCTTATTCATCCTTGACAGGTTGTTCAGGAAAATTTGATGCAGAATATATTCAGAAAGAAGATTTTATATTGTACAAACCTGAATGGAAATAAGATGAGATGATATAAAATCATACAAAAATCCATGTTAAAATACAATTACTGGAGATAAAGGAAAACATCTCAGGAGATGTCAGAGTGTAGATGTTGTATCTAAGGATGAGCAAATCTGGACCATAATTTTCAGTGACATTATGCTGTCCGGGCACCCGAAGGCAGACTTTGCCAAGAAAGTTCGGGTGAATAATAAAGCTTGTTGAAAGGCTGCAGCATAGCCACTCAAAAAGCTCTAAAGCTGTGGGCACTTTAAAGCCATCACAGCCATGCAACATACAACTTGTATGTTCCCTTTTTGTATGGCTTATAAGATGAGTTGAATAGCAGTTCCTCTATGTTTGAGGTCATACCTACAGATGAAAGAAGTTTTGAAAAATTTGATTTGGCAGCTTTGCCGAAGTTCCACAAGAAATTTGATGTCGTTATACACAGTTAAACAGGGGCTGTACCCATTCCAACCCCAGCACTATCCTGCCTTACAGCTGGGAGCCCTTCTTCTGCCATCTGCTTTTCCTCCTTTTCCACATCATCTAAAATAGATCAAATATTCTCATCAGGAACATCAAACTCATCCTCTGTCTGCATCTTCCTGACTTTTCTTCAGTATGTAGCTCAAGAAGGATGATTTGGAAGAAGTAAAGCCAGCAAAAGATGAAGATGGTCATCATTAAGACCTAGCCTCCTAAGGGGTGCAGACTGGATGGTATTGGTTGGCACTCTGGCAAAGAAATAATAAAGACTTCCATCTTATTGTTATTGAATTACATTAATGGCTGATGTAGGAATAAGTAAATGTAGGAATAAATACATAAAACGGACGCAGCATAAATCTCCCTGCACTATCTCTGTACTCTCCCTCTCCAATATTCTTCTATTAATAATTTTCAGCAGCACTGTCCCTAGCGCATGAGCGTTTGCCATGTCTCTCCCTATGCTCAGTTCACAGGACAATGGCGGAGAGCTGGTGGGATCAGGGTTTCATAGGGCTGTGACACCACAAGACATGGCTATCTCAGGATTGGCTGACTGCACAGCGTTATGGGTGATCTTGCGCTCTACCATAAAGCTTGAAGAAATTCAGATTTGTTGCGAGTCGAAGCTTTCCTAAACCAAGACCAAATTCCGCTTTGCTCAACACCAGCACATTGCACATTCATAAGCACCCTATCACTGCCCAAAATCTTGATGTCAGTACAGCACAGTCATTTGTTAGATCACTTCATGAAGTCCTACAACTGTACAAATAGAAATAAAATTGGAAACTCCCCGGAAGCGTACTAGACCGATTTAGATGTGAAAGTTGCAGCCATGAAAGGATCCTCACTAACCTCGATTATTGAACAAATATTTTCAGTCGGGTAATAAACTGGGATGGCTCTTAGCGTCAAGTACCAAACCCTTTCAGCTTGCTACTCAGGTAGTAAAAGTCAAGTCGCACTCAGGATCCCTACTGACAAATCCCAAAAGGATCATCAAAAAATTCAAACATGCAGTTTTATATAATGAAGAACAGGATGACTCAATAAACAGCTTATCTTTGAATCAATCTTCGCTACCAATCCTGAGGTCTTTAATTTCCCCATCAGCCAAGAAGAAATAACCCACACCATAAAGTGCCTAAATCTTTTCAAAGCCCTAGGTCCTGATGGTTTTAGTAATGCATATTATCGATTATTGAGCTAATCTCTTAGCCCACACTTGTGTTCTTTGTACAATCATATTATCGCATCCAAAAGTATCCCTGATGGCTTTAATGATGCATTTATAACTGTTGTTCCAAAACCAGGTAGAGAACCTACCCTTACTAGTTTCTATCGAACTCTATCATTATTGAATTCAAACTTCAAAACATCTATAAAAATTTTAGCCATCAGAAGACAATCCAGTATTCCTGATCTTATCTACCTATCCCAACCTGATTTCACTTGTGGGAGATCCCGAACTAAGGCTACTTTCACACTAGCGTTAATATATTCCATCATATGGTGTCAATACTGGAAAAAAAATGCTTCAGTTTTGTCCCCATTCATTGTCAATGGGTACAAAACGCAATTGAACCGTTCCGTTCTCATACCAGAGAGCAAACCGCAAACAGTTATGTTCATGTACTGTGCCCAGTTCACCAGCAGGTGGTAGTGTATCTGGCAGAGAGTACCTTTAGGAAGAATGGAACTTACCATTCCATTCTCCTCCCTTTTGGACAGAAGTAGGCTAGTCTTGCTTCCTACCAAGGGAGAAGTTTGCAGGGAGTTGAGAGTTGGAGTGAAAGAGTGAAGCAGCATGGTGCGGTAAGGGAACATTTTCCCCTCACTGCTGCAGAATCTTAGGGAAGGAAGCTCAGAGAGCAGCAAACTCCTGATATATAAAAGGACTCAGCAAAATGGGTCACAGGATACCTCACTCTCATAAGAAACAGTAACTGAAGTGGATAGGAACCAGAATGAAGCCAGAGATTAGCACAGCAGCAGTATTCAAGTTCATCTGTCAGTTTACCCTTAGCATGCTGGAGCAGAGAGAAAGGTCAAGTATTGTTTGGATAACACAAATTTATTGCAAGTTTACTCAATTAAAAATCATTAAACTTTACCAAGTCTAGACTCTACTTACTCCACCAACTACAACTCCTTTGTCACTAAGAAGTCTAATCCCGGGGAACAACAATGACACAAACTATTAAGGCAACATCACCACTTGGCATTCCTAAACACCAGGACTCATTGCCCTGGGGGGCAGCTTGTTGCAGTACTAGTGGCAGTGAAATAAATCACTGCAGTTGAGGAAGATGTACATAGTATATTATCCCAGTTCAGCGTTCCTCAACATGTCTAGTCAAGGTTCATCAGCACCCAGAATCTCTGAGGGTATTTATGGTTTTGATAAAGCATCGTTTTATAAGAGAGATGTCTCTCATAAAGGCTTTCCACTTAATTATGTTGGGAAGCTTGTTAGCCGTACATCAGAGGGCAATAGCTTTTCTGTCAATGAATATTACATTTTGAAAATTTAGTTTGAATTTTACATTGAGTTCACTTATCTCAGCGATAGGCATGCTGAATATACTTAAAGGTCAGCAATGTTTCTTGCCCCATCGCGTGTTTCAACTTTGTAATATCCAAGTAGTTCCACTAAACTCACTATTACTATGCAATGGAAAGAGCATTTCAAATAAAGTATTATCACAAAATACATAAAATAAAATTCTGGCAGCACTCCCTGCCCCTTATGTATCTGAAATTCTTGTACACCCTCTCCTAAATTTAGAGGTGGAACAACATGCTCAGTAGACTCCCTGCTCCCTTCCTCCCATTGAAGCAGGCGTAGCAATCGCATAGTGAACAGGTGAAGTGGCTCAGACATATTTCAATCAATCATTTTTTATCTTTATCTTTTTTTACTATATTTATCACAAGACTTGGCTAGTTTGAAATTTCCGAAAGACCTCTTCACTCTTTTCTACCAGCCTATCAAGAAGAATATTTGCAAATTTGTGTTACTATAGATGCCATATCGTCAGGATAGGTCATCAATATATGATCAGTGGGAGTCAGGGGAAGTGTAGTGTAATACAAGTACTCACTCCATCCAAGTGAATGGAGCGAGTGCTTGTAATTACATAGTAACATAGTTTATAAGGCCGAAAAAAGACATCTGTCCATCCAGTTCGGCCTGTTTTCCTATAAGTTGATCCAGAGGAAGGCAAAAAACCCCTGTGTGGTAGAAGCCAATTTTTCCCACTTTAGGGAAAAAAATTCCTTCCCGACTCCAGTCAGGCAATCAGAATTACTCCCTGGATCAACAACCCCTCTCTAGTAACTATAACCTGTAATATTATTACCCTCCAGAAATACATCCAGGCCCCTCCTGATCTCTTATAGTGAACTTACCATCACCACCTCCTCAGGCAGAGAGTTCCATAGTCTCACTGCTCTTACCGTAAAGAATCCTCTTCTATTTTTGTGAACAAACCTTCTTTCCTCCAGACGCAGAGGATGTCCCCTCGTCACAGTCACAATCCTGGGGATAAATAGATGATGGGAGAGATCTCTGTACTGACCCCTGATATATTTATACATAGTTATTACATCTCCCCTCGTCGTCTTTTTTCTAAAGTAAATAACCCTAATTTTGATAATCTTTCTGGGTCCTGTAGTTCACCCATTCCAGCTATGACTTTAGTTGCCCTCCTCTGAACCCTCTCCAGCTCTGCTATGTCTGCCTTGTTCACAGGAGCCCAGAACTGTACACAGTCCTCCATGTGTGGTCTGACTAGTGATTTGTAAAGTGGCAGGACTATGTTCTCATCACGGGCATCTATGCCTCTTTTGATGCAACCCATTATCTTATTGGCCTTGGCAGCAGCTGTCTGACACTGGTTTCTGCAGCTTAGTTTGCTGTTCACTAAAATTCCTAGGTCCTTTTCCATGTCAGAGTTACCCAATATTTTACCATTTAGTATGTACTGATGACTTGCATTATTCCTTCCCATATGCATAACCTTACATTTGTCAGTGTTAAACCTCATCTGCCACTTCTCTGCCCACGCCTCCAATCTATCCAGATCCATCTGTAGCAGTGTACTGTCCTCTGTAGTATATATACAGTGTCCTGTCCTCTTCTGTATTAATTACTTTACACAGTTTAGTGTCATCTGCAAAAATTGATATTTTACTGTGCAAGCCTTCTACAATATCATTAATAAATATATTGAATAGAATAGGGCCCAATACTGACCCCTGTGGTACCCCACTAGTGACAGTGACCCAATCTGAATATGTGCTGTTAATAACCACCCTCTGTTTTCTATCACTGAGCCAGTTACTTACCCACATACAGACATTTTCTCCCAGGCCAAGCATCCTCATCTTATATACTAACCTTTTATGTGGTACAGTGTCAAATGCTTTGGAGAAGTCCAGATATACGACATCCATTGATTCCCCGCGGTCCAGTCTAGAACTTAGCTCCTCATAGAAACTGATTAAATTGGTTTGACACGACCGATCCCTCATGAAGCCATGCTGATATGGAGTTATTTGCTTATTTTCATTGAGGTACTCCAAGATAGCATCTCTTAGAAAACCCTCAAACAGTTTACCCACGACTGATGGGTACACTATGGCGCTGCTCTACAGGAGACGAAATGTAGTATAAAAGAGGAGGCATGGAGTGCCATCTCACTGTAAAATAGCTGATTGAGGGGATGTCGGGAATTGGATCCCCGTCGATCAGATATTAATGACCTATCCTGAAGATAGGTCATTAATATTAATAGCTGGACAACCCATTTAAAGACTCAAGCTCTCCGTAAAGTGCATTGACGTAAGTGTAGCAAAAATGTGTTTGTACTGTGTAATTAGATCTTACTTTCTCCAGGACTATCCCAAAAAGCCAAAAATGTCAGAATCTAGTGCTCATCAGAGCCAATACATTCTAATACATTCGACTTCCCGCTCATCCATAGTGATGATGTTGCGGCACTGACCGTAGCTTCCTCAAACAGCTGATCAGCAGGTGTCCTGGGAATCACATTAATATACTGGTCTCACATTAATATACTATCCTGAGGATAGGACATCAATATGAAAATTACTGATAACCGCATTAAGCCACTGCGTAAACCCTTAAACATACCGAAAGAGAGGGAGTGACTCAATATCAATGTCTGTCGCTCCCTGTATGGATTGGTCACAGTGTCTCAGAGCAACCTAGTCCACTACAGAGAGTCCATCTAAGCAGACCACTGCCCAGGAAATGTATGAATGCAATAGTGAGTGGTTCTCATCAGCTCATGGTCACAACTTTCTCACTAATCTTATTGCAAGTGCATTAGGCAACGCGCTTACATAAAACAGTGCCCAAACAACTATACATCACCTAAAGCATGTAGTATATAGGACAAGCACAGTCTTTCAGTTATATCCTATAGGACAGTGGTTGCAAACCTATGGCACAGGTGCCAGAGGAGGTACTCAGAGCCCTCTCTTACCAGCAAACAGTACAGTATATAAAAGCCTCTATACAATATAGAATATATGAATAATTACAACAGACAATATATTAAAACCACTATACAGAATATTATATATATATGAATAACTGCCTGCATACAGTGTATAAAATCCATTATACAGTATAGAAATATATAATTACCAGCAGACAGTATATAAAAGCCACTATACAGTATAGAAATAATATACAAATAATTACCAGCAAATATTATATAAAAGTCACTATACAGTATAGAAATAACAGACAAATCATTACCAGCAAACAGTTTATAAACGCCGCTATACCCGATAGAAATAATATACAAATAATTACCAGCAGACAGTATATAAAGCTACTATACAGTATATAAATATGTGAATAATTACCAATAATTATGAATAACTGCTTGCATACAGTATCTAAAATCCATTATACAGTATAGACATATGAATAATTCGCAGCAGACAGTATGTAAAAGCCGCTATAAAGTATAAAAATAAATATATTAATAATTACCAGTAAACAGTATATAAAAGCCACTATACAGTATACAAATAAAAGCCGCCATATTGTATCAGATAAATCCTACGACAGTGGATATAAGTCTAATATGTTACATATAATATTATCTACCTTACTGCATAGAATATTTGTGACCATAATGCATAGAAATAAATCCTCCATGGCACACAGAATAATTCCATCATAGCATAAAAAACACATAAAATTCGATAAAAAAAAAAACAAAGAAAGGTTTCCACAGTCGTACTGATTCCCATCCCCAGTAATCCTGACAGACAATGGCGGTGACTGTACACATACCTCCACCTGCACCGCTGGACACTACATGTATGGGGGAGGGGAAGACTAGTGGATTAAAGGACCTTTCATGATGTCATGACCATGTGATCATGTATGGGAGGAGTCAGGCTCCAGGCTGTGCTGCTAGAGGAGGTAAAGGACCTGTGATGATGTCATAACCATGTGACTGAGTATGGGAGGAGTCAGGAATCACATGACTGGGTGCTGTTCAGTGTTGTGATTGGATTGGGGATTTCTCTGTGTCTCCGATTCAGTGGAGATCTTCTATATAAGATGCCTCTCCTGACTGACCCATCAAGGATGGATAGGGACGGAGACAAGATGGCGGAGAGTATAATAAATCTCACCCTAGAGATCCTCTTCTGGCTTACTGGAGAGGTGAGAGATTCTGATGATGTCACATTACATCATCTTATCTATGTTACTAACAGATGGACATGACTGGAGAGGTGAGGGACTCTGGAGATGTATGGAGTGATATTTATTACTGTGTCTCTCCATAACCAGGACTACACAGTAGTGAAGAAGACCTCTAGTGAGCGCTGTAAGGACCCTGTGTCTGAAGGATGGGGAAGAACCCTGAGCCCAATCACAGGGCCTCCACCTCACCCCCTGATACATGAGGACATCAATAGAGAGAAGATCCTAGAACTCACCAACAAGATGATTGAGCTGCTGACTGGAGAGGTGACACTGCTGGGAATGCTGGGACATTATACAGGAACGTTATGAAGGGATCTGGGTGATGACTGTATCATTGTGTTGTCAGGTTCCTATAAGGTGTCAGGATGTCACCGTCTATTTCTCCATGGAGGAGTGGGAGTATTTAGAAGGACACAAAGATCTGTACAAGGACATCATGATGGAGGATCACCGTCCTCTCACATCACCAGGTAATAGACATGACTAAATCCACACGTCCTCTCATTATCTGTATGTAAGGAATGAATTCAGTCACTGGATGTGTTTCCTACAGTTAAGGAAGAGAGAAGAACACCGGAGAGATGTCCCAGTCCTCTTCTTCCACAGGATGGTTCAGAAGAACATCACAATGTCCCACAGGATGATCAGGTAGATGGAGATAAGGTCTCATGAAATGTCCCCTATGATGTGTAGAAGGCTGTGAAGATCTTGTGTTCAGTCTTGTTTTATCCACCAGTATTATATGTTTTATCCTTGTATAATGAGAAAGGTGGAGATGACAGGATTACAGCTGACCATAGACATTACATGTTGTCTGGATCTTCTATTTTCTGGTTATGGAGACTGCTGGTCAGAATAAGGAACCAACAGGTTGGATTTATACAGGAGACCTGCAGATATTTGGGTCAGATAACTCCTGCTGTCTGGTCTTTTTTGGTTGTCATTCTAATTACTGATCTTTCTGGTCACATAAAACCTTCCACACGACTTCTCCAACCGTCTGATGACTTTTACAATATTTCTTTCACAGCTTGTGAATCCGGGTGAAGATCTGAACATTATATATGTTACAGAGACAGATGTGAGGGGTGATGAGCAGAGTATAGAGGACATTCCTACAGATAACAGCCCAGGTAAGTAGTAACCACTAAGTAAAGCAGAGAAGACTCACGGATTCTACAGTGGATACTTTTAAAGAGGTTTTCTCCTCTATAACGTTTATTAATAACTATTAAAACAAAGTGGTGACTACTTCATGAAGACTAAAGTGCCACAGAATAAATCAAATAAATATGGGACCATATGTTGCATTGACAGATAGGTCCTCATTTAGTCTGGGAGTGACCAAACCAAAAATATAGTAGGGTATGTAATGGTCACTTACATGAGTACCGCAGACTCTTCAAACAGATTGGACGAGGTGAGGGGGTGCCAGGAGTCAGAGCACTACCATTCAGATCTTCTTACCTCTCCTGAGGATTAGTCATCAGTATTTTACTCCTGGAAATCCCCTTTAAGCTCTGAGTTCTGCCAGTTTTTTAGGTGTATAGGTTTTTAATAAAACAAAATGACTAGAAAAAAAAACTTACAATGGGACCTCTTTGAGTTTCTTGTATAAGGGTCACTTAGACATGCTTTGGCCATGGCTGGAGCTTTTATGTTCTTTCTATGTTTGCGTGGGTATTAGAGATGAGCGAATCTATTCGCTGCTTTGTAGATTCATATCGAATCTTGTAAATTTTCAGCTGCAAAGCGAATCCGAATTTCTTTGAATTTGCTTTGTAATATTCGTAAATCTTTGCAAAATATAACACGCTAACAATACGTACGATACGTATTCAAAAGAGCGGGAAAGTGAAGACACGCCCCCCCCCTCAGAACTGGAAAAAAACAGCCCGGCTCACCGGGATCTCACTATTTTGCACGTATAGGGAGTGAAGACTGCTCCCTCAGTACTCCACCCTCCTCTTAAGTCTGAACCAGTTTAGACCAGCGCTAACCTCAGAGCAACAGGCAAGCATGATGGCTAAAAAACAGCTGCGCCCAAATTGGAACGAAATGTATTTTGGGGACAAGTTCCCTGAACCACCGCCCGCTCCAGACATCAGGGTGTCACAAGTCTGCTAGAGAAACCCAGCTTCAGTGCCTGTGTCTTCCTTACCACCTGCTGAGGTTGCTGTTGCTGCAACTCATGAGGCGGCTGGAGCGTCTGCTGTGGCTTGTGCGGCTGGAACGTCTGCTGTGGCTCGTGTGGCTGGAACGTCTTCTGTGGCTCATGTGGCTGGAACGTCTGCTGTGGCTCGTGCGGCTGGAGCATCTGCTGTGGCTCGTGCGGTGGAGGCAGCTGGAGCATCCACTTCGCCGCCCAGGAGGAGATCCACCCCTTCCATACACCAGAACCTAATTGTTCCACCATCTGTGACGGCCCATGCACAGACCCTCTGGGACTATAAAACCGCATTGGAGGACTGGGTCATCCAGGTACTCGAACACCCTAGGCCGGGAGATCCTTCATTGGAACGCCAAAAGGGAACTGTGCTTTGGTTTTCCGCTGGGAGAGGGTCTGGCTTCCTGCAGGATGACGAGGATGGAAAGGAATATCTTGTGGGCCGCAGGTCAGTGAAACGGCCGTACCTGCCACAACATTGTCATAGCCTGAACGTGGGGGATCAGGTGGAGTACACCCCCATGGCGTTCCTGAAAGGCCCATTTGCGACCGGGGGTTACCCTCCTTTCAAAGCCTCTGGTGCCTACAACGGAACCAGAAGTGTGGCTGGATGAACCACCAGGTCCAGGACGCTTGCGCTGCCTGCAGGAGTTCCCAGATGGCGTCCTCCGGTTCAGGGAAAAGCCACAGCCTCAGCCGGAGCCTCTGATTCCTGGACTGCCAGCACCACCACCACAGTCCTTACAGCCGGGTCAGCTGACCACGTTATCGTTCACCTTCCAATCCACGGTGGTCCACCAATACCAGCTGCCGTGGAAGAAGCCAGCAGCAGCCGGGGAAGCTGGGGCTTCTTTCCTGTATGCAACCTTTCCTGGCAGGAGGATCCGGAAAAGTGAAAATGGCTGCAGCGCTCGCCAGCGTCAACAGTCAAGTACAACTTCAGGAAGAAGAGGGCACTGGAGTTCCACCACCGTAGCGAGCATGGCCTACAAGAGGCAGGAGCGTCCTCTGATGAGCTTCAGCAGCAGCTCGAGCGAGGATGACTTCAGGTCCCTCATCTGAGGAACCCAACTACTGGCAGTGTCAAGGACACTGCAGGAGGACCTATGGGAGCCACACCATGGACTGCACCTAAAGTGTGAGATGCTAGTTGGCAGTTGTTTTTGTATAGCTTGTGTTGCCCCCGTTTGACTCTCACCCAGATAAGCATGGCTGTCAGGCTTCCCCCTGTTCTGCAGAAAATTCCCTGTTGCGCCAAAGTGCACCTATTTTCCTTTTTACCCCCTTCTCAGGTTATTTGGGAACCCCCTTTGCAAAAAGGGTTCTCTATTTGCTGGTTTTTAATGTAATGTATTGCCCCCGTTTGACTCTCACCCAGCTGGAGCGGACATGGCTTTCAGTCAGGATTCCCCCCATTCTGCAGAAAGGTCCCAGACTCCCAGTTGCACCTAAGCGCACCTATTTTCCTTTTTACCCCCTTCTCAGGTTATTTGGCAGCCCCCTTTGCAAAAAGGGTTGTCTATTTGCTGCTATTCTCTATTATCCATATGGATTACACATTACCTGTTTGGATTACAACTTTACCTCACGTGGATTACAATTGAATTTTGGAATATGTGTTCCAGACAGACAGTGTTTTATCATTGCCAACTAGGAGCCATAAGGAGAGACTCAAACGTATATCTGAGCCTTTTATACTTGCAAACGTGAAATTGATTGCACTAAAATGTTTGCATACTTATGTCTTTGCTGTGTTTTAGCTACATTGTTTTTAATGGTACAGCACTTTAGCCCATTGTGTGTATTTGTTTTCAGGTACTGCAATGCACTTATTAATGCACTATTATGAACTTATTGTACAGTGTTTTTAGTAAATTAATAACTTATTGATAGCTATCAGCAGGGAGCACCTTATTTTTCTAGTTCATATGGACTTCCTCTAAAGACTGTACGCCGCGGCCCAGCCTCGTGCGTCAATAGTACGCTAAGGATTTGTACGCACTTTTGTACGCTAATGCTTATGTATTGCGTACTTTTAACTACGCTGACTGTACGTACGTAATTTGAGCAGGAATGTTCGCAAAAAAAGAGGTTTTTTTTTACATAGATTCGACGAATAAGTTTGTTTAAATACGAATGTTGTCAAAAATTCAGCGAATATTCGGCGAAGAAAATTTTGAATGATTCGCTCATCTCTAGTGGGTATGCTTCGGAACTCAGATTTCCTCCCACACTCCAAAGGCAACTTAGATTGTGAGCTCCACTGGAGACAAGAAAATGATCATGCGTGTACAGTGCGGAATATGTCAGCGCTATATGTGGGGTCAGCCCTGACTCCAAGAGCTAGCAGCCTGGTGGTTACCCCGCAAAGTCCAGACCCCTTTTTAGGGTAAAAACCCTTTTATTATTTTAATTGATTGGAAGGCAGAGAAGTTGGGTCCATGCTCTTTTGCTCATCAAAAACTTCTATTCAAAGTATCCCCTCAAGTCTCACAAGATTTTTTTGAGGAGGGGTCTATAAGAGGTGGGCTTGTGTTACACACCTTACCCAGTTCCAGTGCCAAATTCCATCGAGGCAAAAAAAAATGCTCCCTTCAATGCTGCTTTGTCTTCTGATTAGCCCTAATGTTAGGGCTGTAGCCTCCCTTCTTGTGTTGCTCAATGGCATCAGATTGCTAAGACAACTGGCACTTTATGTTTCTGTGGTCAGCTTGCTTTTGTTCTGGGAAAAGTGGTCATTTTTAACTGTTTTTGAAAAGAATAGAAAAAAAAACCCCAGCAACTCTGCAATTTTTTGTTTTCATTAGACCACTGGTTGCCATATTATGACAATCTTGCCCATTAGAGCAGGAACCTAGCTGCCTGTCATGGTTCAGGGGAAAGTGCAGCCCTGAGCTCAAACCCACACCATTGTCCCTGCCTACTATTCTGGAGATCTCACCTGCAAAAGGATATTGCTAAAATAGAACGGGTCCAAAGAAGAGCTACAAAAACGGTAGAAGGTCTAAAGCATAGAACTTATCAAGAAAGACTCTGAGTTCTTAATATGTATAGTATGGAGGAAAGAAGAGAAAGGGGGGACATGATTGAAACCTTTAAATATGTTAAAGGACTGAATAAAGTTCAGGAGGGAAGGGTTATTAATAAGAAACTGAACACAAGAACAAGGGGGCACAATCTGAGGTTAGTTGGGGGACAAATCAAGAACAACATTAGAAAATATTATTTCACTGAAAGAGTAGTAGAAGCTTGGAACAAACTTCCAGCAGAGGTGGTTGATAAATCCACAGTAACTGAATTTAAACATGCCTGGGATAAACATGTATCTATCCTAAGATAACAATAAAGGAATAATAAAAGGGCAGACTAGATGGACCAAGTGGTCTTTTTCTGCCATCAATCTTCCATGTTTCTACTTGCACGGTCCATCCTAAACGACGGTGTACAACTGGACGGCAGTCCCTAGCTTACGTACGTGCTGGGGCGTACAGGGAGGGGAACAACAGGAGAAAACAACAGACAAAAGACAGAACACACGGGAAATACAATATTGCCAAACCGAGGTCAAAGGCCAGGAGGTCACGTCAATACTGAAAGATAATACTGGAGCAGAGTCAAACACGAGCCGAGGTCAAAAGCTGAGACATAACATCAGTGCAAGGGGTAACACGAGAGCGAGGTCAAAATACTAGCCGAGGTCAGGAGCCAAGAGGTCATGTAATACAAAAGGGGGAAACAAGCACAAGGTCAAGTTCAAAGCCAAAGTCAGGTAACAGAAGTCGCAATAGTACTCAAACGCTGGTGAAGGGTAGTAAGACCAATCACAGGCAACCTGTGGCCAGCAAGTTGCCTGCTTAAAAAGGCCTAATCCATGGGTCATGTGATGTGACCAGCGTCACGTGACCCGCCTCTGAAACATCCAAACAGCTGAGCGCCGACTATTTCGGTTGGCGCTCAGACCCTCCCCTTGCTCGTTGCCTAAGGGATGGGAGGAACTCCGGCGTGCTGAGGTACTCCCCGCCCCCTTGTCATCATGGAGACGAGGACGCCGACCGTGTCCTCGCTCCTGCACAGACGCGGGAGACTGGCGGCGCTGCAGGGAGGGAGCGCGCCGCCGGCTCCCCGTGAAACTGTCATTATACAGCTGAACACCCTCATTAAGGTGTTAATCCAGCCTTACATTTGATCCAAAGCCACAATTTCATGGTCATACTGGTTCTCTCCTTTGGTATTTGCTGAAGTTCCTACAACTGCTAGGAGTACGTGAGATGGACACCAGCTAATAGCACTTACTTACAGGTCATTTTATGATTCTCAATTGAGCATTTCAATAGAAAAGAATATGGTAGACACACTGAAGAGTGAACTTTTGAAGATGCTGGCTTCAACAAAAAAGTGGAAAACTACAGCCTAGTGACCTAACATTATGATCTAATAATTCTTGCTCTGAGATTAGATTGGGATTAGAGATGAGCGAATCTATTCGCCACTTCGTAGATTCAATACGAATCTTGGAAATTTTCAGCTGCAAAGCGAATCTGAATTTTTTGAGATTCACTCCGTTAGATTCGAAAATGTTCTTAAGGCTTTCTACGCATTCGCTACATACTTGTCCGATAAATTGTACGCTAATGCTACGTATAAGTTACTTTATACGCTGTTGCGTACGAATTCAATTAATTAGCAAACTTTTACTGTTAGTTCGTTATTCGTGCGGCAAAAGCCCGGGAAGAAAGCGGTCACCTGACCTAGTGGGCAGGGCTTGCTCTGACTCAGGCTCGGTAAGCCAGTGACGCATCAGTTATGCTGCTGAGACGAGCAGAAGAACTGTCTGTGAAGTTCTAAAAGACAGAGAACTCTTGTGTTAAAATTGGGGTGTAATTGTTCTGGGAATCCATATTACACATCAGGGATACTGCAGGGCAAGTGCAGGGCCAGTGGAGGGCTAGTAATTAATCAGGCAGGAAGAGAGACAAGGAGAGAGACAGGGACAAAGACCAGCTGCAGGGCCACAGTCAAGTTAAAAATGTCTGGAATGGATAAGCAAAAGGGTTCCAGCCAGACCTCGAGCTCTAAAAAAAAGTTGAAGGTGGCACAGGGCAGCAGTGCCAAAGGACCTGTAGCCGGAGCTTCTACTTGTAGTATTCGCAATACTTGGCCACTGTTCCACCAGGCTAACCCACCAAGGCGCAACATTGTAGTGGAGGAGAAAGTGGATGAGGTAATGGAGTGGATGGCACGCTCATCTCAATCACAGCCGGATGATCTGCTTTCTTCTGCTGATGCAGTATCATGTAGCCAGGGGTCAGACTCCTGCTCCACCATTACGCTCCAGCAAAGCCTAGCGTCGTGCGTGCCTGCGTATTATGCAATTGCTAGACAATAGTACACTGATGATTCGTACGCAATTTGTACGCTCATCCGTACATGTTCACATAAGTTGCGTACCTTTTAAAACTGAATGTTCATTATTAGTGCACGAATGTTCGCAAAACACTACATAATAACGTATGATTTGTACGCAGATTTGCCGAATAGATTCGTAGGATACACGAATCTTATGAAAAGTTCAACGAATATTCAACGAAGAGAATTTTCAATGATTCGTTCATCTCTAATTGGGATCTGTTTTGCAAACCACTGTCCTAGTCAGCGAAGAATTGAATTTTACTACATTCTTTGTCATTTATATTTAAATGTTGAGATAGAAATGTTATAACATATTAATATTATTTAAGGTTATATTATTCAAAAATTATATAATTTTATTCTTGGCAGATGACTGCACCAGGAGCTCAGAGGGACACGGGATATCTTCAGAACATACTATACCTCAAGATATATATGAAGAGCATGTCATTATCTCAGATCCATCATTTGATTCTTTTCAATGGATCCGATCTTCTAATTTATCACAGACTGGTAAGCAAAACAATGAACACAGAAGAGATGACCATCAAAGACGGGAGAAGCAATTTTCATGTTCAGAATGTGAAAAAAGTTTTATCCGGAAATCAGACTTTGTTAAACATCTGAGAAGTCTCGCAGAGGAGAAGACATTTTCATGCTCAGAATGTGGGAATTGTTATAGCTATAAAACAGATCTTATTAGACATCAGAGACTTCACACAGGGGAGAAGCTGTTGTCATGCTCAGAATGTGACAAATGTTTTATCACCAAATCATATCTTATTAGACATCAAAGACGCCACACAGGGGAGAAGCCATATTCTTGTTCAGAATGTGACAAATCCTTTAAACAGAAATCAGATCTTGTAAATCATCAAAGAATTCATACAGGAGTGAAGCCGTTTTCATGCTCAGAATGTGGAAAATGTTTTCCTTACAAAAAATCTCTTCTTAGCCATGAAAGAACTCACACAGAGGAGAAGCCATTTTCATGTTCAGAATGTGGCAAATGTTTTATCCAGAAATCAGATCTTGTTAAACATCAGAGAATTCACACAACGGAGAATCTATTTTCATGTTCAGAATGTGGAAAATGTTTTATCCAGAAGCCAGATCTTGTAATGCACCAGAGAATTCACACAGGGGTGAAGCCATATTCATGTTCAGAATGTGGGAAATGTTTTACATTTAAATCGGCTCTTGTTGTACATCAGAGAATTCACACAGGGGAGAAACCATTTTCATGTTCAGAATGCGGGAAATGTTTTGCTTTCAGAATGTCTTTTGTTGCCCATCAAATAACTCATACAGGGGAGAAGCCATTTTCTTGCTCAGAATGCAAGAAATGTTTTAACACTAAATCGGAGCTCGTTAGACATCAGAGAATTCACACAGGGGAGAAGCCATTTTCATGTTCAGAATGTGGAAAATGTTTTCACCGTAAATCACATCTTGTTAGACATCACAGAATTCACACTGGGGAGAAACCATTTTCATGCTCAGAATGTGGGAAATGTTTTAATCGGAAATCAAATCTTGTTATACATCAGAGAATTCACACAGGGGAGAAACCATTTTCATGTTTAGAATGCGGGAAATATTTTATCCAGAAGCAAGACCTTGTTATACATCAGAGAACTCACACAGGGGAGAAGCCATATTCATGCTCAGAATGCGAGAAATGCTTTAATGCTAAATCAGATCTTGTTAGACATCAGAGAATTCACACAGGGGAGAAGCCATTTTCATGCTCGGAATGTGGGAAATGTTTTAATCGGAAAACAAAACTTGGTTACCATCAGAAAACTCATACAGGGGAAAAACCATAGCCTTCAAGCTCCAGTCCAAGCAATGGAAGTTAAATTTTAGCACTAAATGATGACTGAGAAATTTATGTAATTACCAATAAATGTCTTATTCAAAAGCATATAGAAACTTATCACTTTGCTTTTAAGATGGTGCAGAAAACAACATGAAAAGCACAATAAAAAACAGACATAACTCAACGCTGTGTGTTGTAGATTTTGGTGTGGAACTTTTGTGTATTTTATCAACTCGGTCGGTTATAGTCCATGGTGAAACCACAACACAGCAATCGTTGATCCACACAAATAGTTGACTTGCTGTGAATTTTTAAAGCCACACCACGGGTCAATTTCCATGCGTACAAAATATGCACAGTGGTATATGAGATTTGGCAGGTCTCATTGATTTTGTGGGTAATTTATTACGCTGTAACCTGCAGCATGTGCGGTACTACAGTCCAGACTGTGAAATCGAAAAAAAAAAGTTAAAAAATAAATGATTAGTTGTGAGTGTACAGTATATATATATATATATATATATATATATATTCACTGCCTTTGCTAAGAAACTCTAAAATAAGGTCTGGTCCAACAAATTAACTTCCAAAATCACATAATCAGTTGAATAAGGTCCCCCTGTGTGCCATCAAACTATACCAGGATGTGAGTATGAATGTTCCTGTTCTGAATGGCCCCTACAAAGCAAACAACATGAAGATCAAGGAGCTCTCTAAACAGGTCAAAGACAAAGTCATGGAGAAGCATGGATCAGGGTTGGGGAATAAAAAAAAAATAACCCAAACTTTGAACATCCCATGGGGCACCATAAAATCCATCATAACAAAATGGAAAGAATATGGCCGAACACCAACCAAGTGAAGGACATCCAACAAAACTCACAGATGATGTAAACAGGCCTTAAATCAAGGATTCAAATACGAAACCTACAATAACACTAAAGAAGTGACAAAGATTCACGGCAGCATGGAAGTAGGACCACTATAAGCCACACACTCCACAGAGGAGATAGAAGGATCTGTCCATAGGACACTATAAGCCATACACTCCACAGAGGAGAGGAAGGATCTGTCCATAGGACACTATAAGCCGTACACTCCACAGAGGAGAGGAAGGATCTGTCCATAGGACACTATAAGCCGTACACTCCACAGAGGAGATAGAAGGATCTGTCCATAGGACACTATAAGCCACACACTCCACAGAGGAGATAGAAGGATCTGTCCATAGGACACTATAAGCCATACACTCCACAGAGGAGAGGAAGGATCTGTCCATAGGACACTATAAGCCGTACACTCCACAGAGGAGATAGAAGGATCTGTCCATAGGACACTATAAGCCGTACACTCCACTGAGGAGAGGAAGGATCTGTCCATAGGACACTATAAGCCGTACACTCCACAGAGGAGATAGAAGGATCTGTCCATAGGACACTATAAGCCGTACACTCCACAGAGGAGAGGAAGGATCTGTCCATAGGACAACTATAAGCCGTACACTTCACAGAGGAGAGGAAGGATGTGTCCATAGGACACTCTAAGCCGTATACTCCACAGAGGAGATAGAAGGATCTGTCCATAGGACACTATAAGCCGTACACTCCACAGAGGAGAGGAAGGATCTGTCCATAGGACACTATAAGCCGTACACTCCACAGAGGAGATGGAAGGATCTGTCCATAGGACACTATAAGCCGTACACTCCACAGAGGAGAGGAAGGATCTGTCCATAGGACACTATAAGCCGTACACTCCACAGAGGAGATGGAAGGATCTGTCCATAGGACACTATAAGCCGTACACTCCACAGAGGAGAGGAAGGATCTGTCCATAGGACAACTATAAGCCGTACACTCCACAGAGGAGATAGAAGGATCTGTCCATAGGACACTATAAGCCGTACACTCCACAGAGGAGAGGAAGGATCTGTCCATAGGACAACTATAAGCCGTACACTTCACAGAGGAGAGGAAGGATCTGTCCATAGGACACTATAAGCCGTACACTCCACAGACGAGATGGAAGGATCTGTCCATAGGACACTATAAGCCGTACACTCCACAGAGGAGAGGAAGGATCTGTCCATAGGACACTATAAGCCGTACACTCCACAGAGGAGATGGAAGGATCTGTCCATAGGACACTATAAGCCATACACTCCACAGAGGAGGTGGAAGGATCTGTCCATAGGACACTATAATCCGTACACTCCACAGAGGAGATGGAAGGATCTGTCCATAGGACACTATAAGCCGTACACTCCACAGAGGAGATGAAGGATCTGTCCATAGGACACTATAAGCCGTACACTACACAGAGGAGATGGAAGGATCTGTCCATAGGACAACTATAAGCCGTACACTCCACAGAGGAGATGGAAGGATCTGTCCATAGGACACTATAATCCGTACACTCCACAGAGGAGATGGAAGGATCTGTCCATAGGACACTATAAACTGTACACTCCACAGAGGAGATGGAAGGATCTGTCCATAGGATACTATAAGCCGTACACTCCACAGAGGAGATGGAAGGATCTGTCCATAGGACACTATAAGCCGTACACTCCACAGAGGAGATGGAAGGATCTGTCCATAGGACACTATAAGCCGTACACTCCACAGAGGAGATGAAGGACCTGTCCATACGACACTATAAACCGTACACTCCACAGAGGAGACGGAAGGATCTGTCCATAGGACACTATAAGCCGTACACTCCACAGAGGAGATGGAAGGATCTGTCCATAGGACACTATAAGCCATACACTCCACAGAGGAGATGGAAGGATCTGTCCATAGGACACTATAAGCCGTACACTCCACTGAGGAGATGGAAGGACCTGTCCATAGGACACTATAAGCCGTACACTCCACTGAGGAGAGGAAGGATCTGTCCATAGGACACTATAAGCCATACACTCCACAGAGGAGATGGAAGGATCTGTCCATAGGACACTATAAGCAGTACAATCCACAGAGGAGGTGGAAGGATCTGTCCATAGGACACTATAAGCCGTACACTCCACAGAGGATATAGAAGGATCTGTCCATAGGACACTATAAGCCGTACACTCCACTGAGGAGAGGAAGGATCTGTCCATAGGACACTATAAGCCCGTACACTCCACAGAGGAGATAGAAGGATCTGTCCATAGGACACTATAAGCCGTACACTCCACAGAGGAGAGGAAGGATCTGTCCATAGGACAACTATAAGCCGTACACTCCACAGAGGAGAGGAAGGATCTGTCCATAGGACACTCTAAGCCGTATACTCCACAGAGGAGATAGAAGGATCTGTCCATAGGACACTATAAGCCGTACACTCCACAGAGGAGAGGAAGGATCTGTCCATAGGACAACTATAAGCCGTACACTCCACAGAGGAGAGGAAGGATCTGTCCATAGGACACTCTAAGCCGTATACTCCATAGAGGAGATAGAAGGATCTGTCCATAGGACACTATAAGCCGTACACTCCACAGAGGAGAGGAAGGATCTGTCCATAGGACACTATAAGCCGTACACTCCACAGAGGAGATGGAAGGATCTGTCCATAGGACACTATAAGCCGTACACTCCACAGAGGAGAGGAAGGATCTGTCCATAGGACAACTATAAGCCGTACACTCCACAGAGGAGATGGAAGGATGTGTCCATAGGACACTATAATGCGTACACTCCACAGAGGAGATGGAAGGATCTGTCCATAGGACACTATAAGCCGTACACTCCACAGAGGAGATAGAAGGATCTGTCCATAGGACACTATAAGCCGTACACTCCACAGAGGAGATGAAGAATCTGTCCATAGGACACTATAAGCCGTACACTCCACAGAGGA
Source organism: Rhinella marina (assembly GCA_900303285.1). Lineage (NCBI taxonomy): Eukaryota > Metazoa > Chordata > Amphibia > Anura > Bufonidae > Rhinella > Rhinella marina. The sequence goes on from ONZH01017000.1 coordinate 107,327, forward strand.
GGTGGAAGGATCTGTCCATAGGACACTATATGCCGTACACTCCACAGAGGAGATGAAGAATCTGTCCATAGGACACTATAAGCCGTACACTCCACAGAGGAGGTGGAAGGATCTGTCCATAGGACACTATAAGCCGTACACTCCACATAGGAGATGAAGGATCTGTCCATAGGACACTATAAGCCGTACACTCCACAGAGGAGATGGAAGGATCTGTCCATAGGACACTATAAGCCGTACACTCCACAGAGGAGATGGAAGGATCTGTCCATAGGACACTATAAGCCGTACACTCCACTGAGGAGAGGAAGGATCTGTCCATAGGACACTATAATCCGTACACTCCACAGAGGAGATGGAAGGATCTGTCCATAGGACACTGTAAGCCGTACACTCCACAGAGGAGATGAAGGATCTGTCCATAGGACACTATAAGCCGTACACTACACAGAGGAGATGGAAGGATCTGTCCATAGGACAACTATAAGCCGTACACTCCACAGAGGAGATGGAAGGATCTGTCCATAGGACACTATAAGCCGTACACTGTACAGAGGAGATGGAAGGATCTGTCCATAGGACACTATAAGCCGTACACTCCACAGAGGAGATGGAAGGATCTGTCCATAGGACACTATAAGCCGTACACTCCACAGAGGAGATGGAAGGATCTGTCCATAGGATACTATAAGCCGTACACTCCACAGAGGAGATGGAAGGATCTGTCCATAGGACACTATAAGCCGTACACTCCACAGAGGAGATGGAAGGATCTGTCCATAGGACACTATAAGCCGTACACTCCACAGAGGAGATGAAAGGATCTGTCCATAGGACACTATAAGCAGTACACTCCACAGAGGAGATGGAAGGATCTGTCCATAGGACACTATAACGCGTACACTCCACAGAGGAGATGGAAGGATCTGTCCATAGGACACTATAACGCGTACACTCCACAGAGGAGATGGAAGGATCTGTCCATAGGACCTATAAGCGTACACTCCACAGAGGAGATGGAAGGATCTGTCCATAGGACACTATAGCTGTACACTCCACAGAGGAGATGGAAGGATCTGTCCATAGGACACTATAAGCCGTACACTCCACAGAGGAGATGGAAGGATCTGTCCATAGGACACTATAAGCAGTACAATCCACAGAGGAGATGAAGGATCTGTCCATAGGACACTATAAACCATACACTCCACAGAGGAGATGGAAGGATCTGTCCATAGGACACTATAAGCCGTACACTCCACAGAGGAGATGGAAGGATCTGTCCATAGGACACTATAACCTGTACACTCCACAGAGGAGATGGAAGGATCTGTCCATAGGACACTATAAACCGTACACTCCACAGAGGAGATGGAAGGACCTGTCCATAGGACACTATATGCCGTACACTCCACAGAGGAGATGGAAGGATCTGTCCATAGGACACTATAAGCCGTACACTCCACAGAGGAGATGAAGGATCTGTCCATAGGACACTATAAGCCGTACACTCCACAGAGGAGATGGAAAGGATCTGTCCATAGGACAACTGTAAGCCGTACACTCCACAGAGGAGATGGAAGGATCTGTCCATAGGACACTATAATCCGTACACTCCACAGAGGAGATGGAAGGATCTGTCCATAGGACACTATAAACCTGTACACTCCACAGAGGAGATGGAAGGATCTGTCCATAGGATACTATAAGCCGTACACTCCACAGAGGAGATGGAAGGATCTGTCCATAGGACACTATAAAGCCGTACACTCCACAGAGGAGATGGAAGGATCTGTCCATAGGACACTATAAGCCGTACACTCCACAGAGGAGATGAAGGACCTGTCCATAGGACACTATAACGTACACTCCACAGAGGAGACGGAAGGATCTGTCCATAGGACACTATAAAGCCGTACACTCCACAGAGGAGATGGAAGGATCTGTCCATAGGACACTATAAGCCGTACACTCCACAGAGGAGATGGAAGGATCTGTCCATAGGACACTATAACGCGTACACTCCACAGAGGAGATGGAAGGATCTGTCCATAGGACACTATAAACCGTACACTCCACAGAGGAGATGGAAGGATCTGTCCATAGGACACTATAAGCCGTACACTCCACAGAGGAGATGAAGGATCTGTCCATAGGACACTATAAGCCGTACACTCCACAGAGGAGACGGAAGGATCTGTCCATAGGACACTATAAGCCGTACACTCCACAGAGGAGATGGAAGGATCTGTCCATAGGACACTATAAGCCGTACACTCCACAGAGGAGATGGAAGGATCTGTCCATAGGACACTATAACGCGTACACTCCACAGAGGAGATGGAAGGATCTGTCCATAGGACACTATAACCGTACACTCCACAGAGGAGATGGAAGGATCTGTCCATAGGACACTATAAGCCGACACTCCACAGAGGAGATGGAAGGATCTGTCCATAGGACACTATAAGCCGTACACTCCACAGAGGAGATGGAAGGATCTGTCCATAGGACACTATAAGCCGTACACTCCACTGAGGAGAGGAAGGATCTGTCCATAGGACACTATAAGCCGTACACTCCACAGAGGAGATGGAAGGATCTGTCCATAGGACACTATAAGCCGTACAACTCCACAGAGGAGATGGAAGGATCTGTCCATAGGACACTATAAGCCGTACACTCCACAGAGGAGATAGAAGGATCTGTCCATAGGACACTATAAGCCGTACACTCCACTGAGGAGAGGAAGGATCTGTCCATAGGACACTATAAGCCGTACACTCCACAGAGGAGAGGAAGGATCTGTCCATAGGACACTATAAGCCGTACACTCCACAGAGGAGAGAAGGATCTGTCCATAGGACACTATAAGCCGTACACTCCACAGAGGAGAGGAAGGATCTGTCCATAGGACACTATAAGCCGTACACTCCACAGAGGAGATAGAGGATCTGTCCATAGGACACTAAATAAGCCGTACACTCCACAGAGGAGAGGAAGGATCTGTCCATAGGACAACTATAAGCCGTACACTCCACAGAGGAGAGGAAGGATCTGTCCATAGGACACTCTAAGCCGTATACTCCATAGAGGAGATAGAAGGATCTGTCCATAGGACACTATAAGCCGTACACTCCACAGAGGAGAGGAAGGATCTGTCCATAGGACACTATAAGCCGTACACTCCACAGAGGAGATGGAAGGATCTGTCCATAAGACACTATAAGCCGTACACTCCACAGAGGAGAGGAAGGATCTGTCCATAGGACAACTATAAGCCGTACACTCCACAGAGGAGATGGAAGGATCTGTCCCACAGGACACTATAAGCCGTACACTCCACAGAGGAGAGGAAGGATCTGTCCATAGGACACTATAATGCGTACACTCCACAGAGGAGATGGAAGGATCTGTCCATAGGACACTATAAAGCCGTACACTCCACAGAGGAGATGGAAGGATCTGTCCATAGGACACTATAAGCCGTACACTCCACAGAGGAGATGAAGGATCTGTCCATAGGACACTATAAGCCGTACACTCCACAGAGGAGATGGAAGGATCTGTCCATAGGACACTATAAGCCGTACACTCCACAGAGGAGATGAAGGATCTGTCCATAGGACACTATAAGCCGTACACTCCACAGAGGAGATGAAGGATCTGTCCATAGGACACTATAAGCCGTACACTCCACAGAGGAGATGGAAGGATCTGTCCATAGGACACTATAAGCCGTACACTCCACAGAGGAGATGAAGGATCTGTCCATAGGACACTATAAGCCGTACACTCCACAGAGGAGATGGAAGGATCTGTCCATAGGACACTATAAGCCGTACACTCCACAGAGGAGATGAAGGATCTGTCCATAGGACACTATAAGCCGTACACTCCACAGAGGAGATGAAGGATCTGTCCATAGGACACTATAAGCCGTACACTCCACAGAGGAGATGGAAGGATCTGTCCATAGGACACTATAAGCCGTACACTGTACAGAGGAGATGGAAGGATCTGTCCATAGGACACTATAAGCCGTACACTCCACAGAGGAGATGGAAGGATCTGTCCATAGGACACTATAAGCCGTACACTCCACAGAGGAGATGGAAGGATCTGTCCATAGGATACTATAAGCCGTACACTCCACAGAGGAGATGGAAGGATCTGTCCATAGGACACTATAAGCCGTACACTCCACAGAGGAGATGGAAGGATCTGTCCATAGGACACTATAAGCCGTTACACTCCACAGAGGAGATGAAAGGATCTGTCCATAGGACACTATAAGCAGTACACTCCACAGAGGAGATGGAAGGATTGTCCATAGGACACTATAACGCGTACACTCCACAGAGGAGATGGAAGGATCTGTCCATAGGACACTATAAGCCGTACACTCCACAGAGGAGATGGAAGGATCTGTCCATAGGACACTATAAGCCGTACACTCCACAGAGGAGATGGAAGGATCTGTCCATAGGACACTATAAGCCGTACACTCCACAGAGGAGATGGAAGGATCTGTCCATAGGACACTATAAGCAGTACAATCCACAGAGGAGATGAAGGATCTGTCCATAGGACACTATAAACCATACACTCCACAGAGGAGATGGAAGGATCTGTCCATAGGACACTATAAGCCGTACACTCCACAGAGGAGATGGAAGGATCTGTCCATAGGACACTATAACCTGTACACTCCACAGAGGAGATGGAAGGATCTGTCCATAGGACACTATAAAACCGTACACTCCACAGAGGAGATGGAAGGACCTGTCCATAGGACACTATATGCCGTACACTCCACAGAGGAGATGGAAGGATCTGTCCATAGGACACTATAAGCAGTACAATCCACAGAGGAGATGGAAGGATCTGTCCATAGGACACTATAAGCCGTACACTCCACAGAGGAGATGGAAGGATCTGTCCATAGGACACTATAAGCCGTACACTCCACAGAGGAGATGGAAGGATCTGTCCATAGGACACTATAAGCAGTACAATCCACAGAGGAGATAAAGGATCTATCCATAGGACACTATAAGCCATACACTCCACAGAGGAGATGGAAGGATTACAGAATTGCTAATTTATTCTTAGTCACCATTAAAAACATAATAACAAGCTATTAAAAAGCGGAATTTACCACAAAAGGATACCAATAAAAACTACAAGTTGTCCCCCAAAAATCAAGCCCTCAAACAACTCCTCAAAAAGTTATGGGTCTTGGGAGGCGGCGATGGGTTTTATTGGACAAAAGTAGTTAAACGTAAAAAAAAATAAACTGGATTTATTTGGTATTTCTGTAATCGTACTGAACCAGAAAATAAAGATATAGTGTTATTTATACCAAAAAATAAACGCCATGAGAATTATAATGTAAAAACTCAGTGGCAGTATTGGTGTTTTTTCCCATCTCCCTCTCAGAAAGGGTTAAATAAAAGTTAATCAGAAAGTTATATGTACCCCCAAATGACACCATAAAAAAACAACAACTTGTCTCACAAAAAAACAAGCTCTCAGCTACATAGACGGAAAAATAAAAAAGTTATAGCTCTTGGGAAACGACGATGAAAAAAGGTTGGTGAGTCAGGCCCAAAACAGGCTGGTCACTAAGGGGTTAAAGCTTCTGGTTATCCAGCACCATTCACAACCAGCACAACAAGAGTCCTGAGGACCTGACCTCTGACTCCTCCCACACATGATCACATGGTCATGATATCATGAAAGGTCCTTTATCTCCTTACATAGAATCTGACTCCTCCCACAGAAGATCACATGGCGATGACATCATGAAAGATCCTTAACCTCCTCCAGAAGCACAGCCTGGAGCCTGACTCCTCCCACACATGATCACATGGTCATGACATCATGAAAAGTTCTTTAGCCCACTAGTCTCCCCCTCCCGCATACATGTAGTGTCCAGCAGTGCAGCTGGAGGTATGTGTACATTTACTGTTGACAGAAGGGATTGTTTTTTTCCGCGCTGTATTTTTGAATGAAACCGTTACATTAAGATATTTGGGGGTGGAATGGTGAAATATGCAATTGTGCCATTGTTTTATGTGTTGCGTTTTTAGGTCGCTTATTGTGCAGTAAAAATAATTTTATCTTTTTTCTGCTTGTCACTATTTTTTTTAGCCTTTTATGACTTTTTTTTAACTTTGGGATCTTTTTAATGAGTTATTTATGGAAAACAAACCTGCCCCAGATGCCACCTGAAAGCTTTTGGTTTTTAATTTTTATCTGGTCATGGCAAAATGGTTTTCTTTGTAATTTTATATTTTTCAAAACTTTATTAAACTGTTTCTGTTTAGTTTCCAGTAGGAGACGACTGCTGGTACGACATACTGTTTATGGTGTGGGCTCAGCTCCTGCATGCATGTAATGTACATGTACATTAAAGGGTTGTGTCACTTCAGCATATAGCATTTATCATGCAGAGAAAGTTAATACAAGACACTTACTAATGTATTGTGATTCTCCATATTGCTTTCTTTGCTGGCTGGATTAATTTTTCCATCACATTATACACTGCTCGTTTCCATGGTTACGACCACCCTGCAATCCATCAGCGGTGGCCGTGTTTGCACACTATAAGGCTCCATTCACACGTCCTGTTTTTCTTTCCTGATTCGATCCTGATTTTTTCAGGACCCATTGAAATGAATGGATCCAGATCAGGATCAGGATCGAATCAGGAAAGAAAAACAGGACATGTGAATGGAGCCTAAGAAAAAATGCCAGCCTCTCTGGTGACCGGGACCACAGGTGTGCACATAGGCTGGCTCCTTTTCCTATAATGTGCAAGCATGACCACCACCGCAGGATTGCAGGGTGGTCGTAACCATGGAAACAAGCAGTGAATAATGTGATGGAAAAATGAATCCAGCCAGCAAAGGAAGCAATATGGAGAATCACAATACATTAGTAAGTGCTTTGTATTAAAGACACAATCCCTTGTGCGAACTTACCCTTAAAGGGGTTGTCTCACTTCAGCAAATGGCATTTATTATATAGAGAAAGTTAAAGGGGTTATCCAACACTATTAAATTCCCCCCATATGCCGGGCTCCTCACAATGAATATACTTACCTCGCTCCCCGCACTGCTCCTGGTCCCTGCACCGCCGCTGCTGCTTCTCCCTGTGCGCGTATGAAAACATCTGTCTGCTAGAGAGGCTTGTCCCCACCTGCCATTGGCTGCTCCCCCCAACACCTGATGGTGCCCCAGCTTGCTCCTGACCGTTATGAAGTGAGTAATGCAGCTGTGGATTTATGGAGCTCAGATCCGCTTGTACACAGGTGAGGTTCATAGCAGGATCGTGCCTCCGTGTGCTAGGAACAGTCAACATCTTAGAGTCCCTTCTCTATACCATATCTATATTGGGTATAGGGATTGGCAGAATCTGCATCACTGTGCTAGGGGCAACACCACAGGTAAGTGAATTATGCATGAACCAGGTATTAAATTTCATGCCAAACTTAGCTAAGCTGCTGCATGGCCCCTGGGCCCAGCCAGCTGCCTCATGGATTTCATTCCAGTTTCTAGGTAACATGGCTAGCAACGTCTGAGCAGAGGTCTCCTAGAGGTCCCTAGAACGCACATCGCTGTCTCAGGCCTTTAAGCCCTGCTTGCAGTTAGATCATGGGGGTTCATCATCTCCCTTCCTACCCTATGCAGCCGTTCCAGCAGGTCTTTTGGCATGCTCCAAACCATCATAAAGTGAGTAGTACAGCTCCCTGTTACCTCACTATTGATGCCTGAGGCTATGTCTCATGTCTGCACCCTATGGCTTGACTGAGCCTCGAAGCTCAGCCCGGCTGGGTCATCAATTTATGTTTTATATTCATCATGTTGGTCTCTCACTCATGTTATGTAGTTATGTTCTTTTCATTTGACGTGTGTATTGCTAATATCGAACATTTAGTAACATTTTTTTTTTCATGTGTATTGGTGGTTTTCATGATCATCAGTATCTTAAAATACTTATAGATCTGATTAATTTTAAAGAAGAACTCCCGCTAAAAATTTTATTCCATGTCCTGCTAGAAATGTACATGATGTAATCTGTAGTGAATGTAATTTTCTTACCAGTGTCTGTATTTGTGAGTTATATCTCCCTGGTGCTTCTCATCTGTGTCATGTGACCAGCAATCAGACCCACCAACTGACACAGCATCTTATATGTGGACAGGAAGTCTAATTCTCTATGCATTCCTATGGGAGCCTCACTTTCAGTCTCATAGGAATGAATAGAGCAGTAACTGGCTTCTTGTCCGGGGTCAGTTGGAGGTCAGGGAGTTGGTCACATGACACAGCTACAATAAGAAGAGGGGATAACTCAGAATTACAGTCTCTGATGAGAAGATTGCATTCACTACAGATTATAGCATGCACCTTTTTAACAGGTCAGAGAATAAAAATTTTTGCGGGAGTTCTTTAAGGGAAAGGAATTCTAGACAGATGAAGCTCTGGTGGTCAGGAGTTCAAATGGAGATCTGTACTTTCAGAGGTTGACCCTGGAGATCAAGCATTTCTCATTCCATGGTTTCAGGAGCTGAAATCAGCGGCATTGATCCTGAATAAGCATCTTAAAGGCATCATTAACTTTTCACAAAACTTTTGATATGTTATATCGTTGTGATCGTTGTGGGCCTGAGTGCCGAGACCCCTACCAATCACTATAACGAGAAGAGATAAGCACGCTACATGAGACAGACTCCATAAAAGTCTACTGGCCTATTTTCAGCCGGGAGACCATGAAATGTGCACACTTCTCTCTCCTCGTTCTAGAGAATGGTGGGGATCTCAGACCCCACTGATCACAGCTTTTTTGTTTCTACCTTGTATATGTCTATAACATATTTGTGGTATGAAATTGAAAAAAAAAACACAATTCTGCCAAGGTTTTTTTGGTATTGATATAACGATGTTCACAATGTGCTAGAAAATAACATGAAATCCGTATTCTGCAGTTACAGCAAATTACTTTCAGGTTTTCCTTCTTTTAAAAAATAAAAACCTTTTGAAAAAATAATGTCTTTGCATTGCAATTTTCTGGCCCCCGTAACATTTTTATAAGTTTACATACACTATATAAAAGACTCAGAGAATATTTTAAGGCATTTTTATTACTTTCTGCAAACTCAAAAGTTTACATACATTTCATTACTATTTGGTACCATTGCCTTTAACTGTATGACTTGGGTCAAACATTTTGGATATCCTTCCACAAGTTTCTCACAATAGTTGGTCGGAATTTGGGCCCATTCCTCCTGACAAAACTGGAGTAACTGAGTCGTGTTTGTTGTTCGCCTTTCTCACACCTGCCTTTTCAGCTTTGCCCATAAACTTTCAATAGGATTGAGATCAGGGCTTTGTGATGGCCGCTCCAAAACATTGACTTTGTTGTCCTTAAGCCACTTTGTAGCCAGTTTGGTAGTATGCCTCAGGTCATTGTCTATTTGGAAGACCCATTTCTGCCCAAGCTTTAACTTCCTGACTGATGTCTTGAGATGTTGCTTCAGTATTTCCACATAATCTTCTTTCCTCATGACGCCGTCTATTCTGTGAAGTGCACCAGTCCCTCCTGCAGCAAAACAACCCCACAACATGATGCTGCCACCCCCGTGTCGGGATGGTGTTCTTAGACTTCAAAGCTTCTCCCTTTTTCCTCCAAGCGTAACAATGCTCATTGCGGCCAAAAAGTAAAATTTTAGTTTCGTCAGACCACAAGACGTGTCCAAAAATGTACATTAAAATAATTCCATAAATGAACATTAATCTGGCTTTTTTATGTTTTTTTTTGAGAAATGGCTTCTTCCTGGCAGGGTGGCTTTGATACAGTACTCGTTTCACTGTGGATATTGACATAATCTTACCAGCTTCTGCCATCATCTTCACAAGGTCTTTTGCTTTTGTTCTTGGGTTGATATGCACATGTCAGACCATATCACGTTCATCTCACCAGTCTCCTTCCTGAGTGGTATGATGGCTGGACATCCCCATCTTGTTTGTACTTGTGTATAATTGTACAGATGAATGAGGCACCCTCAGGTATCTTGAAATTGCACCCAAGGTTGAGCCAGACTTGTGCAAGTCCACAATTCTCTTCCTGATATCTTGGCTGATTTCTTTAGACTTTCCCATGATGCTACACAAAGAAGAAGTGTGTGTTCAGGTGTGTATTTAAATACATCCATAGGTGTGTGTCTAATTAACTAGGATGTTACCAACAAACCTAACAGAAACTTCCAAACACATTACATCATCATATGGGCCGTCCAGAATTGTTTAAAGGCATAGTAATCTTAGTGTATGCAAACTTTTGACTTTGCAGAAAGTAATAAAAATGCCTTAAATTATTTCTCTCATTATTCTGGCATTTGGCAAATAACAATAATTATGGTAATTCTAATTGACCAAAAACATAAAAGGTTTATTCTGATTTCATGTCAGATATTGAGAAAAACATGCATATGTGTATTTTTTTATATAGTGTATGTAAATGTTCGGTTTCAACTCTTTTCGAGTCTTGTTTAATGGCATGTTTTTTTGCTGGAAAAGCTGTTGTTTTTAATGGTATTATTTTGAGCTATGTACAACTTTTTGATCACTCTTTATTCAACTGTTTTTGGGGGGACAATGTCTCCAAAAATGGTAAATAATGCATTTACATTTTCTCCTCCTTTATGGCATTCGCCATGCAATAAAAGTATTTTAATAGTTTTGACGTTTTCAGATGGGAGAGTGCCTGTTATGTTTGCGTTTTAATTTTTTTTAACTGTAATTTTTAGACTTGGACATGCAATCTTCTGATTGCTTGTACCATACAATGCAAGAGGAACCTACGAGATTCTGACAGGCTATACATTAGGTTCAGTTTTTACGTCAGCTGGATATGACAGCGCAGGCCCCAGGCTGTAATAGCAACCAATATGAGCCCCATGATTTCGACCAAGATCTAACGTCAAAGATGCCACGGCCGCTATTGACAGCGGCATCTGAGAGGTTAAATGACCAGGATGGATGTCTTCACTGATCCTGGTCACTGTCAGTTGGTGAGCTTGCTCTATACATCTCCTGTGCGCTAATGCTGTAAATGTACACTAATTATTCCACTGTTCCCTGCCAAATTGGAGTGATCGGCCCTAAAATCTGTCCCTCTCAGCCAAGATGGGGTGGGAGTTAAAACCAAATCCACTCTTCCATAGCCTCAGAAACAGATTTGCATATGAGGGTGCACACACTGTCCCCATTGAAGGCCTTGGGGCTGTAGGTAACCAGTTAGCGCCCAGCTCTCTGCCAGAACCAATTATAGTCGATGGGTCTGACTGGCATTGCGTTAACATCCAGCAATGCAATAAACTCAGAAGAATACTTACAACCTAAGAAGACTTACAATCTAAGAAGACTTACAACCTAGGTTGGTCATTGGGGTGGGTTTGTAAATCTTTGCCAAGAGGTAAAACGTTGCTCCTGTGACATTCTCTACAACGAGGCTGCCAAAATATCTTCGATTGAGGACACCCTTTCCAGTGCCTTTGGAAAAATCTCAGACACTTGTGCTTTAAAATTAAAAATCAACTTTTTATAACAAAATGGATGCCTTATTTGTTTGGATGCATCTCTCACTGCCATTATTGGTCTGGGTTTATGGCAATATCCATCATCTGTTCAAAGCTTGCCTCTGTTCTTTACTGTAGTTGTCAAATTGGATGTTCCTAGGTAATTCTTTGACCGCAAGAGGTTCAAATGTAGGGGATTGTGTTTATTGTGAACTTCTGTCTACCCTTTAAAATTTTTGGTAACCTGCATTTGTATGTTTATGGACCTGACTGCACCCCGTCCACCATTTTGACAGAGGATGTGCTTCATCTGTTTTTAATCACATAATCGTATCAATAAAGCCATACTGAACATTGCACTCGTAGTTTAAAGCAACAAAGGAGAACAAGGAACGAAAAGAACGTGTCTTTCCGGAGTTATCATGGAGTGGTCAGATGTATACACATAGACCATTAGACCCCAAAGATGAGGGAACTGCCTTGTCAAACTATTCACAGCTCAAGTAACAATTTATACAAAAAGTTGAGATTACAACATCTACACTCAAAGTCCTTCCCAACATTTTCCAACCACTTTTGTTAAAAATAAAGAAAAATCAGGAAACACTTAAAAACCAACTGGATAACCTCTGTAAGCCTTAACGTTGTTCGGAACACTGTGAAAGCTTGAAACGTCGAACGCTTGAAACGTTTGATCAGAGAGGATATGCTGCAATGGAAAGAGGCACAACATTTTTTAAATAGACATAATACTTAAAGGCTATGAACATTTTTTTTACTATCGCATTGTACTTGTTATAGTACATATATTTTTTTCTATTGTCTTTATTAAAAATGATGAGCCGTTTCCCTGCACAGCTTTGAGTTTATCTGCTAGCAGCATCTGTATTTTCTCTCTGATCCGTCAGGCAGGAAGCTAACAGGCTCCTTATCTCTGATCTCTGACCTTATAAACACTCAATAAAGCTCAAATATCTTACTGATAAAAATGTGCCTTAAATAAATGTTTATGACCTCTTAGTAATTTCAAGTGATACTAGATGACCGGCACAAAGTGAAAGTGCCATACACACGGCTAGAAAAACAGTTTAACCTTTGTGACGAACGGCTTAATATTTTTAATAAAGATCAATTGAAAAAATTATTTTTATCCCAAAATCAGTAAAATACAATAATAAAGATAGGGTCCCTCAAGGTGTATATATCCTTCAAAAACTCCAACATTTTTATTCATTCCTAATGTTAAACTTTTAGAGGAAGTAGAGAAATAAGATCAGACTTTGACTAAAATAGAAGAGAGTCCGCTGTCCTGGTACTTGAGGGGCTCTATAGAGCAACAGTAATTGTATTTTTACGTGGAATTTTATGTGATTTTTTTTTTTGTACATTGGCTCATCTCTCCATTCAGGTTCCTACAATATAGGATTCTCTCAGTGGATATCTGCTATATAAAATCCTTTGTCTGAATGACCCGTCAAGGATGGATAGGGACAGGGACAAGATGGCGGAGAGTATAATAAATCTCACCCTAGAGATCCTCTTCCGGCTTACTGGAGAGGTGAGAGATTCTGATGATGTGACATTACATCATCTTATCTATGTTACTAACAGATGGACATGACTGGAGAGGTGAGGGACTCTGGAGATGTATGGAGTGATATTTATTACTGTGTCTCTCCATAACCAGGACTACACAGTAGTGAAGAAGACCTCTAGTGAGCGCTGTCAGGACCCTGTGTCTGAAGGATGGGGAAGAACCCTGAGCCCAATCACAGGGCCTCCACCTCACCCCCTGATACATGAGGAAATCAATAGAGAGAAGATCCTAGAACTCACCAACAAGATGATTGAGCTGCTGACTGGAGAGGTGACACTGCTGGGAATGCTGGGACATTATACAGGAACGCTATGAAGGGATCTGGGTGATGACTGTATCATTGTGTTGTCAGGTTCCTATAAGGTGTCAGGATGTCACCGTCTATTTCTCCATGGAGGAGTGGGAGTATTTAGGACACAAAGATCAGTACAAGGACATCATGATGGAGGATCACCGGCCTCTCACATCACCAGGTAATAGACATAACTAAATCCACACGTCCTCTCATTATCTGTATGTAAGGAATGAATTCAGTCACTGGATGTGTTTCCTACAGTTAAGGAAGAGAGAAGAACACCGGAGAGATGTCCCAGTCCTCTTCTTCCACAGGATGGTTCAGAAGAACATCACAATGTCCCACAGGATGATCAGGTAGATGGAGATAAGGTCTCATGAAATGTCCCCTATGATGTGTAGAAGGCTGTGAAGATCTTGTGTTCAGTCTTGTTTCATCCACCAGTATTATATGTTTTATCCTTGTATAATGAGAAAGGTGGAGATGGCAGGATTACAGCTGACCATAGACATTATGGGAGTCACCTGGTATAAGCAAGTTAAAGTCGCAGATTATGGCACAAATAACCTTTGCCCCACAGTCTGCACCAGAAATATGCCTAATATAGGCATATTTCTGATAGTAAATGATCCCATATGTGTTGTCTGGATTTTCTCACAGTTTTTTGGCTTTGGAGACTGCTGGTCAGAATAAGGATCCAACAGGCTGAATTTGTACAGGAGATCTGCAATTATTCAGGTCAGATAACTCCTGCTGCCTAGTCATATCGGTCATAATTCTACTCACTGATATTTTCTGATCATATAAAACCTTCCACAAGACTTCTCAAACTATCTGATGTCTTTTACAATATTTCTTTCACAGAAGATGAAGGGTGAAGATCTGAACAATATTAATCCTACAGAGACAGATGTGAGGGGTGATGAGCAGAGTATAGAGGACATTCCTACAGATAACCGCCCAGGTGAGTAGTGACCACTAAATAAAGCAGGGAATAGTCAGGGGCGTAGCTATAGGGGGTGCAGAGGTAACACTCACTACTGGGCCCAGGAGTCTGAGGGGGGCCTAAAGATCTTTGTGCCACATAAGAAGACAACGGTATTATACAAATTGCATGCTGGTCAAGTTACACCTCTGGCTGGAGGGAAGGAGTTAGATGAAGAATTTGGCATGGGAGGGGGGGGTGCCATTTCAATTTTTGCCTGAGGCAGCAGGAAGGCTATGTGCTTAACTGCTCCTGGCTACAAAGCACTGAGGGAAGGGGGTCCCAAGCTGAACTCTTGCACCAGGGCCCATGAGTCTTTAGCTAAGCCCCTGGGAATAGTTATATATGAGGTTTCACAATAAAGTTTAGGTGTCATAGCAGAAAAAGTTCTACAAAACTCTTTGTTGAATTTCACTGTGGTGACCTTCAAAGTAGTCACTTTGGGAAGCTATGCACTAGTGTTGAGACTGAGACCCTATGGAAAACATGTAACTGCTTCTAAAGCCCTTCAGTATCAACCTGAAATAAGAAATAGAGGACTGAAGCAAATTAAACACAAAAATGATACATAGAAAGTCGGTACTTTCTTTTAGCAATCAGAAGGAACATTTGGATCACTTTCGTGAGGCATTACACCCGATTGCATAGACGACCAAATGTATAGTTTATTTTACTCCTTAAAAAAAAAAACAGAAACCTTGTACTGCGCTCATAAGCTTTACTTTAGGTGTCAACTTGACAAGTTGATACAGCCATCCACGGGTGAAAACTCTATTTTCCCAATGGTTAGGCAGGGGTGCAGAAGCCACCTGTTCTTTATGTGGGTAGAATAACTTGCTCACCAGAAAGAATACCGAGGCTTTGGAAGGCTAAAGTCTCATCTTCATGCTCTAATTCTTAGTGGCATCAGGTTGCCAAGACCACCAGTGCTCGAATATGTTGTCAGGCCTAGTAGTGAGCATACATTCCATTCGTGGCTCTTATTCCTGTGTGTTGCAGTGTTTTCACCCTGATCCTGACCATGGCATTGTTCATGGCCACACTCATGCCATGTCCTTTAGATTGTCTGCTTGTTACCCATTGTACGTCTTTGATCCTTGACTACCTTCTGAGTTTTCTCCCATTTTATTCTATGGTCTGTTGCATCCTGCCCATCCTCCTGAAGATGACCTGGACTTCATTGCAGACCTACCTACTACTCAGTAGTACTGCCACCAATGCATGATTATGGTAGTGATCAATACTTGGAGATTTTCATGCAGAAAAGTGAATTCCTCATTGCTGGAGTTGAGGATGAAGGTCGGGGAATCCCTTACCAATCCATGCCATAGCTTAGAAAATCCACAAGATCTATAAAATTGCACATTTAGGAAATAATCTAAATAGTTATTTTCTAAAATAACTTCTGAGCACCAGTGGTAACATGCTAGGTCAACTCAACAGTGTTTATCAGAAGGCCGGGTTTGTCACCTACTGTTCCAATTTCTATGAGCAGCACTCAGAGGGTTGTAATAGTATGGCTAATATCATGGCAGATTCACATGATCAAGCTCAATCTGGGGAACATGGGCTGTGCGATCTAGGCTGTATTGTACTGTACTAAAATGATGTATACTATGATGCAATCAGTTTGGGTCAGGGGGTTGTGGTTGGTCTGGGAGATGTGGCCAACACTGTTTCCCAGACCTAGTACAGTCCTGTGATTCAGCCCTAAACAGTTAAGGGGTTGTCCGAGTTATGAAAAAATATATATAGTACTTTAAATCTGCTGGGCAGCAATATATATCGAAGTTTAGCAAGTTTTAGGCAAAAAAAAAATCTCTATTTCCTCATTTCCCTGGTTCTCTTCTGGTCTTTATTTACCTACAGTAATAACAATCTCTGCCCCTCCCCCTCTCTGTAAAGGGAGTGAATACAAGTGCTGAGTGACATGTCTGCTGGGATACTCAGCAGCATGTTTTATGTGTAGGACTACAAGTCCCAGCTGTACAATGACACTGCTGATACACTCAGGATCTCCCCCTACCTGTACTTGTACTTTGCATCTCCTCCAGATCAGCTCCAGTGTCAGCTCTGTGTCTGTAGGGTGAGGAGGGCAGATCCTGTGTCTCTTTACATCTGCAGCTGCTATTGTAAAGCCTTCAGTGTGTTCTGGCTGAAGGGGTTAATGTTTTATCTGAAGGAATCCAGGGAGAGAGCAGATAGCAGCAGCGGCAGAGCAGGGGGGCATGGCCAGTGATGTCTCGTGTACAGGCTGTTATCTGATCTCTGAGGCTTGTGCACAAAGCATCACACAGCAGGGAGATAAGCTGACATCACAGGTCATGTGACCCTGAGTTAAATCTAAGAAACCAGCAGCTTTAGAAGCAGAAAGTGTATGGAAAAGCTGTTGTACTTGACTAGTTAGAAACATACAAAGGACAAAAAAATAACTCGGACAACCCCTTTAAAGTCTACCACTGAACACTAGCTCCTGCTTGCCAATTAAGATATCAAGATATCCTGGCCTAAAAGATTTACTATAAATTTCATCAGAAACTGGAATAAATTATAATGCAATTCTGTGCTACCTTATAGCGATGACTTCTTTGTACGCGACCATGCTGCTCCTCCAGTCTGCCCTGCTCTGTTGTAAAGTGCAAGTAGCTGTAAGGGAATATGCAAGACAGACACCACCTAATAGCACTGACTTACAGGTCTCTCTTATAATTCTTTACTGAGAATTTCACTAGAAAAGAGAGGTGATAGACACACTGAAATATGAACCTATGAAAAGTCGGAAACCTGCAAGAGAACAGTCTGGGGACCTACCATGATGATCTGATGATCTTGACTCGTCCACTATCAAATTGTTATCTGTTTTGCCACCACTGTCCTAGTTAGTCAAGAATGGAATTAGCTTTTAAAGGTTATTTTATTAAAAAATAATACAATGAGTTTTATTCTTGGCAGATGATTGTACCATAAGCTCACAGGAACACCTGATATCTTCAGATCTTACAATAAATGATTGTGGTACCAAAGAGAACACCTTTGAAGAGCATGCCTTTTTCCTAAATATACCCTCAACCCATCATAGCAACAATCTATGGGTCCGATCTTTTGATTCATCACAGACTGTAAAGCAAAACAAAGAACAAAAAAGTGGTGAACGTCAAAAGGCTCGCACAGGGAAGAATCGATATTCATGTTTAGAATGTGGAAAATGGTTTAAACAGAAACCAGATTGTGTTGTACATCAGAGAACTCACACAGGAGAGAAACCGTTTTCATGTTCAGAATGCGGGAAATGTTTTATCCGGAAATCAGATCTCAATAAACATCAGAGATATCACACAGATGTAAAGCCATTTTCATGTTTACAATGTGGGAAATGTTTTATTAAGAACTCACATCTTGTTGGACATCAGAGAATTCACGCAGGGGAGAAGCCATTTTCATGTTCGGAATGTGGGAAATGTTTTACCCAGAGATCAGGTCTTATTGTACATCAGAGAACTCACACAGGGCTGAAACCGTATTCATGTTCGGAATGTGGAAAATGTTTTAGCCAGAAATCAGCTTTAGTTACACATTAGAGAATTCACACAGGGGAGAGGCCATTTTCATGCTCAGATTGTGGAAAATGTTTTAGCCAGCAATCAGCTCTTGTTAGACATCAGATAATTCACACAGGAGAGAAGCCATGTTCATGTTCAGAATGTGGGAAATGTTATCAACAGAAATCAGACCTTGTTAAGCATCAAAGAATTCACACAGGAGAGAAGCCTTTTTCATAAGGACTGATGTTTTAGTACAAAATAAATTGTTTTTCTATCTGAAATACACAGGGGAGAGGCCACTTTCGTGTTTTCAATGTTTTACCCACAAATCTCATCATTTTAAACATCTTTGAACTCATACATAGAAGTTATTTTACATACATTTACAGTCAAAGTCAAGAGAACAGGAAAGCAATATGGAGGACAAAATCATTAAAAAACCTATTTGATTATGAATAGAGATGAGCGAGTAGTGAAATATTCGAAAGTTCGAAATTCGATTCGAATAGACCGCGAAATTCGACTATTCGACCGAATATCGAATCCCATTAAAGTCTATAGGAAAAAAATGCTCGCCACTTGGAAATCTCAATTCGACCACTTGGAGGTCACCAATTCCACCCTGAAACCTCAGAAAAGGATGCCAACACTGCTGGAATGCAACTGGGACAGCAGGGGAAGCATGTCTGGGTGCATATAACGCGCCCAAGTCGCACTATTACCCCACTATCACAGCCTCTCAACAATACACTCCAAAGACAATCTAACCTCTCTGTAAAGTGAGACCATACAAGGAAACCTTCTTTCCTCTACATTGCCATGGACCCCAAGCCAAACTAGACAAAAAAGAAGATAAAATTCTGCACCCCTTAAAATCACGTTGCCTATGACAACCACAGATGGCATAGGCAAGGGGGAAAGCAATCAAGCCATCACTATTTTTCCCTCTGTGCCATCCCTGCCTTGCCCAGGCACATGTCCCAAAACATCATCCACGCCCGAGTAACACGGTTATTGCAAAAGGCCATTTGACCACCAACACTTTGGTTTGAGGCCGGGGATGCTACATCTCCCTGACAGCACACTGGGTGAATGTTGTGGAGGCGGGGACGGGCAAACCTGCTACCCCCACCCAAGTTTTGGGCCTTGGTTCTGTCTGGGTTTCCGCAACCCTTACAGACAGCTCGGCAAACCCCTCCTTCTCCTTCTAGATTTGTTAAATCTGTCCACCACCCAGTCAAGTCCACAAAGTCCAGTCTCGTCGATAGCCTGCAGAAACTGCAGGGACCTCACTCTGACCCTCCTTCCTCCCACCCTGCCCAATGTTATCAACCCAGTGTTCCCACCCATGCAAGAATCGCAGGATCTATCTGAGGATTTTGTTTGTTCTGATGCCCAAACACTGGAGCAAGCTCCATCTCTAGCTGATGGTGGTGTGGAACGGGCACTAAAGTGTAAAATGATTAGGGACGATGATGAGACACAGTTGCCAGCAAGGGAGGCTGTTGGAGCAAAGTGAGGCAGTGTAAGGGGAGGTGGTTGAGTATGACGAAGTCAGTGACCCGACCTGGCCCAGTGTCATGTCTAGCAGGTAAAGCAGTGGGGATGTTGAGGGATGCGTAGGACCGCAAAAGGCAGGAAGAGGCCGTGGGCTGGCCAGAGGCTCATGGAGAATGTAGGCTAGAGCCCGCAGGGCCGCATCTCTTCCCTATAACAGGCCCCCACATAAAGCTCTCCCATCGAGGGCTCTTAGGTCCTTGTTGTGAAAATATTTTAATGAGTGCGCAAAGTTAGCTTGAGGTGAGCCCTCGAAAAAATTATATGGAGGCCCAAGAGGTGAGCCCTCGAAAAAATTAAGTGGAGGCCAAAGAGGTGAGACCTCTTAAAAATTGTATTAAGGCCCAAGAGGTGAGCCATAATAAAAATTGTTTGTAGGCCCAAGAGGTGAGACCTCTTAAAAATTGTTTGTAGGCCCAAGAGGTGAGACCTCAAAAATTATGTGGAGGCCAAAGAGGTGAGACCTCTTAAAAATTGTTTGTAGGCCCAAGAGGTGAGACCTCTTAACAATTGTATTAAGGCCCAAGAGGTGAGCCATAATAAAAATTGTTTGTAGGCCCAAGAGGTGAGACCTCTTAAAAATTGTTTGTAGGCCCAAGAGGTGAGACCTCAAAAATTATGTGGAGGCCAAAGAGGTGAGACCTCTTAAAAATTGTTTGTAGGCCTAAGAGGTGAGACCTCTTCACAATTGTATTAAGGCCCAAGAGGTGAGCCATAATAAAAATTGTTTGTAGGCCCAAGAGGTGAGACCTCTTAAAAATTGTTTGTAGGCCCAAGAGGTGAGACCTCAAAAATTATGTGGAGGCCAAAGAGGTGAGACCTCTTAAAAATTGTTTGTAGGCCCAAGAGGTGAGACCTCTTAACAATTGTATTAAGGCCCAAGAGGTGAGCCATAATAAAAATTGTTTGTAGGCCCAAGAGGTGAGACCTCTTAAAAATTGTTTGTAGGCCCAAGAGGTGAGCCATGAGAAAAATTGTTTGTAGGCCCAAGAGGTGAGACCTCTTAAAAATTATGTGGAGGCCAAAGAGGTGAGACCTCTTAAAAATTGTTTGTAGGCCCAAGAGGTGAGAGCTCTTAAAAATTGTTTGTAGGCCCAAGAGGTGAGACCTCTTAAAAATTATGTGGAGGCCCAAGAGGTGAAACCTCTTAAAAATTATGTGGAGGCCCAAGAGGTGAGACCTCTTAAAAATTGTTTGTAGGCCCAAGAGGTGAGGCATGAGAAAAATTGTTTGTAGGCCCAAGAAGTGAGACCTCTTAAAAATTATGTAAAGGCCCAAGAGGTGAGACCTCTTAAAAATTATGTGGAGGCCCAAGAGGTGAAACCTCTTAAAAAATTATGTGGAGGCCCAAGAGGTGAGACCTCTTAAAAATTGTTTGTAGGCCCAAGAGGTGAGGCATGAGAAAAATTGTTTGTAGGCCCAAGAGGTGAGACCTCTTAAAAATTATGTGGAGGCCCAAGAGGTGAGACCTCTTAAAAATTATGTGGAGGCCAAAGAGGTGAGACCTCTTAAAAATTATGTGGAGGCCCAAGAGGTGAGACCTCTTAAAAATTGTTTGTAGGCCCAAGAGGTGAGGCATGAGAAAAATTGTTTGTAGGCCCAAGAGGTGAGACCTCTTAAAAATTATGTGGAGGCCCAAGAGGTGAGACCTCTTAAAAATTATGTGGAGGCCAAAGAGGTGAGACCTCTTAAAAATTATGTGGAGGCCCAAGAGGTGAGACCTCTTAAAAATTGTTTGTAGGCGTGGTGAGCCATAAATATATATATTTTTTTTAATTTAAGGAGCAATTCTAAGGCGGTTAAGGAGGAGGAGGAGGAGGTGGAGGAGGAAATGGCACTTCATACAGATGGCACTTCACTTTTGGCTGCTTTCCACTGTTGGAGAAGCAAAGTCCGGGTCAATCCACTTGCTGTTCATTTTGATTAGCGTCAGCCTGTCGACACTGTCGGTTGACAGGCGGCTGCGCTTATCGGTTATAATGCCCCCGGCTGCGCTGAACACCCTTTCTGATAGCACGCTGGCGGCAGGGCAGGCAAGCACCTCCAAGGCGTACAGGGACAGTTCCAGCCACGTGTCCAACTTGGAGACCCAGTAAGTGTAGGACGCCGAGGGATAGGGGAGGACAGGGGTACGGTCTGCCAGGTACTCCCACAACATCCGCCGATACTTGTCCCTCCTGCTGATAGCGGGCCCCGCAATGATGGAAGTTGCACGAGGGGGTGCCATGAACGTGTCCCACACCTTGGAGAGTGTTCCCCTGGTGGCTGTGGGCCTGATGGATGTTGTGGGACTCTGGGAGACCCTCTCCTCTCTGCCGCCAGCGATGGTGGGTGGGAAAATCTCCATCATGTTCTGCACGAGTTCCCTCTGGTATTCCAGCAATCGATTCATCCTCTCCTCTACCGGAATAAAAGAGGAGACGTTATCTTTATACCGGGGGTCCAGGAGTGCGAAGACCCAGTACAGTTTGTTCTCCACTATCCGGACAACACGTGTGTCCCGGGAAAAGCAGCCCAGCATGAAGTCAGCCATGTGTGCCAGACTCTGAATAGGCATGACGTCACTGCCCCCACCAGAAGGATCACTTGCCATTTCCTCCTCTTCCTCTTCCGCCTCCTCTCCGCCCCATCCGCGCTGAACCAATGGGACGCACACAGCCTGACTGCTACCCTCGCCGCCAGCATCCTCCTCCTCTTCCACAGCCACCTCCACGTCGTCCTCCTCCTCATCCTCCTCCTCCTGCAACTGCCACCGTGAAGCAGACAAAAGTGTGGTCTGACTGTGTAGCTCCGTTGCGTCTCCTCCTACCCCCGTCTCCTCTGCGTGCAATGCGTTCTCCCTTATTGCGATGAGCGATTCTTTAAGGACGCATAGGAGCGGGATGGTTACGCTCACTATAGCGTCCTCGCTGCTGACCTTCTTGGTGGACTCCTCAAAGATACGCAGTACATCGCATACGTCTGCCATCCATGGCCACTCGTGGTTGGCAAACTGAGGGAGCTGAGTTGGAGGCACGCGTGGATTCATAATCTGGTACTCCATCAATGCTCTCTGCTGCTCACACACCCTGGCCAACATGGAATAGGTGGAATTCCTGCGAGTCGGCAGGTCGCACAACAGCCGATGTTCAGGCAAATGGAGGCGTTGCTGGAGTTTTTTTAAGCTAGCAGCAGCTACAGTTGACTTCCGAAAGTGAGCGCACAAGCGCCGCACTTTCACCAGTAGCTCTGCCAGGTTGGGGTAAGTCTTTAGAAATTTTTGGACTACAAGATTAAAAACGTGGGCCAGGCATGGTACGTGATTGAGTTCGGCAAGCTCCAAAGCCGCCACCAGGTTACGGCCGTTATCGCACACGACCATGCCTGGTCCTAGCTGCAGCGGCGACAGCCACATCTCCGTCTGCTGCAATATGGCGTCCCTCACCTCTGGGGCGCTGTGCTTCCTGTCGCCCAAGCTGATGAGCTTAAGCACCGCCTGCTGACGTCTCCCCGTGCCAGTGCTGCAACGCTTCCAGCTAGCGGCTGAGGACGATGTTAAGGCAGAGGAGGAGGAGGAAGAGGAGGTGGGTTTATCAGAACCCGTGCTGGCAATCTTGGGCGGGGGTGGTAGGTAGGCCGTCTCTGTTTGCGACCCCGTCCCCGCTTCCACAACATTCACCCAGTGTGCCGTCAATGAGATGTATTGTCCCTGGCGGCAAGCGCTTGTCCACGAGTCGGTGGTCAAGTGGACCTTTGCGCTGACTGCTTACCTCAGGGCCCGCCTGATGTTACGCGACACGTGCTGGTGCAGGGCGGGGACGGCACTCCGGGAAAAGTAGTGGCGGCTGGGGACGGAATAGCGAGGCGCGGCAGCCGCCATCAGGTCGCGGAAGGCCTGCGTCTCCACAAGCCTAAACGGCAACATCTCCAGGGCCAGCAGTTTGGAGATGTGGCAGTTTAAGGCTTGGGCTTGGGGGTGACTCGAGGCGTACTTCCGCCTGCGGTCGAACGCCTGCGAGATGGACAGTTGATGGGACGAGGAGTGTGAAGGTGCAGGCGAAGATGAGGGGGAAGGGGAGGCAGCAGGAGAAGGCCCCAAAGTAGTCGAGGCAGAGGCAGATGTGGAGGTGTCCTGGCTGGAGGTCTGGACCGCAGTGGCAGCACACAACAAAGGGGAAGAGGCAGTGGCAGGAAGACCTGGCGCAGGTTGTATTGCGTTTGCTCTCTCCCACTCAGCCCAGTGCTTGACTTCCAAATGACGCCGCATGCCTGAGGTGGTCATATTGCTCTTCTCAGAGCCCCTACTCAGTTTTGAGTGGCAGAGTGTGCAAACCGCACTCAGTTTGTCATCCGCACAAACATTAAAAAATCTCCACACCACAGAAGTACGAGGCCTCGATGGGGGAGCTTCGCGCGACTGCCTGCTGCCGGGAACAGCTTCGGCCCTGCTGGCTGTGGCCTCACTTCTTTGTCTGGACTGTCCTCTGCCTGTGGACATCCCTCTGCCTCTGGACATCCCTCTGCCTCTGGACATCCCTCTGCCTCTTGCTGCCTTTTTCGGTGCTGCGCAGACCACCACCTCTCCACTGCTTTCCCCGCTGGACATCACCCCTGGCCAAGTGGGGTCGGTCATTTCGTCATCCACCACCTCCTCTTCCACTTCCTCACTCTGCTCCTCCTCCTGCCCACTGGACATTCCAACAGCCTCCCTTGATGGCAACTGCGTCTCATCATCATCATCGCTCATGATAACAGATGATGGTTCAGGGTCCACATCAGCAGGAGATGGCAAATACTCAAGTGGTTGGGCATCACTACAAACAAATTCCTCTGCTAGCTCCTGGGATTCTTCCGGCACATCTGAAAAAGGACCCGAAAACAGCTCCTGGGAGGGGTCAATGGTGGGATGACTCTGTTGGCCAGGTGTGGAGGAAGGAGGGTCAGAGTGAGACTGTGTGGATGACTGGCTGGTGGACAACTGTGTGGAAGCGCTATCGGCTATCCATTGCACCACCTGTTCAACCTGCTCAGGCCTCAACAGCGGTGTAACCCGCCCCCTGCTTAACAGTCCCATAAAGGCAGGGATTCTGGATGAGTGGGATCCTGGCTGACCCTCACCAGCACGCATTGTATCCCCACTGGCTTCAACAAGGCCACCAACAGCATTTCCGCGCCCTCGTCCACGTCCGATTTCGCTAGCCCCCCTCCGCATTTTATTTTTTTTGGTTACAATATTTTGCTTTCACAGCAGTGTGCTAACTGATCAGACGGTGTGTATGAACACTACGTATATAAAATTATTTTGCAAGAGAACGCACAGTACAGGTGCCAATGAAAAGGCTTTTTTTTTTATATATTTCTAGGTACACAGCAGTGTACTAACAGATCAGACGGTGTGTATGAACACTACGTATATAAAATTATTTTGCAAGAGAACGTAAAGTACAGGTGCCAATGAAAAGGCTTTTTTTTTTTTTATATTTCTAGGTACACAGCCGTGTACTAACAGATCAGACGGTGTGTATGAACACTACGTATATACAATTATTTTGCAAGAGAACGCAAAGTACAGGTGCCAATGAAAAGGCTTTTTTTTTTTTATATTTCTAGGTACACAGCCGTGTACTAACAGATCAGACGGTGTGTATGAACACTACGTATATAAAATTATTTTGCAAGAGAACGCAAAGTATAGGTGCCAATGAAAAGGCTTTTTTTTTTAATATTTCTAGGTACACAGCCGTGTACTAACAGATCAGACGGTGTGTATGAACACTACGTATATACAATTATTTTGCAAGAGAACGCAAAGTACAGGTGCCAATGAAAAGGCTTTTTTTTTTTTATATTTCTAGGTACACAGCCGTGTACTAACAGATCAGACGGTGTGTATGAACACTACGTATATACAATTATTTTGCAAGCGAACGCAAAGTACAGGTGCCAATGAAAAGGCTTTTTTTTTTTATATTTCTAGGTACACAGCCGTGTACTAACAGATCAGACGGTGTGTATGAACACTACGTATATACAATTATTTTGCAAGCGAACGCAAAGTACAGGTGCCAATGAAAAGGCTTTTTTTTTTTATATTTCTAGGTACACAGCCGTGTACTAACAGATCAGACGGTGGGTATTAACACCACGTATATAAAATTATTTTGCAAGAGAACGCACAGTACAGGTGCCAAAGAAAAGGCCTTTTTTTTTTTATTTCTAGGTACACAGCCGTGTACTAACAGGTCAGACGGTGGGTATTTACACCTGGTATACAAAAAGGGTATTGCAGGCACACAGAACCCAGAACACTAGAGCCAAATAAACTGTATTTAAAAAAAAAAAAAAAAATTCACAGCCGTATACTGCCAGATCAGATGGTGCATATACACACTAGGTATATAACAGGGTTTTGCAGCCAAAAAGAACGCAGAACAGTAGTGCCAAATATAGTTTTGTATGTAGCAGAGCACCTAATACACCACTAATGCCTCTCTCTGTCCCTACTCCAGCAGCTATCCCTGAATAGAGCAGCCGTTCTCTGCAGAGTGTATATTGTAGTAAAGCTATCACTGTACTGCACTATAGTAGCCCTGATAAGGGCTTTTAATCACGCTCCTGCCTGTCCAACAGCTAAAACCTATCTGTCCCTTCTCCAGCCTCTGTCCCTGACTAAGTTCACGCAGCATATGCGAACGAGCAGGAAGAGCTGAGTTTTTAATATTCGAGGTCACATGGTTTTTCCAGCCAATCCATGTAGACGCAGTTTTCGCGCTGCCAGCGTGCTCCGCGGGCCTGTCATACCCCCCCTGCATGTTGATTGGTGGAAAAAGAGCGCCAGGGAAGGTGGGAGGGGAAACGAATTCTAAGTGCGCCATCGCCGTTATACTCGATAGAAATCGAGTATGCCGAATAGCGTAGTATTCGATTGAATACCGGCTCGATCGAACACTACTCGCTCATCTCTAATCTTTTTATATTCAACATATTACACCACCGAGCCAGACTTAGAAGTTTCTTACCCATCGCAACACTTTTTTACCTCTTAAACTAGTCTCATGTAGCCATATATAGGAATGCCATATGTGATGCTGAGGTTTGTGACCATTGGCATCTCACCACTGCTGCTTTGTGCTGTGAGCTATTGCATGCTGTCTCTGCCTGCTTCCTGCTGCTTATTCCTTAAGGCGTGCATGTGCATGCGTTCCTCAGTTCTTAAAGGGTCAGTGCGTGCAACATGTCAGCATTCCCCTATGGAAAAGTGCTTGCACTTTAGGTACCTAGCTTGTCGTGTCATGTAAAGGTATGCTGTAGGTTTTTCTGACTTTCCGTGCCTGACCTCTGCATGTTTACTGGATTTACCCTGTTCCACCTATCCTGTCTGATTACCATATTGACTTTGCCAGCCTTTACCTATTGCCTATTTGCCATATTGCGCAATTTCCATCTGTCTTGACCTCAGCTCATACACTGACCAATGTATCTTGATCTCTCTGGGTTAGCAGTTTCTGAATGGAGACTACCCCAGGAGGTAGCAACCCGATAGCCCCTGGAATGAGGTCCAGATCCCCATACAGGGGTGAAAGGGTAAAAACCAGGGTTCCACCTTGACATTGCCCTTAGGAGTAGCCCCAAATCCATTCAGTAGGCACAGCAGATCCACACCCATGTATTACAGCAAGCTCAGGCCATGGACCTCACTGGTTGCCCTCAAGTTGGGCTTCCAGAATGTGAACTAACTGCTCACTAGAGTAAATAATAACAGTTTATGAACACCAATTCTGCGCATCTGGAATCCATGTCTGTCTCTGTTCCCGCTCTGCAGAGAAAATTTCAGCTCCTACAGATTAGCCACAATATGTCTATAATCCCAGTGGTACTGGAGTGCACCTGCCAACACTGCCGTATTATGAACTTGACCTCAAAACTTACAGTCTTTGAAGAGCCTGGTCTTTCAGCTTTAGCTGCATCATCCTTGCTAAATCTCTACTAGGTAATCAAATAGCAACTTTCTGGCTGAAACTTGTGAGCTACTCTGGATGAGTTAATCACTATGGCTACTTGCATGGATCTACACTTCAAAGAATGCCTCAGAAATTGTACTTGGTAGAAAAGACCTCCAGGCTGCCTCCTTCATTCCAGAACCCCTTTCACCCTTCTTCATCTGCCTCACAGGAGGAGCGCATGCAGATATGAGTAAAGCTGTATGAGGAAGAGCGGCAGCACAGATGCAACAACAACTTGTGAGGAATTGCCCCCTCAAGCCGGGAAACGCCAGAGCCTCAGATTGCTATGAGAAGGCAACATTAGATGAAGGTGACCTCTCTCAAAAACTATTAATCCCAATGGTTCTGTCCTGCAGTAAAATCTGGTTTTCTGAACAGGCCATTTGAGCATTGGTTCTGCTGGTAACTTCCTACATCAGGTGTTGCTACCTGATATCACATACCTGCTGTGGCCTCAGCCAATAGAGTAATCTCCCTGAACCTATCCGGTTCACTACTGGGCCCAAGGATCTTCAAGTGGGTGTACTGCATACTGAGAAAATATCTTATGTTCTTCCCAGATCCATTAGTCCATTATTGCTGGGGTGGCCTTGGCTAAACCTCCATACTCCAGTTATTGATTGTGACAACGGACACATCCTACATGAAAGGCCTCAATGCCACTCATGATGTCTAGCTACAGTTCATTCAGTCCTGAGGTCTCAAAACCTTCAGGTACTAACTCCTTTATATGCTAGTTATGTGGATGTTTTTGACAAGAAGAAGGCTGAAATTCTGCTGCCTGTGCAGCCATATGACTGTCCCATTGGCCTGTTGCCTAGCAACACTCCTCCACATGGTCATACATATTCACTGTCCATTCTGAAGACTAACAAAATTTCAGAATACATAAAGGATCTGTGGGCAAAGGTCTTACAGGTCCTATAATTGGATCTGCATTTGTAAGGGTGACGAATGATAGACTTTAATGCCTATAATGGCTATTACGAATATCATTTCTTGCTCTTTGACCTCAGCAATGCCTCAATATGCTCTAGGAGTTTGTAAACAACAACCTCTGTTCTCTGCTCTTTCAGCCTGATGGTATATCTTGATCACATTGTGATCTACTCACCTGATTTGACTGCATTGGAAGCATGTTCATGCCGTCGTCCAGTAATTCTGGGCTATGTGATCTCAGTATATGGACCATGAAAAGCTGTCTGTAGTTCTTCACTGGTCTTGTCCTCAAGGCTTGAAATCCATTTTGGGCTTTGTTAGTTATTAGCAATTTATCCCACATCTTTACATACTCACCGCATCTATCTCTGCTCTCACCAAAAAAGGGATGGAACCCTTGGATTAAATACCTAAAATGGAGGCTGCATGTCAAGCCCCAAAAGCAAGCCTTCTCCTCTGCCTCCATCTGGCATCTCCCTGATATCGCAAGACAGTTCTTCTTGAAGGTGAATGTGTCTTCTGAAGGAGCTGGAGCAGTACTGACACAAAAGAGCTCCTGTAGCAAGACTCAGATGCACTTTCTTCTCATTTCTTCTGAAAGGAACTATTCTGTTGGAGACCTCATACCATCAAGTTAGCTCTGGTGTAGAGAAGACATCTTATGGAGGGTGCTGGTCCCTGGTGGTTATCTATACTAATCTACTTCCAGACTGCATATTTGCTAAATCCTTGTCAGGCCAGGTGTTTTATCGTCTTCAATTTTAGTTTGTACTTTCATCCTGTGGAGTCAACATCAAGGCTGATGACCTCTTACTCTCCTATGGCTAAGCAAATATAGTCACAGAACTGCAGCATTTCATAGATCTGGCTCCAGCTATGTCAATTGCTCCAATTTTTTTTAGGAATATCCCTTCTTGGAAAGCACTGAATCCTATGGAAAGCAGGAGGTAAATTCCTACTTGGTAGTGTGATTAGTTGTGGACCATTTCTCTAAAATGGCTTATTTTATTCTTCTGATTGTTCTTCCTACTAGATTTCATAAAAGGGGCACCCCTCCAAACATTAAACTGATCTGAACATCATTGAAAATCTGTAGATAGACATCACAACGACCCAAGAATCTCATAGAGCTAGAGGACGTTTGGAAGGAAGAATGGATGAAACTCCCTCAAACAAGTATTGAAAGACTCTTGGCTGGCTACAAAAAAAGTTTACAGGCTGAGATACTTGCCAAAGGGGGTGCTAACCATTCAGAGTGCCCAAAGTTTTGCTTTGGGCCCTTTTCCATTTTTGTTATTTTGAAAATGTAAAAGATGAAAATACATTTTATTTTTGCCTAAAAAGGGAATGTGTCATTTTTTGGGGATCGTTTCATCTTCAATTCACTCAACTGTTTGCAATAACAGTAAGTTTGACCAGGGATGTCCAAACTTTAGCATGCCGCTATATATTTAAACTGCTCATTCTCCCCACAAAGCTCTCCACAGTGCTACACTCTCCTACATCTTCTCCCGTATCTCTGTCTACCATCCTACCTGTGCTCTCCATAGCGCTGTACCCCCCTACATCTCCTCCCTCATCTCTGTCTATCACTCTACCAGTGCTATCCACAGTGCTACACCCTCCTACATCTTCTCCCGTATCTCTGTCTACCATCCTACCTGTGCTCTCCATAGCGCTGTACCCCCCTTACATCTCCTCCCTCATCTCTGTCTATCACTCTACCAGTGCTATCCACAGTGCTACACCCTCCTACATCTTCTCCTGTATCTCTGTCTATCATCCCACCTGTGGTCTCCACACTGCTGCACCCCCTACATCACCTCCCTCATCTGTCTCCAATCCTACCCGTGCTCTCCATTCTGCTAATGACTTGCGACTAACATCCTTCATAATCCGAACCTTACACCCATCTCCAAGACTTCTCCCGAGCTGCACCAGTTCTCTGGATGCCTTACCCCAAACAATTAGGTTAACCAATAACATCCATAGTTTTAGACACTCCGTAAAAACACATCTTTTTACGTTAGCCTATTGCATGCCCTGATCTTCACCATTCACACCCCACCTTTCGGATTATTTCTCTGAACCTGATCCATCAGTATCCATCACACACAATGCACACAAAAGCTCTGCAGATATCGGCGGGTGACGGTTCATGCAGCTTTATCTACTCCCCTATTGTATTAAGATGGTCACACCCATCTCCTCATAGATCAAGTTTTTGTGAGCAGGACCCTCATTCCTCTTATAGTTTGCTGCTATGTTATTTATGACTCTGTTTGTACTTGAATCCCCTGATTGTAAAGCACTGCGGAATGTGTTGGTGCTATATAAATTATTATATATCTCTTAATAATATAAAAATGAATTTCTGTCTGTCTGTCTGTCTGTTCTCTATGCGCGACCAAACTACTGGACCGATTTTCACCAAATTCGGCACACAGGTACATCAGGTGTCCGGGAAGGTTTTAGACCAGGTCTCATCTCTCTAGGACGTACCGTTCCTGAGATATTCCCAAAATATGATCTCCATTAGCCAACATTACAACTGGGAGCTTTGGTTTTAAACTCCAACTGCCATTCTCTGCAAAGGGACACACAGGGAGGGCAGGTTTCCATAACAACCAGGTAATTATCAGCAGCTGAGGATCTCATCCATTTCTATTTACTGACACTGTTAAAGGTATTCCGGTTACTATAAATATAACTTATGTTTTTTTCTATTACTACAGTTCAGTAGTAATAAAATATGTTTTCCTTCACTGCTGCCTATTGTGTGGGCTCATAAATAAGCATGGTATTGACCTTTAATTCAGGCCACCCTAAAAGAAGTACTTAAAACCCCCGCCCCAGGTCTCACTAAGCCACACCCCCAACTCTGTCAGGCCACACCCCCTTTCACTCCACAGCCAACAGAGATTAAAAAAATAAAGGTAAAAATCAACTTCTGTCAGCTGCAGGGATGGGTGGGAGGTTGACTTTCTTTCTGCAACAACACACACAAACATTAAATAAAATAGATTAAATACACCCATGCGAAACGTCTTGCTAATCCACGCCCCCGACTCTGTCAGGTCACGCCCCCTCCCACTCCGCAGCCGGGAATTGAAAAAATGAAGGTAAAAATAAACTTCTGTTTGCTGCAGGGGTGGGAGGGTGAATTTCTCTCTGCAACGACACACAAAAATTTTAGATGAAATAGACTAATTATAGACTACAACCGTTCGAAGCCTTTTGCTAAGCCACGCCCCGTCTCTGTCAGGCCACGCCCCCTCTCACTCCGCAGCCATTCTGCAACGACACACAGAAACATTAAATGAAATAGATTAAATGCACCTATGCGAAGCGCTTTGCTAAGCCACGCCCCGACTGTGTAAGGCCACGCCCCCTCCCACTCCGCAGCCAACAGGGATTGAAAAAATAAAGGTAAAAATCAACTTCTGTCAGCTGCAGGGATGGGTGGGAGGTTGACTTTCTTTCTGCAATGACACACAGAAACATTAAATGAAATAGATTAAATACACCCATGTGAAGCGTCTTGCTAATCCACGCCCCCGACTCTGTCAGATTACGCCCCCTCCCACTCCGCAGCCAATGGGGATTGAAAAAATAAAGGTAAAAATAAACTTCTGTTTGCTGCAGGGGTGGGAGGGTGAATTTCTCTCTGCAACGACACACAAAAATTTTAGATAAAATAGACTAATTATAGGCTACAACTGTTCGAATCGTCTTGCTAAGTCACGCCCCCAACTCTGTCAGACCACGCCCCCTCCCACTCTGCAGCCATTCTGCAACGACACACAGAAACATTAAATGAAATAGATTAAATCACCTATGCGAAGCGCTTTGTTAAGCCACGCCCCCAACTGTGTCAGGTCACGCCCCCTCCTACTCCGCAGCCAACAGGGATTGAAAAAATGAAGGGAAAAATAAACTTCTGTCAGCTGCAGGGGTGGGAGGGTGAATTTCTCTCTGCAATGACACACAAAATTTTAGATGAAATAGACTAATTGCAGATTACAAACCGTTCGAAGCATCTCGATAATCCACACCCCCAACTCTGCCAGGCCATGCCCCCTCCCACTCCGTAGGCAACGGGGATTGAAAAAAATCAGCTGCAGGGGTGGGAGGGTGAATTTCTCTCTGCAACGACACACAAAAATCGTAGATGAAATTGACTAATTTTAGACTACGACCATTCAGTACTAATAAAAGATGTTTTTTTCCACTGCTACCCATTGCGGGTCCCCATAAATTACCATGTCATCGACCTGTAATTCATGCCACTCTGACCCCCGCCCCAGATCTCGCGAAACCACTCTCCGACTCTGTCAGGCCATGCCCCCTCCCACTCCGCAGCCAATGGGGATTGAAAAAATGAAGGTAAAAATCAATTTCTGTCAGCTGCATTGACTTTCTCTCTGCAACAACACACAGAAACATTAAATAAATAGATGAAATATACCCCGGCTCGGTGGGTATATATGGTGTGAGATAGGCTGTCTGCACACATAGCCCTCATTGCTGTCATGGATAAATAGGGGGATTATTGGCTTTTGTGCCCCAGGTGGTGGTACTTCTGACACTGCGCAGTGTGAACTGTTCTCGTGCTGCTGTGGTGAAAGTGTATCCTGAGTAGACAAATGGAGCGTTTTTAGGAATATCCCTTCTTGGAAGGCACTGAATCCTATGGAAAGCAGGAGGTAAATTCCTACTTGGTAGTGTGATTAGTTGTGGACCATTTCTCTAAAATGGCTCATTTTATTCTTCTGATTGTTCTTCCTACTGGATTTCATAAAAAGGGCACCCCTCCAAACATTAAACATGGGGGTGGATCAATTGTGCTTTGGGGCTGTGTTGCAGCCAATAGCACATGGAAGATTTCAAGGGCAGAGGGAAGAATGTATTCAATAAAATTCCAGTAAATTCTGGAATCAAACATGCAAACTGAATGTTTTACCATGGCCCTCACATTCCCCTGATCTGAACATCATTGAAAATCTGTAGATAGACATCACAACGACCCAAGAATCTCATAGAGCTAGAGGGCGTTTGGAAGGAAGAATGGATGAAACTCCCTCAAACAAGAATTGAAAGACTCTTGGCTGGCTACGAAAAAAAATTTACAGGCTGGGATACTTGCCAAAGGGGGTGCTAACCATTCAGAGTGCCCAAAGTTTTGCTTTGGGCCCTTTTCCATTTTTGTTATTTTGAAAATGTAAAAGATGAAAATACATTTTATTTTTGCTTAAAATACTAAGGGAATGTGTCATTTTTTGGAGATCGTTTCATCTTCAATTCGCTTAACTGTTTGCAGTAACAGTAAGTTTGACCAGGGATGTCCAAACTTTAGCATGCCGCTATATATTTAAACTGCTTATTCTCCCCACAAAGCTCTCCATAGTGCTACACCCTCCTACATCTTCTCCCGTATCTCTGTCTACTATCTTACCTGTGCCCTCCATAGCGCTGTACCCGCCTTACATCTCCTCCCTCATCTCTGTCTATCACTCTACCAGTGCTATCCACAGTGCTACACCCTCCTACATCTTCTCCCGTATCTCTGTCTACCACCCTACCTGTGCCCTCCAAAGCGCTGTACCCCCTACATCTCCTCCTGTATCTCTGTCTACCATCCCACTTGTGGTCTTCACACTGCTGCACCCCCTACATCACCTCCCTCATTTGTCTCCAATCCTACCCGTGCTCTCCGTTCTGCTAATGACTTGCGACTAACATCCATCATAATCCGAACCTCTTACACCCATCTCCAAGACTTCTTCTGAGCTGCACCAGTTCTCTGGATGCCTTACCCCAAACAATTAGGTTAACCAATAACATCCATAGTTTTAGACACTCCCTAAAAACACATCTTTTTAGGTTAACTTTTGCATGCCCTGATCTAATCCTTCACCATTCACACCCCACCTTTCAGATTATTTCTCTGAACCTGATCCATCAGTATCCATCACACGCCATGCACTCAGAAGCTCTGCAGATATCGGCGGGTGATGGTTGATGCAGCTTTATCTACTCCCCTATTGTATTAAGATGGTCACACCCATCTCCTCATAGATCATAAGTTCTTGTGAGCAGGACCCTCATTCCTCTTATAGTTTGCTGCTATGTTATTTATGACTCTGTTTGTACTTGAATCCCCTGATTGTAAAGCACTGCGGAATGTGTTGGTGCTATATAAATTAAGATATTATATATATATATGAACTGTTCTCGTGCTGCTGTGGTAAAAGTGTATCCTGAGTGGACAAATGGTACCATTGAGAGTTGAAATGTGGAAACTGCGGAGCACCAAATGCCATTGAGGTGAGAGGTGAAAATCGGCTACGAAGGTGCAGGAGGGCGGACTGGCACTCTACAGTGGAACAGCTCGCCACAAAAATGACCCAGGGGACTACCAGACGTGTGTCTAACACAACGGTTCAGAGAATCCTACTGCATATCCAGCACTGATCACAATCAGTGGTTATGTAACATAGTAACATAGTTTATAAGGCCAAAAAAAGACATCTGTCCATCCAGTTCGGCCTGTTTTCTTACAAGTTGATCCAGACTCCTGACTCCTCCCACACATGATCACATGATCACAACATCTAGAAAGGTCTTTTACTTCTCCCCGTAGTTTTGTTAAAGTAAAAAATATTTTTGTACCGATGACACAATAAAGATGCCTGAGGAAGAGGTCCAAGTAGCCTCAACAGCTTGCAATTGCGTCATCATCTTTTCAGTCAGCCATTAAAAGGTGCAAACCGCTGAGGAATCTCAATTTATTTTTATCTTTCTCCAGAAGCACAACACAGATCCTGTCTCCTCCCACACACGATCACATGGTCATGACATCATGAAAGGTTCTTTGCCTACATCAGCACAGTGTAGAGCCTGACTCCTCCCGCACATGGTCACATGGTCGTGACATAATGAAAGGTCCTTTAGCTCCCTGGTCTCTCCCCCCATACATGTAGTGTACAGCGGTGCAGCTGGAGGTATGTGTATAGTCACAGTTGACATGGGGGGGTATTGTTTTTTTCTTTTTGTGTTTTTTTTTGTTTGCAGGATGACTTGTATTTTTAATAGAACTGTTACATTAAAGGTAACGTGCAGAGCTGGTATATTGATGATCTGTCTTCAGGATAGGTCACCAATATCAGATTGGCGGGGGTCCAACTCCCGGCCTCTAGTCCATCAGGTGGCATTGCTCATATTTGCTCCTTCCACTTCAAAATTATCTGCGCGTGGTGTCGCTTGTAGATACAGTGCAGAGTAATTACAGCCACTTGTACCATTAGCTGCTCTGTAAGTGAAACAATTCTGAAGGAGAAGCTGCATTCACACTTGTTACCGATTGGCGGGGGTGCCAGGAATCTTAACTTCTCCAGTCAGATTTTAATGGACTAAGTATCCTAAGGATCAATCACCAGTATGAATCCACTGCACATGCCCTTTAATTATACCAATTCTTCCACTGTCCTCCGCCAAATCAGAGTGATGTCCTCTATGGACTGGCAATCTCTAAGCCCAAATAGGTGGTTCAAACAAAAACAAATTCCCCTCTTCCACAGTCTTGGGAAAAGATTTGCATATGAGGGCACACACGCCACCCCCATCACTAATTCTTGGAGCTGTAGGTAGAAGTATTCCAAAAATATTTTGAAAAATATACTATATTGAGTTCCAACAGTATTCCTTTCAGTTCTTGTAGAACATCACTTGTGTCTTTCAGATATGATGGAAGTCTTCTGCTATCAAGTGAAGAACCTGATCTATTAATTTGCAGATTTATATACAGTAGGTTTTTTACACCGGACACTACTGGTCATCGGAGGGGGAGGGGGGTGTTTACGAGAGGTAAAATGTAGACCCCGTGTAGATATGAGCGAATCATGCAAAATTTTATTCGCTGAACATTCACCGAACTTTTCCTAAGATCTGTATATTCGACTATAAATTAGTTGAATTTGGGTACAAAAAGTACGTAATTATATGGCTTTTAGCGAACATTCGCGCACTAATAACAAACGTTCAGGTAAAAAGGTACGCAACCTCTTTGAACTCGTACGCATAAGCGTACAAATTGCGTACGAAAATGAAGTGCTTTGCTGGACAGGAATGGTGGAGCAGGAGGAACACACTGAGTCTGACACCTGGCTACATATGGTACTATATCAGCAGATGACAGCAGATCATCCGGCTGAGACTGAGATGAGTGTGCCATCCACTCCACTACCTCATCCACTTTCTCCTCCACTACAATTTTGCGCCTTGGTGGGTTAGCCTGGTGGAACAACGGCCAATTGCGAATACTACTAGTAGATGCTCCGGCTACAGGTCCTTTGGCAGTGCTGTTCTGTGCCACCTTCTCCTTTTTTAAGAGCTCGAGGTCTGGCTGGAACTGGACCCCTTTTGCTTATCCATTCCAGACATTTTTCAATTCACTCTGTGGCCATGCAGCTGGTCTTTGTCCCTGTATTTCCCTGTCTCTCCCTATCTCTCCCTGTCTCTCTCTCCCTGCCTGATTAATTACTAGCCCTACACTGGCCCTGCACTTGCCCTGCAGTATCCCTGATATGTGTAATATGGATTCCCACAGCAATTACACCCCAATTTTCACATAACAGGTCTCAGAGTCTCAGAACTTCACGCACAGTGCTTCTGCTCGTCTCAGCAGTCCCAGCAGAAGTGATGCGTCACTGGCTTACCGAGCCTGAGCCAGAGCAAGCCCTGCCCACTAGGTCAGGTGACCGCTTTCTTCCCGGGCTTTTGCACATGATAAACAAACTAACAGTAAAATTTTGCTAATGAATTGAATTTGTACGCACCAGCGTATAGAGTAACTTATACGTAGCAATAGCGTATAATTTATAGGACAACTAGCGAATGCGTAGAAAGCTGAAGCGAATCACCTAATATTCGGATTCGCTTCGCAGCTAAAAAGTTCCAAGATTCGATACGAGTCAATGAATAGATGAATAGATTTGCTCATCTCTACCCCTGTGGGATTCTTGTGAGTTTTTGTACTTGACTGTGATCCATCCACCATAATGGGAGTGAGTAATATCCACACATATTCTTCATCTGTGTTTTTAATCACATATCAGTAAAGCTATACTGAACATTGCCATCGTAGTTTATAGCAACAAAGGAGAACAGGGTTCTTTCTTGAACACAGGAAACGGGGAGAGGTGGCTGAAGTTAAAAGTTGAGATTACAAAATCTAAACTCAAAGTCCTTCTTGACATCTTCTATACGGTAGTCAACCACATTTGTTAAAAATAATAAAAAAAATCACAAAATACTTAAAAACCAACCGAATAACCCCTGTAAGCCTTACTGTTGTTTGGAACACTGTGAAAGCTTTTTTAAGAAGTCTATAAGGAAATTATGGCATTCGAAGAAGAAGTCCAGGAGAGGGAAATAACTAGAGATGAGGGAATCATCCAAAATTCGCTTTGGCGAATAATCAGCGAATTTCTGATAAGATTCGTTCTTAATACGAATTTATTCGGACGAATTTGCGTTAAAAAATAATTGTTGTTTTGCAAACATTCCTACACAAATTACGAACATACAGTCAGTTTTGTTAAAAGTACGCAATACGTAAGCATTAGCTTACAAAGTACGTACGAATCCTTAGCGTGCTATTGACTAGCGATTGCGTCATACACACGAGGATAGGCAGTGGCGTACAGTCTTTAGAGGCAGTCCATATGAGCTAGAAAAGTAAGGTGCTAACTATCCGTACAATAAGTGCATAATAGGACACATTGCAGTACCTGAAAAAGAATACACACAATGGGCTAAAGTGCTTGAACGTTCCTGAACCTGTAAAAAACATTATTGCTAAAATACAGCAAAGACAATTATGCAAACATTTTAGTGCAATTTCACATTTGCAAGCATAAAAGGCTCAAATATACGTTTGAGTCTCTCCTCGTGGCTGCTTGGCATGATAAAACACTGGAACACAGTCCAAAATTCAATTGTAATCCACATGAGGTAATTTTGTAATCCAAACAGGGAATGTGTAATCCACATAAATAATATAAAAAAGCAGAAAATAGAGAACCCTCTTTGCAAAGGGGGCTCGCAAATAACCTGAGAAGGGGGGGGAAGGGAAGGAAAACAGGCGCACTTAGGTGCAACTGGGAATTTTCTGCAGAATGGGGGGGGTCCTGACAAGTCATGTCCATCTGGGTGAGAGTCAAACAGGGGGCAATACAAACTAAACAAAACAAGTGCCAATTAGCTCTCACCCATCAGGTGCAGTCCATGGTGTGGCTCTCATAGGTCCTCCTGGGGTATCCTTTAAATCAATCAGCCAGTAGGGTTCCTCAGATGAGGGACCTGAAGTCCTCCTCACTTGAGCTACTGCTGAATGAGATCACTGCCGTGGTGGAACTCCATTGCCCTCTTCTTCCAGAAGTCGGACTTGACCAGGTCCGGGTGGTGGTCACGCTGGTGAGCGCTGCAGCCACTTGTGCCTTTACTTTTCCGGATTCTCCTGCCGGGACAGCAGGGGTAAGGACTTCTGGCTGCAGTGGTTGAGGCAAGGTTTCACCCAGGGACGAAGCTCCAGCTCCCCTGACTGCTGCTGGCTTTATTTTCCAGGGTAGTTGGTACTGATAGATCACCGTGAACTGGAACGTAAACGATGAAGTCGTCAGCTGACCCAGCTGAAAAGACTGTGATGGTGGTGGCACTGGCAGTCCAGGGATCAGAGGCTCCGGCTGTGGCTTCTCTCTGAAACGGAGGGTGCCATCTGGTGACTCCTGACGGCAGTGCACCTGTACTTCGACTGATGGTTCCTCCGGCCAAACTTCAGGTGGTGATGTAGGGACCAGGGGCTTAGATAATACGGTAACCCCGGTAGCAAAGGGGCCTTTCAGGGATGCCATGGGGGTTATTCCACCTGATCCCCCACGTACAGGCTGTGACGGGGTTGGGGCAGGTACGGCCATTTCACTGACCTGAGGCCCAAAAAGTACTCCTTGCCGTCCTCGTCATTCACCAGGAAGCCAGAGCCTCGCTCAACAGAAAACCACAGGACTGTTCCCTTTTGCCTCTCCAGTGTAGGGTCTCCCGAACTTGGATGGTCCAGTACTTGGATGACCCAGTCCTCCACTGCATTCTTGTAGTCCCTTAGGGTGTGGGCGTGGGCCGTCACCGATGCTGGCATAATCGGGTTCTGCCGAATAGAAGGCGAATATGGAGTCAGGAGCCATTGAGACTCTATTGCACAGTTGTGCCGCTCTGATCTCTGGAGTGGGCAGTGGTTCAGGGTACTCATCCCCAAAGACCATCTCTCCCCACTTGGGTCGCAGTTCTTTTGCCATGCTGTTTGCTATGGTCTGACTCTGGATCTTGTTCACCGCTGGCTTGAACT
This sequence comes from Rhinella marina, assembly GCA_900303285.1. Taxonomy (NCBI): domain Eukaryota; kingdom Metazoa; phylum Chordata; class Amphibia; order Anura; family Bufonidae; genus Rhinella; species Rhinella marina. Next base: position 147,209 of record ONZH01017000.1, read on the forward strand.
GGAGAGGAGGGCGGAGTAATGAGGGAGGAGTCTTCACTCCCTATACGTGCAAATAGTTAGTTCCCGGTGGGCAGGACTGTTTTTTCCCGCTTCTGAGGGGGGCGTATCTTCACTTTCCCGCTCTTGAGGGGGCTTATTATTATTTTCCCGCTTCGGGGGGCAAGAAGAATGTGTACGTTGTGTACGTAGCGTTAGCATTCAAAGTTTTAAGAACATTTACGAATAATAAGAAGCGAATCTGACAAAATCCATATTCGTTTCGGAGTAGGAAAAATGGAGGAATTGATATGAATCTACGAAGTGGCAAATAGATTCGCTCATCTCTAGAAATAACTTATGTGGTAAATCTTTACTAGACAAATGCTGCAACACAAGAGGCACAACAACCATTAAACACCAATTTTTTTCCTCAAATTACATTTTCTGAGGAAGTGAAGAAATTAGACTTTCACTCAAATAGAAGGGAATCCACTGTCCTGGTACCAGAGGGGCTCTAAAGTAATTGTACATCGGATTTTGTAGGATTTTACATCCTCTCATCTTCTCTCCATTCAGGTTCCTACAATATAGGATCCGCTCAGTGGATATCTTCTATATAAGATCCTTCTCCTGATTGACTTATCAAGGATGGATAGGGACAGAGACAAGATGGCAGAGAGTATAATAAGCCTCACCCTAGAGATCCTCTTCCGGCTTACTGGAGAGGTGAGAGATTCTGATGTCACATTACATCATCTTATCCATGTTACTAACAGATGGACATGACTGGAGAGGTGAGAGACTCTGTATGGGGTGATATTTATTACTGTCTCTCCATAACCAGGGCTACACAGTAGTTAAGAAGACCTCTAGTGAGCGCTGTAAAGCCCCTGTATCTGAAGGATGGGGAAGAACCCTGAGCCCAATCACGGGGCCTCCACCTCACCCCCTGATACATGAGGAAATCAATAGAGAGAAGATCCTAGAACTCACCAACAAGATGATTGAGCTGCTGACTGGAGAGGTGACACTGCTGGGAATGCTGGGACATTATACAGGAACGCTATGAAGGGATCTGGGTGATGACTGTATCATTGTGTTGTCAGGTTCCTTTAAGGTGTCAGGATGTCACAATCCATTTTTCCATGGAGGAGTGGGAGTATTTAGAAGGACACAGAGATCAGTACAAGGACATCATGATGGAGGATCACCGGCCCCTCACACCACCAGGTAATAGACATGACTAAATCCACACGTCCTCTCATTATCTGTAAGTAAGGAATGAATTCAGTCACTGGATGTGTTTCCTACAGTAAAAGAAGACAGAACACCGAAGAGATGTCCCAGTCCTCTTCTTTTACAGGATGGGTCAGAAGAACATCACAATGTCCCACAGGATGATCAGGTAGATGGAGATAAGGTCTCATGAAATGTCCCCTATGATCTGTAAAAGGCAATGAAGATCTTGTGTTCAGTCTTGTGTTATCCACCAGTATTATATGTTTTATCCTGGTATAATGAGAAAGGTGGAGATGGCAGGATTACAGCTGACCATAGACATTACATGTTGTATGGATCTTCTCACAGTTTTCTGGCTGTATAGACTGCTGGTTGGAATAAGGAACCTAATGAATCCAACAGGTTAGAGTTGCTTTATTAGTATTCACATGATTGCTCTCCTAATGTGTGGAGTCATCAAGGTCTGGAAAGAGAGAAGTCCAGTGGATATGCCAATCCACTAGAGGTTCCTGAGGTAAGGAGTAGTCAAATAACAGTCCAGGTTCGGTAACAGATGAATCACAATAGTTGTAGTGTGCAAAGGCATAGTCAGGGAACAGTCTAAGTTCAGCAACAGGTAAGCAAAACAGTATGTAGGAAGCTCATAAGCAGTAGTTAGACTTAGAGGCAGGAAGCACATTAATCCGGCAAGGAAGACATGCCAAGACCTGGCTTAAATAGAAAGTCCAAGGGTGTAGCTAATTAGACAAGCAAGAATTTCAAAGAGCAAGAAACTGTCCATCATATTCAGGAAAGGAGATGTCCAGAATTACTGGTAGTTACTGGGTTCAAATTCTGACACCTCTGCAGATATTTGGGTAAATAACTCTTGCTATCTGGACATTTATGGTTGTCATTCACCTTCCACGAGATTTCTCCATCTACCTGATGGTTTTTACAATATTTGTTTCACAGGTTCTTAATCCGGGTGAAGATCTGAACATTATATATGTTACAGAGGCATTTGAGAGGGGTGATGAGCAGAGCATAGAGGACGTTCCTACAGATGATTGCCCAGGTGAGTAGTAACTAGTGATAAGTCAAGCAAGTTTTGGACACTACACCTGAAGTTGCTTCGTTCAAAACTTCGGATTAATACAGTATTAAAATATATGGGCTCCTATGAGCCGAAGTCAGTTATTCGCAAAGTCGCTCAAGACTTTGTTGAATAACTTCAGTAGTTGATTGTTAAAGTGGAAAACCACTTTAAAACTTGGTATCAAATTCAGCTTCAGTTGAACCTCGGAACCATCGGGTGTCAAGTAAAAAGGATGGAGCGACACTTCAAAGAGACAAATAATGATTTATGCTGATTCTTTTGCCTTAGTGTTGCTTCTTTTGTCTCCTGATCATTAACTTTTCTTTATTGTAGGTCCAAGTCAGGAGAGTTAACCCTCACACTGCTTATCTATGGCTAATGTAACAGTAATCTCTTTAGGAAGGCAGTGTATGGGTTAAATCCCCTGACTTGGTGCTACAGCTAACAAAAAGAAGTGATAAGGACACATTAGAGCAATCAGATCAGGAGAAAGGTGAAGCCAGTATATGATCGGTATGTACATTACCAACTAGCAAAGAGAATTTATTTGCCTGTAACAGCAGACCATTACAGAATACACACACTGACAACTCAGTATAACTAAAAAAAAAATTGGAGCTGTATGGTGCATGCTATGAGTTTTGCAATAAAAATTAAAGGGTTGGCCAGTTTCCTATATTGATGACTTATTCTCAGGATAGGTCATCAATATTAGATCAGTGGGGGCCTGACTTTTGGTACCCCCACTGATGAGCTGTTTGAAGAGAACGCAGCTCTCATATGAGCACTGCCTTTTTTTCGCTGTTTACCAGCTTGCCATCGGTAGCGGTGACCAAGTGTAATTGCCGCTTTTCCATCTCCATTCACTTCAATGGGAAGGAGCAGACGGAGCATAACTTCTTCTTCCTATTGAAGTGGATAGGGACGGAGAAGCTGCAATTACATTTGCTTCTCGCTGCGATGTCGATGGCAAGCAGTAAGTAGGACTGCGTTCTCTTTAAACAGCTGATTGGCGAGGGTCCCGGGTGTCGGACCTCACCAATCTGATATTGATGACCTATCCTAAAGATAGGTCATCAATATAGAAAACTGGCCGACCGCTTTAACTTTATATAGTGCCACCGTATTCCCCAGCGCTTTACAATTCAGAGGGTGCAAGTAAGAATCAAAATAGACATCACATTTACAGGCTTATTACAATTTTGGGCTAATATGCAATTGAAACACTAGGAGTGAGGAGTACAATCTGAGGAAATGGTGGTGACATAGAAAGTAAAACTGATTATTTCCTAAAGTGGTCCGGCCATCTTTGTACTAATAGAGTAGTACAGATGGAGCTGCACGAGCTAGTGCTTTGCACGTAGGTATTAGTGTTGTATGATGGTGTTAAGTTCTGAAGAATGAAGGGCGAGGAAGTAAACGGGGAAGAGTCAATTTAGGGAACATGGCATAATCATCCTGACTATTGAGGCTTTATTGGCTTTTTGGTTTATGGCCTTGAAATTGGAGAACAAAACTACTCTAATTTGTTTAAATCCTCCATTCTCTGAAGATAAGTTTATAATATCTGCTGCTTGAAAGAGAGAACACAGAAGCCAAGTTTTCTCTGCGTTTTCCCAAAGACGATAACATATACAAGCTTCTTTGGTCAACTGATGGATAAACCATTTGTTTCATCTATGCAAGATCTATTCAATTGGGAAAACAGGTTCTCTTTACTTTCACTCTTTTCCCAGGGTTTCTTAGATAATAATGAGTAATAATGCAAATCTATACCATCTCATACTGACAACTTCTTCGTAGATGACCATACTACTCCTTCCCTCCGCCCTATTCTGTGCTAAAGTGCATGTTGGCGTAGGGAGTGAGCAACACAGACACAGCTCAGGACACGAACAGGACCTTTAATGATTCTCCACTGCATTTCACAAGAAAAAGAAGGGTAAAATAGGCACTCTGAAACATGAACTTTATACTGGCTTCAACACAAAAGTACAAAACACCCTGCAAGAGAACACCCTCATGACCTAACATCATGTTCTACTGATCTTCAGCCTGGGGTCTACTGTTAGATTGAGATCTATTTTGCCACCACTGTCCTAGTCAGTCAAGAACGAAATTAGGTTTTGAAGGTTATTTTTTTACAAAATAATACAATGAGTTTTATTCTTGGCAGATGACTGTGCCACAAGTTCCAAGGAAGACCTGATATCTTTGGATTTTACCGCAAATGATTGCATAGAGGACACATTTGAAGAGCATCCCGTTGTTCCATATACTCCCTCAGCCCAACATAGCAACAATCTATCATCTGATCTTTTTCAATGGGTTCTATCTTTTGACTCATCGCAGACTGTTCAGCAAAACAAAGAGCACAGAATGGGTGAACATCCAAGAACACACACAGGAGAGAAGCCATATTCATGTTCAGAATGTGGGAAATGTTTTGTGCAGGAATCAGATCTCATTAAACATCAGAAATTTCACAGGGAAGCAAAACCATATTTGTGTTTAGAATGCGGGAAATGTTTTATCCAGAAATCAGGTCTTATTAAACATCAGAGAAATCACACAGGGGAGAGGCCATTCTCATGTTCAGAATGTGGAAAACATTTTAGTGTTAAATCAGTTCTTGTTAAACATGAGAGAATTCACACAGGGGAGAAGCCATTTTCATGTTCAGAATGTGGGAAATGTTTTAGCGTTAAATCAGATCTCGCTAGACATCAGAGAATTCACACAGGGGAGAGGCCGTTTTCATGTTCAGAATGTGGAAAGTGTTTCACTCAGAAATCAACTCTTGTTAAACATCAAAGAACTCACACAGGGGAGAAGCCATTTTCATGTTCAGAATGTGGCAAACGTTTTCAACAGAAATCAGATCTTGCTAAACATAAAAGAACTCACACAGGGGAGAAGCCATTTTCATGTTCAGAATGTGGGAAATGTTTTACTCGGAAATCAACTGTTGTTTCACATCAGAGAGTTCACACAGGGGAGAAGCCATTTCCCTGCCCAGAAGGAGTAATGTTTTAATTCAAAATGAAATCTTGTTTCCTATCAGGAATACACAGAGCAGAGGCCATGTTCATGTTCCCAATGTTTTACCCACAAATTGCATCTTTTTCAACATTTTTGAACTTCACGCATAGAAAGTGTCATCTTTCATTCACAGTCAAAGTAAAGTAAAGAGAACGGGAAAGCAATATGGAGGACAAAATAATAAGAAGAAATGTATATGACTAACAATAAGTGTCTGTTATCCAAAAAAAGTACAGTATCCAAATAAAGCACCTATAGATCCACCATGTGCATAGAATATTTGACACGATTGATAATAAACATTTGCTTTTAAAACTTCCATCCTTGTGTTCGTGGCCTACCTTTCTGCATCTTTCTGCATCTGTTACCGCAGAACCTATGGAGTTGCTGGATTGCTGGTAGGTATTTTGGCCCTGATGTATCAAGACTGGTGTGCTTTGTGCTGATCTTGATAGGGCCTGCGCTGCTGAAGGAAGCCTGTCATTTACGTTGAGGTGCATGCCTTTTTGGGGAGTAGACATGACTTAGTGTCAGTTTCTGTCGTAAAAAATTATAAATGTGTTGGGGTAATGGGGTATTTTTTTTTTGTTTTTATACATGGGAAACATTGGGAAATGAGAAAGAGAGCTGGAGTATAACAATGGCTGGGTACAGCCGGTATACTTCTCTACTCTGCCAGTATAAGACATAATAATCTTGAGTTAGGAGGTGGAGGTAAGAGTGGAAGAGGAGGCGGACGTACCGATGCAGGTGGAAGAGGAGGAGGAGGTAACCAATATTTATTTTTTATTCTGTTTTTTTTCTTACTTTTCTTTAATGTTTTTTGGTTTGTGGACGCCACAAAACATTGGAAAATAGCAAAGAGACAGCACAAACTGCGCTAGAGTATAACAATGGCTGGGTGCGGCTGGTATACTTCTGTAATCTGCCCAAGGTACGGACAAGTCCTGTGGGATACAGGCTTGGTTTATTTTAATGAACGTGAGCTCGTCCACATTGGCTGTGGACAGGCGAATGTGCCTGTCCGTGATCACCCCCCCTTTCCTTCCCGCTGTTAAATATGCATTCGGACAATACACTTGCCGCAGAGCAGGCCAGCCTCTCCAAGGCATAAAGGGCAAGCTCAGGCCATGTGCCCAATTTGGAGACCCAGAAGTTGAATGGGGCAGACCCATCAGTCAGTACATGCTGGTGTGTGGACACGTACTGTTCCACCATGTTGCTGAAACACTGCCTCCTGCTAAGATGGTCTGTATCAGATGGTGGTGCTGGATGTTGTGGCAAAGCTTTTCCAACTTTAGGCCATGTTAACCCTCCCTTCTGAGGTGCTGGCGGTGCCCCAGCTGCATTGGTAACTTCCTCTACCTTAGCCTCGTAGTTCCACTAAAGCTTGCGCTGTGAAGTGGGAGCGACATCAGTAGCACACCTACCAGCTTGTGCTTATACTCTCGCATCTTCCGTTTGCGCTCCTATGATGGAAGTAAGGAAAGCATGTTGTCCTTGTAGCAGGGATCCAGCAGGGTGGCCACCCAGTAATCAGCACTGGTAACAATGAGGGCAACTCTGCGTTTGTTACGTAGGCCCTGTAGCATGTAGTTGCTCATGTGTGCCAGGCTGCCCAGAGGCAACAGCAAGCTGTCCTAGGTGGGAGGTGTATTGTCGGTGTCCTCTGTATCCCCCCAGCCACGTTCCAGTAATGCTTGTGAGCTGATTTGGGTCCCACCCTGCAGTAAACATGGATCCTCCTCCTGCTCCAAAACTGTGCCCTGGGTGGACAGTTGTGTACCTGGCCGCTGTTGGTGGAGGAACCCATCCTACAAACATGTGTGGTGGACTGGTCTAATAATGGTGGGAATGATCTCTGTTCTCCCCTTCCTTCTATGCCACATCCTCATCCATCATCGCCAGAAGTGATTTTTCAAGGACACATAGAAATGGGATAGTAACGCTGAGGGCAAAGTCATCAGCGTTGACCATGTTGGTGAAGTACTCGAAAAAGCACAACACAGCGCAGACGTCCCGCATGAAGGTCCATTTGCTGGTGTTGAAGTGGGGCTGTTCTGCAGAGCGACTCACCTGTGCTTGCTACAGCTGAAACTCCACTATCGGCTGCTGCTGCTCGCACAGTCTCTCCAGCATGTGCAAGGTGGAGTTCCACCTTGTGGGTACATCACATATGAGGTGATGACCAGGCAGACAGGTGAGCAGCAGCAGGGTTAGAACGTCGAAAACACGCAGACAGCTCGCACTTTCTGCAGCAGCTAACATATCGGGGTAATTTTTCAGGAACCTCTGCAACACCAACTTCAGCACATGCACTATCCACGTATCCGGACTTATGTGGACTTTGCCACTGAAGACGTTGCGCAGCGCACACCTGATTTTTTTCCGCCAGGACAGGAATGGCCCATCTGGAAAAGTAGTGGTGGCTGGGAACCACGTACTGTGGGACGGTCGCCATCATAAAATTTTTAAAACTCTCTGTTTCCACCAGACGGAATGGCAGCACTTCAAAGGCCAAGAATATGGAAATGCTGGGCCAGGGATCGTGGGTGGGTAATGGGGTACTTCCTCCTTCTCTCCAGTATTTGGTGGATGGACATCTGAACACTTCCATGAGACAGTGTGGAGATGCTCGGTGACACTGGTGGTGTTGCTGTCACATCATCTGTTTGCAGAGTGCCAGGTGGCCCTGTTGCTCCAGAGGAAGAGGCCGAGACTGCAACAGAAGAGGGAGCAGGAGGAGCCTCAGATCTTTTGTGGTTTTTCAGGTTTCTACTCCACTGCAGCTTGTGTTTTGCAATTAGATGCCCGATCATGCAGATGGTACTGAGGTTTAGAACATTTATGTCTCGCTTCAGGCTCTGACTTCGCAGCATTTAAACCTACCGTGTATTGTCGACAGCACATTGCCTGAAGAACTGCCACACCAGGGAACTCCTTTGTGCTGGCTTTGGTGTGCTCTGTTCCTCCGTGCGATGGGCAGTAGCATGTGTACTGGCTAGGGGCTGGCTACTCTGCTTTTGCATCTTGGTCCCTCTTTTGGTGTGCGGCTGGAGCTGTGTGACCTCCACCTCCTTCTCCCAACTGCACATGTCATTCTGATGACCTGGATGCCTCATCATCCTCCATCATACACCCACCCCTCACTCCTGGCCTCTTGGCCGGTCTGCACAGTACAGAAAGCCACAGCAGTTGACAACTGTGTTTCGTCATCGTCATCAGAGACATGCTGTCCTCCCATGTCCTCATCCTCAAACATAAGTGGTTGGGCAACAGTGCACTTAATCTCTTCCACTTCTGGGGCGGGGCTAGGTGTATGGCCCATGGAAAACCCCACCAGCAGAGTCATGAAAAAGCATAAGTGACTGCTGCATGACTTGGGGCTCAGACTGCTTGGCTGATGTGCACGGGGTTGAGGTGGCAGATGGATGCCCATGGACCGCCAGTGCCAACTCTGTGCTTGTGGCAGGAGATCGGGTGGGAGACAATGTGAAGGAACTGGAGGCACTGTCAGCCATCCAATCTGCTACCACCTCTACTGGCATCACCATTCGTACACCGGTATTCGGGCCTACTAAATTATGCAGAACGTCCTGTTACCTGCATGCATCAGAGGAAGGTGTTTCATTTGGGTGCGTACCTGGCACAGATCGACAATGTCCTCCACCAACACCAGCAGCACCACGGCCATGTCCCCTAGTTGATGCTCCTCTCCAAATTGGCTGACAGACAAACAATTGTATTTCTGTTTCATGGGTGTAAATGAGGTGTATCTCAACCCAAAAAATGGCTATAGGTCAACGACAGAATTAACAGACTGATTAAACCTCCTAATACAGTTAGATGGTTGAAAATGGGGTGTTACCTTGTGGTACCTTGGACCCGAATCGAGATTGATACAAAGGTTTTTTTAAAGTAGAAATTAATTTCCAAAGTTATTACGCAAAGTCTCATGAGACTTAGTGAAGTAATAACTTTGGCTCATCAAAATACGCTCCTGCTCCGTTCAGTATTAAAAAAATGTTTGGATGAAGCATCCAAAGTCGATTTACTCATGCCTAACAACCAGCACAGCAAAGCCTTGCATACACTAAGCGCCTAATGGTCATGTGATCCTCCCACACATAGTCACATGGTCATGACATCATCACAGGTCCTTTACCTCCTCCAGCAGTAAAGCTTGGAGCCTGACTCCTCCCACACATGATCACATGGTCATGACATCATGAAAGGTCCTTTAGCCCACTATTCTTTCCCCTTCCCCATACATGTTGTGTACATCGGTGTTGCAGGAGGTATGTGTATGGTCACTGATGATATGAGGGTTTTTTTTGCGGGTTGTTACATTAAAGGGATGTGTAGAGCTGGTATACTGATGATCTGTCCCCAGGATCAGTAATCAGTGTCAGGTCGCCCTGCCAATCAGCTGTGTGAAGCGGTGGCGGTGCTCGTCTGATCACTTCTTCTTCTTCTCAATTACCTGCACATCATCTCCCTTATAAAGGCGGTTCAGTATAACCGCTCGTCCCATTCAGGGGAACGTATTGTAATTACACCATGCCTCCTCTACAAGCAAAGCGTCGTGCAGGTAATTCTGAAGCCGGAACAGCGCTCACTGCTTTAATTTGTAGACTCCCATAGGCTGTCACACCTCACACTGTCAGTCATCCGGGGGTGAGTAATGTGCTTGTGAATCTCTGACGAGAAGTAAAACGCTTCTCCGGAGGCTTCCAGAATATCTCCCATTTGGTAACATTTCTTTCCAGGACACTTGGCAAAATCTCATAAATTGCACTTTAAAAAAGTCAACTTTTTATAACATAATGGGTCCGTTAATTGTTTGAGTGCTTCTCTCGTACATTTTTCCGGACCACCCTTATTGGTCGGAGGTTTATGTCAATATCCATCATCTTTTGCAATTCATTCGAAGCCTGCCGATGTTCTTCCAACTCTTCCGCAACCAATTTAACGAACAGTTCAATTACAGAGAATTGTTTATTGTTAACTTCTGTCTACCCTTCAGCATTCTTTAAAACCCGCATTTCTACAGTTTGTATCATTTTGAGAGTGAGTGATATCCACTGTGTTTTTAATCACATATCACTAAAGCCATACTGATCGCTGCCCTCGTAGTTTACAGCAACTATGGAGAACAAGGGTCTTTCTTGAACACAGACAGAACAGGAGAAGAAAAGAACTGGTGTGTCTCCTTTCGAGACAAATATGCTGTAATGGGAAGAGGCACAACATCCTTTAAAGGACACATTACTTAACTCCATTTTTTTAATTTTTCCTTAAAGTTAAATTTTCCAAGGAAGTGGAGAAATTAGATCAGACTTTAATTCAAATAAAAGGGAATCCACTATACTGGTACCTGAGGGCCTCTTACATGGGATTTTGTAGGATTTTACATTTTCTCATCTTCTCTCCATTCAGGTTTTACAATATAGGATCCTCTCAGTTGATATCTTCTCTGTAAGATCCTTCTCCTGATGGACCCGTCAAGGATGGATAGGGACAGGGACAAGATGGCGGAGAGTATAATAAATCTCACCCTAGAGATCCTCTTCCGGCTTACTGGAGAGGTGAGAGATTTTGATGATGTCACATTACATCATCTTATCTATGTTACTAACAGATGGACATGACTGGAGAGGTGAGGGACTCTGGAGATGTATGGAGTGATATTTATTACTGTGTCTCTCCATAACCAGGACTACACAGTAGTGAAGAAGACCTCTAGTGAGCGCTGTCAGGACCCTGTGTCTGAAGGATGGGGAAGAACCCTGAGCCCAATCACAGGGCCTCCACCTCACCCCCTGATACATGAGGAAATCAATAGAGAGAAGATCCTAGAACTCACCAACAAGATGATTGAGCTGCTGACTGGAGAGGTGACACTGCTGGGAATGCTGGGACATTATACAGGAACGCTATGAAGGGATCTGGGTGATGACTGTATCATTGTGTTGTCAGGTTCCTATAAGGTGTCAGGATGTCACCGTCTATTTCTCCATGGAGGAGTGGGAGTATTTAGAAGGACACAAAGATCAGTACAAGGACATCATGATAGGGGATCACCGGCCCCTCACATCACCAGGTAATAGACATGACTAAATCCACACATCCTCTCATTATCTGTATGTAAGGAATGAATTCAGTCACTGGATGTGTTTCCTACAGTTAAGGGAGAGAGAAGAACACCGGAGAGATGTCCCAGTCCTCTTCTTCCACAGGATGGGTCAGAAGAACATCACAATGTCCCACAGGATGATCAAGTAGATGGAGATAAGGGGATCAAGATGGAGGATCACTGGCCTCTCACATCACCAGGTAATAGACATGACTAAATCCACACGTCCTCTCATTATCTGTATGTAAGGAATGAATTCAGTCACTGGATGTGTTTCCTGCAGTTAAGAAAGAGAGAAGAACACCGGAGAGATGTCCCAGTCCTCTTCTTCCACAGGATGGTTCAGAAGAACATCACAATTTCCCACAGGATGATCAGGTAGATGGAGATAAGGTCTCATGAAATGTCCCCTATGATGTGTAGAAGGCTGTGAAGATCTTGTGTTCAGTCTTGTTTTATCCACCAGTATTATATGTTTTATCCTTGTATAATGAGAAAGGTGGAGATGGCAGGATTACAGCTGACCATAGACATTACATGTTGTCTGGATCTTCTCACAATTTTCTGGTTATGGAGACTGTTGGTCAGAATAAGGAACCAATAGGTTGGATTTAAACAGGAGATCTGCCAATATTTGGGTCAGATAATGCCTGCTGTCCGATCATTTTTGGTTGCCATTGTAATTACTGATGTTTTGTGGCCATATAAAACATTCCATTCTCTAACCATCTAATGAATTTTACAATACTTGTTCCTCAGGTTCTGAATCCAGATGAAGATCTGAACATTATATATGTTACAGAGACATATGAGAAGGGTGATGAGCAGCGTATAGAGGACATTCCTACAGATAACCACCCAGGTGAGTAGTGACCACTGAATAAAGTAGGGAAAATTCCTAAACATAAAATATTAATGGATGCTGGGATGGATGACCATTGTATGCTGAAACCATAACTCTATAGAAACAAGTAATTTAGAGATGATCAAATTGATTCTAAACTTATTCGTTTTGAATTTCACACAAAGTCTGCTGCCAAATGAATACAAAGTGATAGTGTTTCTCTTAGGATGAATCAGGCCAAATGGCTGCTGTGAAATCTGTGCACTGTATTGTGAAAATTAGAGGAAAAAAGGACAGGGAGGATGAAGCTGGAGGATCACATGACCCTGGGGGGTGGGGGAGGCAGGCTTGCCCTGATTGACTCAGAGGATAACAGACATCACGTAAGCCAATCAGGCTGCAGAATTTTGGCAAATCTCTGGGTTTGCTCCAAAGCCACAGATGCCATTCTGAATTTAGCTTGTGATGTGAGAGGATACAGTATGTTGGATGTGTCTGACAGAAAGCAATCACAGACACAAGTCAGTAGTCTAGGGTTATGTCAGAGGCTCATGCCCATCACCGTCTCTCACCTCTGGGCGAGCATGAGCATTGTGCCACTCAACCTGGTGGTCTGGACCCGCTGCTCTTCCACTGCCTTCCTGCAGCAGGCCCAGGCCTGGGATCCTCTGTTCCTCTGCATGCTATTGCCTCCACTCTGTCTGCCAGGCCTCTCCATCAAGTCTGTAGGGCAAGCACGTTCACCAACTCTTAAAGAAAAAGCAAGCACACCCTAATTCTCACCAGCCTATGGCTGGTCACCTTTGGCTACTTAAAGCTCTGTTCACTAGGGACGAATTGTATTAAATGGTGTGCAGCGTCATTATACTCATTATACCATGTTGTGGGGAAGAAGGGAGGTCACATGACACTGGGAGGAACTGGAGGCGAGGGCTCACCCTGACTGGCTCACAGGCTGACATGCAGCCTGAACCAGCCAATTGGGGGGGGGGGCAGGTGGCACTAAATATTATAGGGGGAAGGGAGGGACAGTATAAGAAGATTATAGAGAGAGGATAGATGATAGTGAGGGACAGCATAAGAAAATTATAGGGAGAGGATAGGTGATGGGGAGAGCATATGAAGAATATAGGGAGAGGATAGGAGATATGAAGGGATAGTATAAGAATATTATATGGGAGGGTGATGGAGTGGGACAGTATAAGAAGATTATAGGCAGAGAATAGGTGATAGAGAGGGACAGTATAAGAAAATTATAAGAAGAGGATAGGTGATAGAGAGAGCATATGAAGAATATAAGGAGAGACTAGGAGATAGGGAGGGATAGCATATGAATAGGGAGAGAATAGGTTAAAGGGACAGTATGAGAAGATTTAAGGAGAATATGAGTTATATTAGGGAATTTGCGGTATATTAAAGTGTGTAGTCAGGGAGAAGGAGTGTAATTGCTGACAGGTTGCCAATAGTTCAGCTTCTGGCAACTAGTTTTACATAACACATTCTTGCAAAAGCAGGAGAAAACAAGTAAAATTTTCATTATATTCTTGCAAGCACTCAGGAATTTCTTTTTTTAAGAAACCAGTTTCTATTTACTGTTTGTAATGTAATGTAATGTTACTGAACATACATTTCAGCAATATAAGGAATAGATGCAACTGCATCACAGGACCTGGGAAGGTGGTGGAAGCAATAAAGAGCAGAGGCAACATACGGCTAGAAAATCCCCAGAAAACTGGAAAGACCAGATCTACTTCTATTGTGGTCAGTTCAGGAACTGGTGTTGTCACTAATACTGTAGGTGCAGGCTCAAAATGCCCCAGACCTAAGCCAAGCTTGGGTGCCTTAGCTCTGTGTGAGCAACTCTTGAATGACGTTTTTTTCTCCAAAAAGCCAGTATAGAAAACCACAGCCATGTGCAAGATCTGCAGGATTATAATAAGCCACTGGAGCCCAAACATGAACTTGGATATCAGGGCTCTATTGTAGCACATGAGGCGGCATCACCGAATCCTGTGGGAAAGTAGAACTGACCAGCATTCCAAATTAGAACAAGTCTGACCTTCTTCTGGTCTTCTTTGTAGCAGCCAGCCTGCATCCCCAAGCAGTACAGTGGCCTTCTCATCATCATCATCATTAGCTTCTTCTCCTGCTCAGACTCTTCCTCCTCCTTATCCTCCACTCCATTGTGAGACATCCGTTACTGAATGTGTGGCCACGGGAAAACTATTCTTGACCAGCAATAAGCTTGCGTCCACGCTGAACTTCAACCAGGCCAAGCTGCTGGAGGTGCCGTTGCTGCTGTAAAATGTGTGTGTTAGAGCGAGTTTGTAGTGCGAATCGAAGTTAATGAAGTGGACTTTGATCCGAATTTCAGAAAAAATTTGATTTGTCACTAAGGTGAATTTCCTCGCGCTTCGGGGTAACAAATCAATTTTTCCTAAAACGGTGGTAAAAAAAAAAATACATACTCCAAAGGTCACTGCATCCGTCCAGCATGATGACGTGGTGACATCATCACGTCAGCATGCTTGAGATTTGTTGCATAAAGCTGACTGTGACGACCTATCTATAATCAAACGGATGAGGTGTGTTTGTATTTTTTTAACCTCTAATTAACCCCTGAAAGGCCTCAACATGACTTCAATGACGATTCAATGACGGGGAGTGGCACAACGTCATTGCGCCCGCTACACAAAATGGAATGCAATTCATGATGAAGTACTTCATTACGAATCAAATTTCAGCCGAATCAAATTTTTGAAAACTTTGCTCAGCACTAATATAGTAATCCTTCAAACTTGTAGCATTCTTTCACTACTTCTGTAATCATCCTGAGTAGTTAAGCTTTATTGGCTCTTTGGTTTTTGGCCCTGAAATGTCCTCTGATCTTCTGAAGGCATTCATTCTCTAGGGGTAAGCTTACAGTATCTGCTGTTTGAAAGAGAGAACACAGAAACCAAGTCTTCTCTGAGTTTCCTCAAGAGCCATCCGGATTAAAAGAGGATAACGTATACCAGCTTCCACAGGAAGATCTCTTCAATTGACCAAAGTCTCTTGTAGCCTGTTATTCCCAGTGTCCGGTTCCAGCACCATGTCCTGGCAGGCAGCATTGTTCATTTGCTAGGCATTTTGATGCTTCTCTAATCCCATCTTCATCATCTAATTCTTAGTGGCATCAAGTTGCCATGACAACCAGTACCTGAAAATGATGTCAGGCCTGGTTGTGAATGTACATTGTTTCCCTGGTTCTTATTCTTTTGTGTTCACCCTGATCCTGACCATGGATTTGTTCATGACCACACTCCTGCCTAGTCCTTTTGCCTTGCCTTCCAGTCAACACTACTGTCACCAATCCATGATTATTCTAGTAACCACAACCTGAGGATCTTCTTGCAGCAAAGTCCATCCCTCATTGCGGGAGTAAAGTGCGAATATCAGGGGATTTCTTAGACTCCACATAACAGTCAAGTGTGTACCAACAAATTACAGAGAGAATCCACAAGTTCCATAAGTCACATATTTAGGAAATATTCTATATATTCAGAGAACACCCGCGCTGCCGCTATGCTGGTGTTTCTCTCCCCCTATCAGAAGGAAAGCCGCTGCTGGGTATTTGTTAATGAGACTGCCCGTGCTCACTTGACTTGCTTGTTTGCAAAAAGAGTGTGTAATAATACCCTCGCTGGCTTATGACACAACCTTAAACCAAAATTAATCCACACTGGAGAAAAGTACATCTTATTATGGTCATAGAAAATAAAGAAGTAGGCCAAATCCTCATCGGAGCGTGATGTTCCTCCTCTGCTATTTGTTCTTATCACCCACTGAGTACGCGAAGCTCCGGCCGGTAGCTCTTGCGCACGCAGGGATGCCGGCAATAGTTCCTGTAGGAGAAATTTCTGTGTGACTTCACACGCTTGTATGGATGCCGGTAAGGATCAAAAAAACCTTCCGACGCATTTCTGAATAATCGTATTCCTTTGTCAGGGACAGGTATTCATCATCCTCCTTAAAGTTAAATAGGCATCCATTTCCATAGTAACATAGTTTATAAGGCTGAAAAAAGACATCTGTCCATCCAGTTCGGCCTGTTTTCCTACAAGTTGATCCAGAGGAAGGCAAAAAACACCTGTGAGGTAGAAGCCAATTTTCCCCACTTTAGGGGCAACTAATTGCTCAGTACATTTTAGGATCTGGTTACTTCTTTCAGATTGAGTTCCTTTTCAATTCACCACCTTCCTTAAACAATTAATTCCTCACATTTACAGTTCTTTTCGTATATCTGTCTGTTTCTATCCACAAATAATCATTCTCCAATTGGATTTCTGCCCCTAAATTTTCATACATTATTAATTTATTTATTGGTTTTTATTTTCCCCTATTGTTTTATTCTATTCTCTTTTCTACTTGGTACTAGAATGCAAATAGTTCGATTTCTTGGTTCAAACCCATAGGTGCTAAGCTATTGAGTTTATATATCCATCTACTCTCGCACCTTGACATTTGTTTTATATAGTCCCCGCCTCTAACAAAAGGAATAAAAACAATTAAATAATTAAATCATTATGAGACCAGCAGATAAAGGGGGGGGGGGGGTCGTGATCATGAGAAATATCATGAATCCATGCGATTATTAAAGGATGAAAAAACATATAAAAAGTTACCCCTCAATCCTGCTGATCAATATAAAAGTGAGTTGACTAAGTTAGTAAAGAGGGGGAAGGTGAGAGGAATACTAACAATAAACGAGGCTATATTCATTAACAACAAGAATGCCGATGTTTTATTATCTCCCAAATACACGAATCTGAAACTAACCCACCAAGGAGACCTATAATATCCGGGATTGTGGGTTTGACTTCAAATTTATCCAAGTATGTGGATGTCCTCCTACAAGGCTGTGTATAAAAACTTCCAGCATATTTAAAAGATACCAAGTATATTTTACAACTATTAAATGATATAGTGTGGGAGGAGTACTACATTCTGGGGACTCTTGATGTGACCTCGCTTTATACTATAATAGAAAATACAAAAGGAAAAGAAAAGAGGCTACTGATTTTTTTTTCTGGAGAAAGAGAACAAAATGGCTCAGGAACAAATAGAATTTTTAGGAGCATGCATTACTTTTATTTTAACCCATAATTATTTTAAATATGAGAATTATTTTTATCTTCAGATTTGGGGGACCGCGATGGGGACCAGGTTCTCTCCGAGTTTTGCAAATCTACAGTAAATATGGGGAGGTGGGAGGATCTCGCCATCTACCCACAAGGCATACTTGATGCGAACCTAGTCCTCTGGAAGCGGTTCATTGATGATATTGTTTTTATCTGGAAAGGAGGGGAAGCTTCACTTAACCCCTTCACGCCCAGCGCCGTACATGTACGGCGCTGGGGCGATGCGGGCACATGGTGCCCGCTCGCGGGTGCGGCGGGCGTCATGGCCGGCAAGTCTCTGCTGTTTCTAACAGCAGAGACTTGCCGCTACTTACCGCCATCGGCGGCGTCTTCCTGCTTGATTAGATGCCGTGATCAGTTGCGTTTCAACCCGGAAGCATTCGCTTCCGGGTGGTGTACAGACACCCCGTGTGGCCAATCGGGGTGTCTGTACACCATATAAAAACTGTAATCCTCGCTGGTGAGGATTACAGTTTTCAAAGTGCAATTCTTATTCTGGCCACTAGATGGCAGGCCAGGATAAGAAATGAGCAACTCATGGATTTCTGAGTCTATAGAATCCATAATTGCTCATAAAGGAAAAAAAAAAAAGCCACAATATATAAGCCCATATATTAGCTTTCTAATAGTAAAAAAAAAATTAAAAAAAAATGTTAAAAAATATATAAAAAATAAAAAAGATGTAAAAGTTCAAATCACCCCCCTTTCCGTATAAGTAAAAAATAAATACATAAATAACAATAAATATAGACATCATGGGTATCACCGTGACCGAAAACGCCCGTACTTTTAAAATATAAAAAAAAAAATTCCAATATGGCGAATTGTGTGGCGGAAAAAAGCGTCCAAATGGCGATTTGCCGTTTTTTGTCGCTTTTTTTTCTAAAAAAAATTAAATAAAAAGTGATCAAAAAGTCATACACACCCCAGAATGGTATCAATAAAAACTTCAGATCGTCCCGCAAAAAATGAGCCCCCATACAGCTCTGTACACATAAATACCAAAAAGTTATAGGGGTCAAGATTTGACAAGGAAAAAAAAAAAAGGGCAACTTTCTAATTATTTTATCACTATGAAAACGCAGGAAAAACTATACATATTAGGTATTGCCGGATTCGTACTGAACAGTAGAATTAAAGTAACGGATCAGTTTTAATGCATATCGAACGCTGTAAATAAGAAACCCGTAGAACTGTAGCGGAATAGCGTTTTCTTTGCAATTTCACCCGGTTTGGAATTTTTTTCCCGCTTCCCACTACACCGTATGCAATATTAAATGGTGGCGTTGGAAAGTACAACTTGTCCCGCAAAAAACAAGCCCTCATACAGCTATGTGAACAGAAAAATAAAAGCGTTATGGCTTTTTGAAGGCAGGGAGCGCAAAACAAAAATGCAGAACCGAAAAAAGCTCCGGGGGTGAAGGGGTTAATGACAAATTTTTAGAAGATATAAAAAAAGATTTTTATCTCCACTTTACACGAAATTGGAGTCAAACAGAAATACACTTTTTAGATTTAACCATTTTAATCAAAGAAGGACAGATACAGACCAAAACATACTATAAACCCACGGACAGTAACAGTTACATTTCCCTAGACAGCTGCCATTTACCAATATGGTTGACGAACATTCCCTGCAGCCAATATATAAGACTACGGAGAAACTGCACTAGGTTAGAACAATTTGAAGAGGAAGCTGAAAAACTCCATGGAAAATTTGAGGAAAAAGGGTATAAAAGAAATCAATTAGAACCGATCAAAGAAGAAGTAAGAAAATTGGACTGTAATACACTACTGTTTAATAAAAAAGGATGTACGACAATAATAAAAAAGGAAGAAAGTAATCTAAGTGAAGACACCATAAAGATTTCAATAATACAATAATAACAATACAGTGAAAGGGAGGGCTTATTCAAACAGATTGTAAAATGACAACAGGATAAAATAATAGGTGAGAAAATATCACAACGCCCAATATTCACTTTTAGGAAAGCACGGAATCTATCCAATCTTGTAGCCCCATCTATATGATCAAATCAATTATCAATTATTAATAAGGGACACATAGTAAAGAAAAAAGGTTTCTTTCCCTGCAAAATGTGCACTAACTGTCGGTTAGTGAAACATGAAGATCCTATTTTAGAAATATAAAGTGGTTCAGACTCATTTAAAATTGAAAACTACCTCACACCAAGAAAAATATATGTAGGAAGGACAAAAAGGCTATTAAAAATAAGAGAACATATGAGAAACATTGAGAAAAAATTGGAGGGTCATCTCTAGAGATGAGCGAACGTGCTCGTATCGAGCACTGTACCGCTCGGCTCCCCTGCACTTGCATGGGCGCAGGCAGCCGCTTCCGTCCTCCTCACCCGACGGAATGCGAGCGCAGGGGAGCCGAGCGGTACAGTGCTTGTTACGAGCATGTTCGCTCATCTCTAGTCATCTCCTATCGCGCCATTTCATGGAATACCATGGAGGAAAACTAAAATTACTGTCCTTTGGAGGCATTGAGAATACAAATCCGGAAATTAGAGGCGGGGACTATATAAAACAAATGTCAAGGTGCGAGAGTAGATGGATATATAAACTCAATAGTTTAGCACCTATGGGTTTGAACCAAGAAATTGAACTATTTGCATTCCAGTGGCAAGTAGAAAAGAGAATAGAATAAAACAAAAGGGAAAATATAAAACCAGAATAAATAACGTATGAAAATTTAGGGGCAGAAATCCAATTGGAGAATTATTATTTGTGGATAGAAACAGACAGATACGGAAAGAACTGTAAAAGTGAGAAATGAATTGTTTAAGGAAGGTGGTGAATTGAAAAGGAACTCAATCTGAAAGAAGTAACCAGATCCTAAAATGTACCGAGCAATTAGTTGCCATGGAAACGGATGCCTATTTAACTTTGAGGAGGATGACGAATACCTGTCTCTGAGGAAGGAATACGATTATTCCGAAATGCGTCGGAAGGTTTTTTAAACCTTACAGGCATCCATACAAGCGTGTGACACGTCACACAGAAGTTTCTCCTACAGGAACTATTGCCGGCGTCCCTACATGCGCGCAAGTTACCGGCCGGGGCAGCGCACACTCAGTGGGTGATAAGAACAAATAGCAGAGGAGGAAATATTCTGAATAGTTATTTTATTAATATATGTTTTTTTTTAAAATATATTTTTCTAATATAACTTCTCAGCACATTTGGTTACACTATATCGCATCCCACAGTTTTGATCAGAAGGCTGGTTTGGTCACCTGTTCTTCTAACTTCTATGAACTCTCAATCAGCAGACCCGACATCAGAGCAGGTTAAACAATTAAAAAGTCTACCACTGAATGCTAGCGCTTACCTGCCGGTCAATAAAGATATCCAGGCCAAAAATATCTACTATAAATTATATCAGAAACAAAATTAGCAAAATTAGCAAACATTGTAATGTAAATCTGAGGTAGCTCATAGCCATGGCTTCCTTGTACATGACCATGCTACTCCTCCTCTCTGTCCTGCTCTGTGCTGAAGTGTATGTAACTATAAAGGAGTAGGTGAGACAGGTACCAACTAATAGCACTGACCTACAGGTCCCTTTATGTTTCTCCACTGAGCATTTTACTAGAAAAGAGAGGTGATGGACAGACAAACATGAACCTATGAAAATTCTGGCTTCGACAAAAAAGTGAAAACCTGCAAGAGAACAGCCTCGTGACCTAACATCATGATCTGCTTGTCCTTGCTCTGAAGTCTACTGTTATATTGTGATCTGTTTTGGCACCGCTGTCCTAGTTAGTCAAGAATGGAATTAGGTTTTGTAAGGGTATTGTATTAGAAAATAATTCAGTAAGTTTTATTCTTAGCAGATGACTGTACCACGAGCTCAAGGGAAGACCTGATCTCTTTGGATTTTACAGCAAATGATTGTGGTATCACAGAGGATACATTTGAAGAGCATACAGTTGTCCCATATATACCCTCAGCCCAACATAGCAACAATCTATCATCTCATCTTTTTCAATGGGTCCATTCCTTTAATTCGTCAAAGACTGTTAAGCAAAGCAAACAAAGGAGCGAACATCCAAGAACTCGCACAGGAGAGAAGCGATATTCATGTTCAGAATGTGGAGAGTGTTTTACTCATAAATCAAATCTTGTTACACATCAAAGAATTCACACAGGGGAGAAGCCATTTTCATGTTCAGAATGTGGGAAATGTTTTATCCAGAAATCAGATCTTGTTAGACATCAGAAAATTCACTCAGGGGTGAAGCCATTTTCGTGTTCAGAATGTGGGAAATGTTTTATCCAGAAATCAGATCTAGTTTCACATCAGAGAGTTCACACAGGGGAGAAGCCATTTTCATGTTCAGAATGTGGAAAATGTTTTGCTTTCAGATCGTCTTTAATTGCCCATCAAATAACTCACACGGGGGAGAAGCCATTTTTATGTTCAGACTGTGGGAAATGTTTTACTCATAAATCAAATCTTGTTTCACATCAGAAAATTCACACAGGGGTGAAACCACCATAAATGCACCATATGCATCAACTATTTCACATGAACAAACTCGCTATAACTTGTTAATAAAGATTTGTTTTTACATCTTCTATCCTTGTGTTCAGGCCTACTTTTCTACATCCTTTAGCTATTTTCTTAGACACTATGGAGTTGCAGGAAGGGTAGTAGGTATTTTGTGTATAAATGGTGAGGGCACCAGCTGTAGTGAACCCACTGTGTCACACATCCTACCTCCTCTAAGGGCGTTGTCTAAGTGAACCCCTCACTCTTCACAGTACCCCTGGTGGTGGGGATAGGAAGCTGGTCCAGGCGGACCAGGAGGTACCTGAGCAAGGTAACAGAGGTACAGACATAGTCAGCAGGCCGAGTTGTAACCAGGAGCAACAGTGCAGGACAGAAGGATGAGGCAGAGGCAAAGTCAAACAAGCAATAGGTCAGGGCAGGTGGCACAGGTACAGGTCAGGCAGTCCGGGTTGGCAACAGGAGAGTTAAGGCAGACAGGCAGGGATCAAACAGGTAGCAGAGTCCAGGAACACAAGCACAGGTCGGGTACACAGAACCACAAGCAGATAAATCAGCAACCTTTGCAGGACACAAGGGCCTTGACACTCGGGCATCAGGGAAGGGGGTTGAGCCACTTATATACAGGCAGGAGGGCTAGGATTGGTCAGCGAGGTCACATGATCTAACCCATAAAGCACAAGAAGTGACATGCACCGGCCCTTAAGGATGTGCTGCAGGGAAGAAGCAGCAAGCGTGCTTTGGCCAGGGCTGGAGGGAAACTGTGGAGTGGATCCCAGAACAAACAGTACCTACACGGACAGAGCCCAGGACTGCAGTAGTTAATGGGGAAGCACAGGCAGCAGATCACAGCTGGACACAGTGTCCAGGACCGCGATGGTTCAGGTTCAACACATCAAAAAGGACGAAAGGGCCCTCTAGCTAAAGACTGTAATTTCACTGAGGATACTGGAGATTTTAAGGAAAAGATGTTATCATATTTTATGAATTCTTACATTTTCCCTCCCCCTTCCTAAGCTCGTGAACGCAATGACCAAACATGGTTGACGGCGTTAACAAACACTGCGCCATGGCATGTGTTATGTTGTTACATAATACAAAGCTTCCACAAATTGTCCCTTATAGAGGACACAGTGTTTGAGGATAAAAACTGCCTTGTTGGGGACCAAGCATCCAAAAATTCTGCCTCAACGGAGATAGAATGCTTGCCCGTATTTTTACATGCACAAGAGATACTTGTCAGAAGACAGAATGGCTGGTCCTGCAAGGGCCTGGAAAAAAAATCTTTTTAATTGGGAACAGTAGGAGCACAGTTTGAATGTAGAAAGGGTGGGGTATTATAGGTCTGTGGCCACAACAGTAGTAGCAGCATAGCATGGAACGGCAATGCAGTAAATTAGCTGCTTAGGGATAGTAGTAGTATTGGTGGCTGTGTAGCGTTAATAGTGGTTACAGTAGGGATTAGCAGCAAGGAGTAGCAGCTGCAGTGGTGTCGGCAGCAGTAGCTGTATGTTACAAAACATGTTGGCTGGCAGACAGCGGCAGTGGCATGATGGCGGCAGCAGTGGCTATACGGTATGGAATAAGATTTTAGGAAGGCAGTGGCTCTGGCATGATGGCAGCAGCAGCCATACATAACACAAGGGGAGGCAGGCAGACAGTAGCAGTGGCCGGATGGGTTGTCGTCTTTGAGGTTAAATGTATTCATTGGTCTCAGCGGAAGGTATGTGCAAATCCTCATGGATCCATGACTTGTTCATTTTGACAAAAGTGATATTTTGGCCACTGTTCCAATCTGCCTGCCAAGGAACATGGTATGTGCTGAGGAAAAGCTACATTCACTAAGAAAATGAGACAATCTTAAACAAATTTCATGATAAATAAAATGGACAGCTGGCCAGAAGTGTGAATATCATACAGCAGAATAAAATTTTGGTGGCAGTGCGGAAGTACACAACATATCCACATTGACTAGGCAAGTTTTGGCAGGTGATATGGTGAAATAAACTGTTCCATCATGTAACCAGCAAGCAGACCTGGCTGATCGAAGAGAGTACATTTTATGGAATGCAGTGGTATTCTTGCTTGTCTGGCCAAGAGTCCCACAACACCGCTGGGACCAGGAAAAAAATGTATTTGGGCAATGGCATGAAAGTGCACCACATTTACTACAACCAAGTGATTAGTGTCATGCCAGAAGTCTGTGCTCGCTGTTGTCCCGGCCCATGAAGGGTGTTGCTTGAATCTCCGTGTGTATTTGGACTAGTATTCAGCGAACTTCCTTTTAGCACTGTGAGAGGTAGCCTTTTCTTCTTCCTCAGGCCCTGTATTGATTACCAGAGATTAAATAAAATCACAGTAGAGCATACATACCCTTTGTTGATCTCGGAACTCTTTGACCACCTGCGTGGTTTCAAGAGTTTTAGCAAGCTGGACTTACTTGGTGCCTCAATCTTGTATGGATCAGGAAAGGTGATGAATGGAAGACTGGACTGCCTTTAATACTCGTGATAGCCACTATGAGTACATATGAGTACTTATCAATGCCCAGCAGTCTTCCAGGAATTCGTAAATTACAGTGGTCCCTCAAGATATGATGGCCTCAGGATACAATATTTTCAACATACAATAGTCATACAATAGTCTTTTATGACCCATCGTAAGTTGAAACTAGACTCCACATACAGTCATGGCCAAAAGTTTTGAGAATGACACAAATACTATATTTTCACATGATCTGCTGCCCTCTGGTTTTTATGTGTGTTTGTCAGATGTTTTTATCACATACAGAAATATAATTGCAATCATATTATGAGTAACAAAAGCTTGATATTGACAGTTAGAATGAGTTAATGCAGCAAGTCAATATTTGCAGTGTTGACCCTTCTTCTTCAGGACCTCTGCAATTCTCCCTGGCATGCTCTCAATCAACTTCTGGACCAAATCCTGACTGATAGCAGTCCATTCTTGCACAATCAATGCTTGCATTTTGTCAGAATTTGTAGGTTTTTGTTTGTCCACCCGTCTCTTGATGATTGACCACAAGTTCTCAATGGGATTAAGATCTGGGGAGTTTCCAGGCCATGGACCCAAAATCTCTATGTTTTGTTCCCTGAGCCATTTAGTTATCACCTTTGCTTTATGGCAAGGTGCTCCATCATGCTGGAAAAGGCATTGTTGATCGCCAAACTGCTCTTGGACGGTTGGGAGAAGTTGCTCTCGGAGGACATTCTGGTACCATTCTTTATTCATGGCTGTGTTTTTAGGCAAGACTGTGAGAGAGCCGATTCCCTTGGCTGAGAAGCAACCCCACACATGAATGGTTTCAGGATGCTTTACAGTTGGCATGAGACAAGACTGGTGGTAGCGCTCACCTCGTCTTCTCCGAATAAGCTGTTTTCCAGATGTCCCAAACAATCGAAAAGGGGATTCATCAGAGAAAATGACTTTACCCCAGTCCTCAGCAGTCCACTCCCTGTACCTTTTGCAGAATATCAGTCTGTCCCTGATGTTTTTTCTGGAGAGAAGTGGCTTCTTTGCTGCCCTCCTTGAGACCAGGCCTTGCTCCAAGAGTCTCCGCCTCACAGTGCGTGCAGATGCACTCACACCTGCCTGCTGCCATTCCTGAGCAAGCTCTGCACTGCTGGTAGCCCGATCCCGCAGCTGAAACACTTTTAAGAGACGGTCCTGGCACTTGCTGGTCTTTCTTGGGCGCCCTGGAGCCTTTTTGGCAACAATGGAACCTCTCTCCTTGAAGTTCTTGATGATGCAATAGATTGTTGACTGAGGTGCAATCTTTCTAGCTGCGATACTCTTCCCTGTTAGGCCATTTTTGGGCAGTGCAATGATGACTGCACGTGTTTCTTTAGAGATAACCATGGTCAACAGAAGAGAAACAATGATCCCAAGCACCAGCCTCCTTTTAAAGTGTCCAGTGGTGTCATTCTTACTTAATCATGACAGATTGATCTCCAGCCCTGTCCTCATCAACACCCACACCTGTGTTAATGGAGCAATCACTGAAACGATGTTAGCTGGTCCTTTTAAGGCAGGGCTGCAATGATGTTGAAATGTGTTTTGGGGGATAAAGTTCATTTTCAAGGCAAATATTGACTTTGCAAGTAATTGCTGTTAAGCTGATCACTCTTTATAACATTCTGGAGTATATGCAAATTGCCATTGCTATTTTTACAAAGTAGACTTTGTAAAAATTAATATTTGTATCATTCTCAAAACTTTTGGCCATGACTGTACAATGCCTCAGACTCAGATCCAACCAATCAAGGCCATTTCTCTGGTAATAGCTGTATAAGATACTAGCTATCAGCTACTCCTGTCTGTTATATGTAAGGATTTGTCTTATCTGTCTTGGTTATCTGCTTATTTTTCATAAATCTTCATTTTCTCTTATCTTGGATGACATTTTGGGGCTTTGGAACCGATTACTCAACTTACAATGATTTCAACATACAATGCTCGTCCTGGAACCAATTAATATTGTAACGAGGGACCACTGTACATTTTTCAGGATCTCCTGCCTTCTTGCGTCGTATTCTATCTGGACGATCTCTTGATATTGTCACCTGATTTAGTAAGTCAATGCAAACATTTGTGCATGGTGCTCCAGAGAAAACTGTCTGTATACCAAATTTGAGAAGTGTATCTTTGAAAGAACATCCCTCCCATTCCTAGGTTATATTATTTCTTGGTGTACATATGGACTGCTGAACTGGCCACTTTCCACAAGCTTACAGGCTATTCAACATTTCTTCTGCAGGCAATTTATTCCCCACTTCTCTACATTAACTACACCAATTTCATCCATGACTAAGAAAGGAATGAGCCCTAGAGAATGGACCTCTGAAGTGGAGCCTACTTTCCAAACTGTTTAACAGGCCCTTGCTAGAGCTCCTGCTCTTCATTGCCCAGATGTGTCGAAACAATTCTGAGGCACTTTTACACTAGCATTTACATTTTCGCTTCATTGTCAATGCGGACAAAACGGAACTGAGCAGAATGGAATGCTTCAAAATGCATTCCGTTCCATTTGGCTGCGTTCCCATACCAGAGAGCAAACCACAGCAAGTTGCAGTTTTCTTACCGTCATGGGAAGCAGAGAAAAACGGATCCGGCATGACCGACAGTGCAAGCCAATGGGGATGGATCCGTTTTCTCAGACACAATCAATGACTTTCAATGGTGTTCATGACGGATTTGTTTTGGCTATGTTAAAGATAATACAACCGGATCCGTTCATAACAGATGCGGATGGTTGTATTATCAGTAACGGAAGTGTTTTTGCAGATCCCTGTTGGATCAGGCAAAAATGCAAGTTTAAAAGTAGCCTTAGAGGCTCATATGTCCTCCCTTGGAGCTGGAGCAGTACTCACTCCAAAGGCTACCACTGGTAAAATGGTCATGGGTTTTTCTCCAATTCCTTTTCTGTAGCCAAACAAATCTACTGCATAGGAGACTGGAAGTTGCTAGCCATAAAACCGCATTAGAGGAATGGAGTCATTTACTTGAGGTTCATCATTTCCACCGACCATAAAAACCGAACATATCTTCAGTCAGCACAGAGTTACACTTCCATCCTGATGATACTCATCAGAGGCAGATGCTATGTCTAGACTTCCTCAACACATAAATGATCCTGCTATTGTTTATGCTATTACATGTTCTCTCCTGGGCACATAAATTCCCAGGAGTTCGTAAAACTTTAGACTTTGTCTTCTGACAATATTGGTGACCATCACTTCATGGAGATGTTCAAGACTTTGTGTCTACTTGTCTGAACTGTGCCCAAAAACAAGCCTTCCAGAAAGAAACCAGCCAGCCTACTTCTTCCTCTACCTATACCTGATGCCCCATGGCAACATATTGGAATGGATTTTATTACTGGTCTTCCTTCCTCCTCTGGATGTACTGTGATCTGAGTGGTAGACTGCTTTTTAAAAATGGCACATTTCATTCTATTGGCTGGATTACCCTCTGCCGTACACTGGCTCATTTGTTCATTAAGCAGGCAGGTGGAAAGTATGAATCAGATTTTAGCAAACTATGTGCGCTTCTTTGTTTATGCAAAGCGAGACGACAGGGTGTCTCTACTTTCGTGGGCTGACTTTTGCCACAATAGCTATTCCAATGAGTCTACTGACAAGTCTCCCTTCTTTATTTATGGCCAACATCCTTAGGTTCCTGTACATTATGAACTGACCACCGAAGTGCCATCCACGGATACCACAGCCAGGAATTTTTTCTTTCAAATTTGGCAAGACTTCTCTTTCTTGAGCCTCAATATACATGAAGAGAGGTATGGACAAGAGACAAAGAATTTCTCCACAGTTTTCACCTGGTGACAGGATCTGGTTGTCTTTCAAATAAAGTGGCCATCTTTCAAATTTGCTTCTCGGTTTTTGGGACCCTCTCAAATTATTTCTCAAGTTAATCCTGCCTGTTACAAGCTCCATCTGCCACTGTCTCTCTACATTTCCAATTCCTTTCGTATGTTGCTTCTCAGACCCCTGATACTAAACCACTATTCCAGGTCTTCCGTTGCTGTTTCTGTTGGTACTGAAGATAAAATATTGGATGTCCAGAAGGTTAGGGGCAAGATATTTATCTTGTGTATTGGAAGGGTTTTGGTCTTGTCATCCTCAAAAACTTCTGAGAGGGAGTAAGGAGGAAATTTACTGTCATCCTGGCTATCCATGCTTGCCGCTGTCCTGGGCACAATCCAGAGCTAAGAGAAGGAGTAAGGAATAGGGGGTTACTGTCATGCTGACTGTTCATGCTCACCGCTGTCGTAGGCAGACACGGACATTGCTTTACTCTCACTGTGTCTATTGGGACTCGAGCTCAGTGAACTTTGATTCCCTGAGGTTTTCTACTCTTTAGTAACCAGTAAAGGTCTGATCTCTCGCCTATCTACCGATTCTGCTCCTTGCCATCTGCCCAACCTTATAACTACCATCTGGACTACTCAGCGTGCCCTGACCTTGGAATTGCTATCTGGAAAACGAAAGTTCTCAGCCTGCTCTGACCTTGGACTGTGTTCAGTCTTCACATTTTTCCTGAGTCCTGGCTACCTTGCATTGATGTCTCTGACCCCGTGGGTCAGCTGTCAACTACACCCGGACTACGTCAGGAGGTAGCAGTCTGGTTGGTTCCCTGTGGTAAAGTCCAGATCCCTGTACAGGGGATAAAGGGTGAATACCAGGGAACTGTCAGGAGAACGCTCTTTGGCTTAGCCCAAAGTCAAACTGATTAGTTGGTGCAGTTCTTGTCTTGTTCTGATTGAGAATGCTGTCCATTTGTATTTTCACACATGATCTGGTGATGCGACCTCCTGCACTGCAATAGAGCCCTGGTACCTATGTTTGTGTTTGAACATCCACTGCTTATTGTATTTCTGCAGATCTGTGGTTTTGTGTGACAGCCCTGTGGAGAAAAACCTTTCTATGGGAGTTACTTGCACAGAGCTGGAGACAGCTGAGCTTGGTCTAGGTCTGGGACATTTTGAACCTGCCACCACAGTATCAGCGGTATCACTAGCTAAACACAATAGAGGCCAATCTGGCTCTTCCAGTTCTTTTTGAGGTTTTGGCCTACATTGCTTCCACACTTTATTGCCAGCGCAGCTACCACCCTTCTCCTCAGACATCACCTCCAGTACCAGTACCATGAACGGGCACCCAGGTCTGGTCCAACACACAATCATTGTTATAGTTCTCACCTTCCCCATATCTTTTCTCAGACAGTGATATGTCTTCATGAGCAACTTCCATCCCCTCCCAATAGTGTTGAGCAAGCATGCTCGGCCGAACTCGCTGTTCGACCGAGCATGCTCGGGTCCGCTCGGTGTTCGGCTGAACACTGAGTGTACTCGAGCGCAAGACGGATCCAATGCAAGTCAATGGGGACGGATCAGTTTGGTGTGAAACAATAGTAAACTGATCCGTCCCCATTGACTTGCATTGGGGTCATGACTGATCCGTCATGAACTCCATTGAAAGTCAATGGAGGACGGAACCGTTTGGTGTTGCACAATAGTAAACGGATCCGTCCTCCATTGACTATCAATGGAGTTCATGACGGATCCGTCACCTATCACGGTTTTTTTCTTCATTGAAGAATTCAAGGTGTCATTTTTTTCATTCACCAGCAGAGGGCGCAATGTAAGGAAGAGGCTCCGCTGCTGAGGAGAAGAAGCCTGAGGAGGAGGAGGTTAGTGGTTTGTTTGGACGTTTGTTTGTTTTCTATTTTTCAGGATCGTGAATGCAGAGGACTACTTCGGATTTGTTGGATTACGTCGGACCAGCTTTTATATTTTTTAAATAAAATGGTCAAACAGGGGTCTGGGGGAGTATTTATTTCAATAAAATATTTTATAAGTGTGTGTGTGTTGTTTTTTTTTTACAACACTGCAGTTTTAGTAATCGCGGCTATCTACAGACGGCCCTGATTACTAATAGTGGGCTTAGTGCTTGCCGATATGGCCAGCACTAACCCCGACATCTATTACCTTGGCACCCACTGCTACCAGGGGTGTCGGGAAGAGCCGGGTACCCGCAGGGCCGGACCTTCTAAATTGAGGGTCCGGTTCCGGAGCAGCGGCAGGCTGATACTGTTAGGCTGGGAAGGGCCAATAACCGTGTCCATTCTCACCCTGTTAGTGCCAGGCTGCTGCTGCTGGTTGTTTCGGGCTGGAGAAGAAATTAAGGGGGGGGGGCCACGCCATTTTTTTAAAATTATTTTTTACTAAGCCCAGTATTAGTAATCAGGGCCGTCTGTAGATAGCCGTGATTACTAAAACTGCAATATTGTAAAAAAAAAAAAAAACACACACACTTATAAAATATTTTATTGAAATAAATACTCCCCCAGACCCCTGTTTGACCATTTTATTAAAAAAATATAAAAGCTGGTCCAACGTAATCCAATGAATCCGAATCAGTCCTCTGCATTCACGATCCTGAAAAATAGAAAACTAACAGACAAACAAACACAAACCACTTACCTCCTCAGGCTTCTTCTTTGTAGCGATTCCTCCCATCCAGCAGGTGGAGCTGTGGTAAAACTTACCACTCTGCGCGCCCTCTTCCTACTGGAAGACGTCAGGATCTGCCGGGGAAGGTAAGTAGTGTCTGTCTCTCTTTGTACTTTTTTATTTTATTTAGGGTACTTGTGTAAACCAGGGTGCCTGGTTTAGTCCCATAGACTTCAATTATGCTCAGGTGCTCAGCCGAGCACTCGAGCACCCCTGAGTGCTGGGTCAGAGTACCCGAGTGTACGAGCACCTGGGTGCTCAATCATCACTACCTCCTAATTCCCTGCTCTGTCTCTACCACTGCCCCTACTGCCACCAATATGGCTACAAATGCCACTACCACCAACACAGCTATGCATGGGGTCACCCACCTCTCCCAGAATCTCCTCCTCCTGGCAGATCAAACGTTGACTGCTCTCACACAACTCATCAGCATGGAGACTCTCTTGACTTTCAGCTGTAGTGTGTGGAGGGGTTTTGTTGCCTCTTCTTAAGAAAAAAAAAAGGCGCTGCACTAGGAGGGGGCAGTAAAGATAGAGAGGATGCAACTGAAAGACTTCTTTGAGGCTGAAAGGAAAAATGCTTTGACCCCGGCTCTAAGGCATGGTGTCAGACTCAGAGGTGACCTCCTTGTCATCCTGCTGTAACTGTGAGAAGTAAGCCACCAAGTCCATAATCTCCTCCTCTTTGTCCTGAATAATAATTTTGCGGCTTTTAAAAGCCAGAGAGAACTGTGACCTACGGCTACTACTACTGCTTGGATGACTGCTGCTACTACCCATTTTCTGGCTTTGGGAGGATGAGGCCTCGGTCTTTCATTTTGAACTCTTCCGTATTCCAGACATTTTATTATGAGTCCTAATGAAAATGCATGATCTTTCTATATGAAAAGTCTTGGGTTTGGTCACACAAACAGTTATAGCAAAATTGCAAGTGTGTTTTCTGTAATGTAAAGATAACAGCACAATTAAAAGTCCTCCCCATTCTACAAACACACTAAAAACTGATATTGGCAATTTACTTTGGGAATATTGCAGTATTGGCACCAGTAAGATCTTTCTTTACTGTTTCTTTACCTTTCTTTACTGTTAAGACTAATGTTGTAATGCGATCATCCCGAACCCCCCCCCCCCCGCACACACCACCAGCATAACAATGCAGGCAAGGTGGTAATATTTTTGTCTACAATGTAATTTGCATTTAATAAAAACTGGCATTATTGCTGTAAAATGCTACTGCTGTAAGACAATGCATTAAGAAAAAGTTTTTTTTTCTTAACGTGCAATTGTTCAGTAGCAGAATGCTACTAGGGTGCTGTGCTGGCAATATGCCTGTGTAGAAACTGTAGATTTAAAAAAAAAAAAAAAAAGCTGTCACCTTTAGGGCCCGTTCACACGACCATGTGAACGGGTCTGCACCTATTTGGCACACACGACGGTCGGCATCCATGGTATTGCAGATCCGCATTTTTGTGGATCCGCAATACC
The DNA here is from genome assembly GCA_900303285.1 of Rhinella marina. Taxonomy (NCBI): domain Eukaryota; kingdom Metazoa; phylum Chordata; class Amphibia; order Anura; family Bufonidae; genus Rhinella; species Rhinella marina. Next base: position 179,783 of record ONZH01017000.1, read on the forward strand.
ACGGCCGTCTGAATGGCCCCTTAAAATTATTATTTTTTTATTCTTGCAGGTAGTTGATTTAGTAATGCAGAATTGATATGGAATTAGGTGATGCAGCTGTTTTAAGCAGTGTATGCAGCCTCTCACTCCCTCAAAGCTTTCCCTGATCAGTCCCTGAATTTTTTCTTTTTTTCTTTTTATTCTTTTCCTACACTGTCCCTGTTACACTAGAATTGATACTTGTTTGTATACTGTGTAAAATCGTTTTCTGTCAAACACTGCATAGACCCATCCCCGTCATCAATAGCTCAAAACAGACTACTATCTGCTGAATCTGCACAGGAATCTGCCTGCTCTCACCCCTGATTGGCTAATGAGGCTGTTTTTCAGCCACTGAGCCAAACAAAGCAAGCCCCTCTCTCTTCCTCCCAGGGTCATGTGAGCATTCTTTTTCTTCCTCCTTCATGGTTTTGCTTGCCAACAGGTGCAATAAAATGGTGCTGCATGCCATTTTACTGGATTTGTCTGAATTTGGCAGACAAATTTTTGTTAAATTCATATGGAACCTGGGAAAGTGCATCCCATAGATCGGGAAAGATTGCACAGTCTGAATAAAAGAGAGAGATCTGCCTTCCATACACAGCCTTGAGAGTTGTATATGCTAATTTGGAAGACTACACTTAATGTATACAGTGTTTGTGTGGACTACCTACCAACTTCCGTAGTAAATTTGGACATTAAATTTGGTCTCATTATTGTGTGTACCAACACCCGCACTGCTGTTGCAACACTTCAGGAGACCCTGCCTTACACCTCAAAACATGACCCCACTAAAAGCCCCACCATCAGGGTGTGAACCAAAGGAAAGAAAAGATGCTCCCTTCCTCATCACTGCGTAACCCAGAGAGCGTCAGAATTGTGAGTACTACTGCTTCCATCTGGCTATAAACTCACATGCACCCACGTGGCTCGATGCATAATTTTTACCTCTTAAAGAAAAGTCACATGTTGCCATATACAGTGATGATGTATGTGAACATCTCACCACTCCTGTCCCTGCCTGGTGCTTACTGCTTAGTCCCTTAGGGTATGCATTCATGCTCTCCCTAGCTCTTAAAAGGGCCAGTGCATGCAAAAGCTAATAGTCCTCATCCAATATCAGTATTCTATTAGATATATAGGGTGCCGTTCCCTATTGGAAGGTGCCTGAGCTTTAGATTCCAAGCTTGTCTCATCCTGCAATGGTGTGCTATAGTTTTTTATGATCTGCCTGTTTTCTCCTGACATCTATCTGTGTCACCTGCTCTGACCTCTGCCTGATCACTATATTGACCCTGTCTGCCTTGACCATACTGCCTGTTTACCATGTTACATGAACACCACCTGTCATAACCTCAGCTCATCCACTGACCATGCATTTGTCACGGACCAATGTCTCCTGATCTGCTTGTGTTAGCAGCTTCTGAATGGACACTGCCGCTAGAGGTAGCAGCCTGATGCCTCCTGCAACAAGCTTCTCGCCATCAAATTAGCTCTAGAACTCACAGAACCTGGTCATGTGATCCTTGACCCCTCCCACACATGATCACATGGTCATGACATCATCACAGGTTCTTTACCTCCTCCTCCTTACCTCAGCACAGCCTGGAGCCTGACTCCTCCCACACTTGATCACATGGTCATGACATCATGAAAGGTCCTTTAGTCCACTCCCCAATATATGTAGTATCCGGCGGTGCAGGGGGAGGTATGTGTACAGTCACTGCTGACATTTGGGATTGTTGTTTTTTTTGGGATTAAAGGGATATGTTTGTATACTGATCTGTCCTCAGGATCGGTCATTAGTAGTATTGAGTGAAGTGTGTTCTGAATCATAGATCCGAAGTCACTTCAGTCAAAACTTTGTTTGAATGCTGTATGGAGACCTGTCTCTGTACAGAACTCAAACATATGGGCTCCGGCGAGGTGAAATTCATTTTCTCTGAAGACTTCGGTGAATAACTTCAGACTTCAATGTCTCAACTTGAAAACAATTTTACCACTGGTATCTGAAGTCATCTTTGGCATCTACTTGTACCTGGGTACTGAAGACGACTTTGGATCCAAGTTTTAAAATGGTTTTCAAGTTGAATAATCGATGTCCGAAGCTATTCACCAAAGTCTCGCAAGACTTCGGAGAAAATGAATTTCACCTCATCAGAGCACATACATTTGAATGCTGTAGGGAGACGTATCTCCATAAAGCATTCAAACAAAGTTGTGACCGAAGCGACTTCGGATTTATGACTAGTGATGATCGAGCACCTCTGTGTTTGTCTGCTTGGGTGCTCTGGCCGAGCACTCGGGGCTGCTCGAGTGCTTGGCCAAGCACCCGAGCATAATGAAAGTCAATAGGAGAAGACCAGGCACCCCCTGCTCGGATGAGGGGAGGGTTTCTGGTCCATATGGAAACGTGAAAAAATGGTGGAAACACCACAGAAATTTTTTAAGGAACAGCATGGGGAGGGTGAATTTGTACGCATTAGCGCACAATGCGTAGCATTAGCATACAAATTCGTACGCATTAGCGTACAATTAGAGATGAGCGCAGTTGCCTTAAAAAAATATTCGTTATTCTGGTCGTGTTCGGCGAACATTCACGCACAAATAATGAACATACAGTCTAAGCGTTGTTAAAATTACGCTACTGAACTGAATACGTACACATGAGTGTACGCATACACTGCATCTGCGAACATTCCCGCACAAATAACGAACATACATTCTAGCATTGTTAAAGGTACGCTACTTGCGGGGAACCTCGAGCAATGCGTAGCATTAGCGTACAAATTATAAGATACGTACGCTAATGCGTAGCAGCGAACAAACGTGCCGGGAGACTCGAGCAATGCGTAGCATTAGTGTACAAATTATAAGATACGTACGCTAATGCGTAGCAGCGAACAAACGTGCGGGGAGACTCGAGCATTGCGCTCGAGTACACTCGGTGTTCGCCGAACACCAAACGGACCCGAGCATACGCATGCTCAGCCGAACAGCTCAACACTATCTATGATCGCTTCACTCATCAGTATCATATCGGTGGAGGTCCGACCCCTTCCCCCCCATCAATCATCTGTTTGAAGAGGTAGCAGTGCTCCTGCTACAGTAACCATTCTTCTACTTCAATATTATCTATTAGAGATGAGCGAACGTGCTCGTAACGAGCACTGTAGTGCTTGTCTCCCCTGCGCTCGCATGGGCGCAGGCATCTGCTTCCGTCCTCCTCACCTGACGGAAGCAGATGCCTGCGCCCATGCGAGCGCAGGGGAGCCGAGTGCTACAGTGCTCGTTACGAGCACGTTCGCTCATCTCTATTATCTATGTATCATCTCACTTGTAGAGGCGGCTCTGTGTTATTACAGCTGTTCGTCCCATTCAAGTGAACGGGGCAGAGCTGTGCCCAGACCACATGACTGACGGTCACAGCGTCATTGGCCTACGGTAATCAATGAGAAGGTTACGCCGCACAAAGGAGCGCAGGGGCCTTCTCAAATGGCAGATTTGTGGGAGTCCTGAGTGTCGAACCCCCACCAATCTGATAATAATGACCTTTCTAGAGGACAGCTCATCAGTTATAGAGAACCCTTTAACTCCGGAGGTTTTTTTACTTTGCATTTTCGTTTGCGCTCCCCGCCTGCCGAGAGCCATAACTTTAGCGGGACAAGTTGTATTTTTAATATTGTCTAGAATATAGTGGGAAGTGGGAAAAAAAAACTAAATTTTGCCAGTTTTACAGGTTTTTTTTTCGCTATGCAGTGAAATTGACTTGTGATCTTCATTCTCCAGGTCAGTACGAATCTGGCTATACCTCATATGTATAGTTTTCCTTGCGTTTTGCTGTCACTTTCTGACACCTGTAACTTTGTTGTAGTTATGTGTAAGAAGCTGTATGAGGGCTCATTTTTTGTAGGGCGAACTGTTCTTTTCATTGATACCATTCTGGTGTGTGTATAACGTTTTGATCACTTTTTGTTTATTTTTTTTTGTGGGAGGAGAAGCTACCAAAAAATGGCAAATCATTTTTTTCAGTTTGCCTTTTTCCATATCAGATTAATGCTTTAATATTTTGATAGTACTGACATTTTCACACGTGGTTATACCCATGATGTGTTTTTTTTATTTTTTTATTTTTACATTTTTTATTCTCAATTTGGGGAAAGGGAAGTAAATTGGATTTTTTTATTTTTCTACTTATAAAAAACTTTTATTTTTTTCTTTTACACTTTTTTTTTATAGTTCCCATAGGGAACTATAAGAAGCAATCGTTAGATTGCTATTCTCATAGAGTGGAGAGGAAAATAAGTTGTGTGGTAAATCCTTATGAGACAAATATGCTGTAATATGAAGAGGTATAACATTCTTTAAAGGACATATTACTTAAATGCAACTTCTATCTTTTATCTGAAAGTTAGATTTTCTGAGGAAGTGGAGAAATTAGATCAGATATGGATTCAAATAAAAAGGAATTCACTGTACTGGTACCTGAGGGCCTCTTACATGGGATTTTGTAGGATTTTCCATCGTCTCATCATCTCTCCATTCAGGTTCCTACAATATAGGATCCGCTCAGTGGAGATCTTCTATATAAGATCCTTCTCCTGATTGACCCGTCAAGGATGGATAAGGACAGGGACAAGATGGCGGAGAGTATAATAAATCTCACCCTAGAGATCCTCTTCCGGCTTACTGGAGAGGTGAGAGATTCTGATGATGTCACATTACATCATCTTATCTATGTTACTAACAGATGGACATGACTGGAGAGGTGAGGGACTCTGGAGATGTATGGAGTGATATTTATTACTGTGTCTCTCCATAACCAGGACTACACAGTAGTGAAGAAGACCTCTAGTGAGCGCTGTCAGGACCCTGTGTCTGAAGGATGGGGAAGAACCCTGAGCCCAATCACAGGGCCTCCACCTCACCCCCTGATACATGAGGAAATCAATAGAGAGAAGATCCTAGAACTCACCAACAAGATGATTGAGCTGCTGACTGGAGAGGTGACACTGCTGGGAATGCTGGGACATTATTCAGGAACGCTATGAAGGGATCTGGGTGATGACTGTATCATTGTGTTGTCAGGTTCCTATAAGGTGTCAGGATGTCACCGTCTATTTCTCCATGGAGGAGTGGGAGTATTTAGAAGGACACAAAGATCTGTACAAGGACGTCATGATGGAGGATCACCGGCCCCTCACATCACCAGGTAATAGACATGACTAAATCCACACGTCCTCTCATTATATGTATGTAAGGAATTAATTCAGTCACTGGATATGTTTCCTACAGTTAAGGAAGAGAGAAGAACACCGGAGAGATGCCCCAGTCCTCTTCTTCCACAGGATGGTTCAGAAGAACATCACAATGTCCCACAGGATGATCAGGTAGATGGAGATAAGGTCTCATGAAATGTCCCCTATGATGTGTAGAAGGCTGTGAAGATCTTGTGTTCAGTCTTGTTTTATCCACCAGTATTATATGTTTTATCCTTGTATAATGAGAAAGGTGGAGATGGCAGGATTACAGCTGACCATAGACATTACATGCTGTCTGGTTCGTCTCATTTCTCTGGTTATGGAGACTGCTGGTTGGAACAAGGAACCAAGTGGTTGGATTTATGCAGGAGACCTGCAGATATTTGGGTCAGTTAACTCCTGCTATCCAGTAATTTTGGTTGTCATATTAGTTACTGATTATTTTTTTCTGGTCGTATAAAACATTGCACGTGACTTCTCCAAATGCCTGATGACTTTTACAATACCTCTTTCACAGAAGATAAAGGGTGAAGATTTGAGCATTATTAAGACTACAGAAACAGTGAATAGTGATGTGAAAAGTACTGAAGACGTTCCTACAGATAACTCCCCAGGTGAGTAGCAACCACTGAATAAAGCAGAGAAGATCCCTCAACATACAATATTAATTGGTGCTTGGGTAGGCAGCCATTGCATGTTGAAACCATGGCTCTATGGAAACACATAATGTAGAGATGAACAAATCATTTCTATTAAGAATTTCACAAACATTCTGTTGCCAAATAAATCAGAAGTTTTGTCGATTAGCTTCGTCATTTTACTATACAAATTGGATGGAAAATGGACATAGAGGATGAACATGGAGGATCATTTGACCCTGGGAGGGAGATGGACCTCCCTTGATTGGCTCAGAGGCTGACCAACAGGGAGCAGGATTTTGGCAGCTCATTGAGTTTCGGGGTGTTGGGTGATCCTGGGTCCTGTGTGATCTGATATATCATTGTAAATTGTCAATACCAGTGTGGAGTGTATTCGTAGAAGAGGAGGATTTTTTAATTGCACATCTGTCTTTTAATTACAGAAAAAACACTAGCAATTTTTTGCTACCATTTAATAATCATTGTACCAAACGTTTGACTCAGCATTCTTGAAGTAGGCCTCATAATCAAATGTCTGGTAGACAACAGAGTGGAAAACAAAAGGATTGTGCTTCATTATTCGCAAGTGAGAATGTGGGTGGCTGTAGTAGTGCAAACATAACCTACTGTTTATACATAACCTAGTTTTTATACAGCAATAGTGCCGTTCTCTTCGTGTGACAGCGAATACAGCATCTCCAAGTACCTCCACCACCATACACAAGCAAAAGTAGCCAATATAGTTGTATGATGATTAAAATACACCAGTCAGTTGATAGTTTTAATACATATCTCTTTATTGTTATTTTTAGTGAAAAAGATCAATTGGTTTTGAGGGTCCCTAGTGGGATTTTTTTCTGTTATCTATGAGAACAGATGACATTGCTTTGTAGTTTATTCAAAAATAATACAATGACTTTTCTTCTTGGCAGATGACTGTACCACGAGATCAAAGAAACACCTGATATCTTTAGATTTTACAAAAAATGATTGTGGTATCACAGAGGACACATTTGAAGAGCATCTCATTATCCCAGATATACCCTCAACCCATCATAGCGTTAATCAATCATCTGATCTTTTTGAATGGGTCCAATCTTTGGATTCATCACAGATTGTTAAACAAAACAAAGAACAACGATGGGCTGAACATCCAAAAACTCACACAGGAGAGAAGCCATATTCATGTTCAGAATGTGGAGAATGTTTCATGCAGAAATTAGAACTCATTAAACATCATAGAATTCACAAGGATGAAAAGCCATTTTTGTGTTCACATTGTGGGAAATGTTTTATGCAGAAATCAGATCTTATTAAACATGAGAGAATTCACACAGATATAAAATCATTTACGTGCTCTGATTGTGGGAAATGTTTTATACAGAAATCCGATCTCGTTACATATCTGAGATTTCACGCGGATAAAAAGTCACATTTGTGCTTGGAATGTGGGAAATGTTTTACGCTGAAAAAAGCTCTTGTTATACATCAGAGAAGTCACACGGGGGAGAAGCCATTTTTATGTTCAGAATGTGGGAAATGTTTTATCCAGAAAGCAGACCTTGTTGCACATCAGAGAATTCACACAGGAGAGAAGCCATTTTCATGTTCACAATGTGGGAAATGTTTTACTCACAGATCATCTTTAATTGCCCATCAAATAATGCACACAGGGGAGAAGCGGTTTTCATGTTCAGAATGTGGCAAATGTTTTACTCAGAAGTCAGCTCTTGTTGTACATTGGAGAAGTCACACAGGAGAGAAGCCATTTTCATGTTCAGATTGTGGGAAATGTTTTGCTCAGAAATCACCTCTTGTTGCACATCAGAGACTTCACAAAGCGGAGAAGCCATTTTCACGTTGAGAAAGAGTATTGTTTTAATACAAATGAAATCTTGTTTCCTATCATTTTCATGTTCTCAATGTTTCACCCACAAATTACATTTGTTTTTAACATCTTTGAACTGCTACACAGAAGTCGTCATATCTTTCGGTTACAAGTAAAGTCAAGAAAACAGGAAAGAAACATAAAGCACAAAATAATGATTAAGAAAGATATATGATTACCAATGTGTGTCTGTTATCAAAAAACAAACAAAATCCAGATAACGCACCTACAGATCCACCATGTGCATCGAATATTTCACGTGAACAAACTCGTTATCAATTGTTAATAAACATTTACTTTTACATCTTCTATCCTTGTGTCTTCATCCTTTAGCTGTTTCCTCAGAAACTATGGAGTTCGGGGTAGAGCAGGTAGGCATTTTGTGTGTACAATGTGAGGGCCAAATTGCATTGTGTCTAAGGGACTTTGCGGGATTTGTTTAACCCGTTTGCTACAGCGCTGGAGCAATGGGCAAACATGGTGCCCGCCTATGCATGCAGCAGGCATCATGGGTAGTGGGTCTCTGTTGTTTAAAATAGCATAGACCCGAGGTTAATGACAGGGACCCGCAGTAATGTCGATCCCGATCGTTAAAGCCTTTTGATGCCTTGATCAAGTGAGAGCACGGTGTATAAAGGTAGAAAAACCCGGAAGCTTGCGCTTCTGGGCTTCTTACTGGCATCCTCTACGGCCAGTGAGGATGCCGCTAATTGAATTCAATACTTTGGCTCGCTCTGAAGAGATATTTCAAAGTGGAATTTAGAGGACAGATATCAGTGGCGTCATGTAAAGACACAACCCCAAGGAATTACTGTTCACTGAAAGAAAAAGATAGTACAGTGCCACTGTGTATAGGCAAATAGTGTCTTTGAATCCGAGACTACTTAGTGGTAGACAGATGCAAATTAATATTCTTAATTATATAAATATGTAGCAGTAAAATAATATTTAAATTATACTAGCAGAAGGACCCGGCTTCGCCTGGGTATATTTCATCTATTTATTATGTTTCTGTGTGTCGTTGCAGAGAGAAAGTCAATGCAGCTGACAGAAGTTGATTTTTACCTTCATTTTTTCAATCCCCATTGGCTGCGGAGTGGGAGGGGGCGTGGTCTGAGTCGGGACGTGGCCTAGCGAGACCTGGGGCCGGGGTTTTAAGTCCTTCTTTTGAGGGGGGCCTCAATTACAGGTCGATGCCATGGTAATTTATGAGGACACACAATGGGTAGCAGTTGAAGAAAACATCTTTTATTACTACTGAACGGTCTTAGTCTAAAATTAGTCTAAAACATAAGTTATATTTATGGTAACCGGAATACCTCTTTAACAGTGTCATCCACAGCGCTCTGCCCCTTTAAAGCAGTGAATAGAAATGGCTGTGTTGTTACCTGAGCTCCTCAGCTGGCTGCTAATTACCTGGCTGTGTTGTTATGGAAACCTGCCCTCCCTGTGTGTGTATGTGCAGAGAATGGCAGTTGGGGTTTGAAACCAAAGCTCCCAGGCTAATGTTGTCTAATCAGGTCATATTTTAAGAATATATCGGGAACGGTACGTCCTAGAGAGCTGAGACCTGGTCTAAAACGAACGCCTGATGTACCGAATTTGGTGAAAATCGGTCCAGTAATTTGGTCGCGCATAGAGAATAGACAGACAGACACTCATTTTTATAAGATTAAGAGATATATTTCACTAAAATATCTCTATAAAAAGGTATATAACCTCTGATACCTACTTATCATACATCACAATATTCAGATGTTCCTTCTGATGGCGTTAGTATATGCCAAATCCTCATATAAAAAAACTTAAAAGCAAAATATTATTTTGAACACTCACTTCACTGGGGGGTGGTTTGCAGGATAAACTCAAAACACCTGCAAAAACCCCTGGCCAGGATCACATGTAGAGTAGTAGGAATCGATGGCAGCATGACTTCCACGGCTTCAAATCAATCCTTTTATTAGTCACAAATATATATTTCTTCAAGTGTTTGTTGGCTTCAAACACTCTGTTAGAGCTGCTTTCCCTTGGTGGATGACCTCTATCTGAGCTAGACCCACACCAGTCTTGGTTTTTCTTTGGGGTTCTTCACTATCTAAGGAAATTCACCCCCATAGATTGCATTAACCTCCTCCTCTTTTCTTTTTCATATTTTCTTTCTGAAGAGACCCAGGGTTTTGAAGCTGCCAACATATGAAATGAGCAATTCTGAGTAATAAATGGATTTTAAAAATCCATGAATGTTCAGAATTAAAAACAAACAATTGGATTTTGTAGGCTCAAATGTGAGCTTCAAAATCATAACAAGAAAAAAAAACTTTAAAAATATATTTTAAAAAAATTAAAGTTTGTCACCCATTGCCATATAATACGCACGCACGACGACACTAGGCCACGGCGTACAGTCCTCAGAAGCAGTCCATATGAGCTAGAAAAGTAAGATGCTAGCTATCCGGTTAAGTGTATAATTTGCTAAACACACCATACAATAAGTACATAATTGTGTATAATAAGGACACATTGCAGTATCTGAAAAAGAATACACACAATGGGCTAAAGTGCTTGAATGTTGCTGAACCTGTAAAAACATTATTGCTAAAATACTGCAAACATTTTAGTGCAATCAACTTCACATATGCAAGCATAATAGTCTCTCCTCATGGCTGCTTGGCATAAAACACTGGAACACAGTCTAAAATTCAATTATAATCCTCGTGAGGTAATTTTGTAATCCAAATAGGTAACATGTAATCCACATGGATAATATAAAATAGCAGTAAATAGAGAACCCTTTTTACAAAGGGGGCTCCCAAATAACCTGAGAAGGGGGGAAGAGGAGTATAGGCGCGCTCAGGCGCAACTGGGAATTTTTTACAGAATAGGGGGGGGGAGACCTGACAAGCCATGTCCATCTGGGTAGAGTCAAACAGGGGGCAATAAAAGCAAGATAAATTAAAAACAAGTGCCAACTAGCTCTCACCCATCAGGTGCAGTTCATTTTGTGGCTCCCATAGGTTCAGACCATGAGGTGTCCTTTAAATCAGCCAGACAGAAACAGCCAGTTGTAGAAGGGTTCCTCAGATGAGGGATCTGAAGTCCTCCTCGCTGCTACTGCTGCTAAAGGACATAAGAGGACGCTCCTGCCTCCTGTATGCCACGCTGGCTACAATGGTTGAGCTCCACTTCACTCTGCTGCTAGAATTTGGACTTGACCGGGTGATGGTCACTCTTGTGAGCGCTGCTGCCACTTGATGCTTCATCTTTCCGGATACTCCAGCCGGGACAATTATAAGGCAAGGCTGCACCTATGGAAGAATCGCCAGCTCCACTGGCTGCTGCTGACTTCATTTTCCATGGTAGCTGTTACTGGATCACTGTGGACTAGAAAATGAAGGATGATGTAGTCAGCTGACCCAGGTGAATGGATTGTGGTGGTGGTAGCAATCCAGGGATCAGAGGCTCCTGCTGTGGCTCTGGTTTCTCTCTGAAATGGCGAGTGCCATCTGGTGACTCTTGTAGGAAGTGCATATGTCCTGCATGGCTGCTGGATCATCTGGCCAGGTCTAAGATGGCGATGCAGGTACCAAGGGTTTTGACAATAACATTACCCAGGTAGCAAAGGGCCCTTTCAGGGTTGCCATGGGGGTATATTTTACCTGATCCCCACGTACAGGCTGTGACGGGCTTGGGGCAGGTAAGACCGTTTGACAGACCTGCGGCCCACAAAGTACTCCTTGCCATCCGCAAGGAAGCCACTGCCTCGCTCCACTGTAAACCAGAGGATGGTTCCTTTACATTGTTCCAGCGTAGCGGCCTCGGATGGTCAAGCACTTGGATAACCCAGCCCTCCACCGCTTTCTTATAGTCCCATAGGGTCTGGGCGTGGGCTGTCACTGATGCAGGCACAATGGGATTCTGCCACATGGAAGGTGTTCTCCTCCTGGGCGGTGAAGTGAACTCTCCAGCCGCCTCCGCCGCACCAGCCAGCGTGGCGGACACCTTCGGTGCCCATGCGATTCTTGGGATCACTTGTGCCACTCTGATCTCTTTAGGACTCTCTGGTGGTTCGGGCTCGGTACCCTACGCCATCTCTTCCTACTTTGGGCATGTTTCACCATGCTGTCTTGTTCACCGCTGGAGACCTGGAGAGGAGAGCGGAGTGATGAGGGAGGAGTCTTCACTCCCTATACTTGCAAATAGTTCCCGGTGGGCCTGGCTGGTTTTTCCCGCTTCTGAGGGGGCGTATCTTCACTTTCCAGCTTCTGGGGCAAGAAGAATGTGCATGTAGCGTACATACCAATAGCGTTCAAAATTTTAAGAACATTTAAGAATCGTACGAAGCGAATCTGAATAAATCCGGATTCTCTTTGGAGTAGGAAATAAGAAGGATTCGTAACGAGTATACGAAGCGGCGAATGGATTCGCTCATCTCTAGACAACACACATAAAAATGCAGTTACTAAGTATTAAACAATAGAAGTCACTGCAAGTTAACCCTTTAAAGTGAAATAAAGTAGGAAGTTCATATCTTTGCACAGGGGAAATAGGGGCAAATGTCCAGACTTCAAAGTACCCCTGCTCCAGGGTACTAAACATGTAGCTCCGCTACATACATGTCACACAGAGACAGCTCCGCTACATACACGTCACACACAGTCCTGCTACATACACGTCACACAGAGACAGCTCCGCTACATACATGTCACACAGAGACAGCTCCGCTACATACACGTCACACACAGTCCTGCTACATACACGTCACACAGAGACAGCTCCGTTACATACGTGTCACACAGAGACAGCTCCACTACATACACGTCACACAGCGACAGCTCCTCAACATACACATCACACAGAGACAGCTCTGCGACATACATGTCACACAGAGACAGTCCTGCTACATACACATCACATAGAGACAGCTCCGCTACATACACATCACACAGAGACAGTCCCGCTACATACACACTGTAATTTCATCCTGATTCAACAGATAAACTTCAAGTCATCCAGGAAGGATCACAACCAGCACAGCAAAGTGACAAACATGCACACACACACACACACACGCAAGACCACCTAGTCATGTGACCACTATCTCCTCCTACACAATATCACATGGTCATGACATCATTACAGGTCCTTTCCTTCCTCCAGCAGCACAGCCTGGAGCCTGACCCCTCCCACACATGGTCACAAGGTCATGATATCATGAAAGGTCCTTTAGCCCACTAGTTTCCTCCCTTCCCTATACATGTTGTGTACATCGCTGTAGCTGGAGGTATGTGTACAGTCACTTATGACTTGGGGGATTGTTCTTTTGCGGGATGACTTGTATATTTTTATGCAGCCGTTATATTGCAGGGATGTACAGAGCTTGTATATTGATGATCTGTCCTCAGGATCGCTCGTCTGTATCAGATCGGTGGGATTTAGAATTAACATCCACTTGATGGCGCCGCGGGGAACACTCGCTGCTGACTGGAGGACCGGACCTGTGAGATGTCATCATGCTCCAGCGCAGATCCTGTCCTGAGCTTTTAGTCTGCAGAAAGTGTTTACCACGGGGCCATCAAATGGATGAGGTGAGTTTTTATTTTTGGGGGGTATTTTGCACAGAGAAGAGAAAGGAGCATTAGTAATTCTGGGGAGAGCTAATGGCATTAGTAATTCTGGGGGGAGCTAATGGCATTAGTAATTCTGGGGGAGCTAATGGCATTAGTAATTCTGGGGGAGCTAATGGCATTAGTAATTCAGGGGGGCACTGATTGGTGCCATTACTGTAGCCTGGGGGCATTACTATTACTGGGGGCACTAATGGGGGCATTACTATTACTGGAGGCACTAACTGGGGCATTAATATTGTTGAGGGGCACTAAAGGGGGCATTATTATTATTGGGGGGCACTAATGGGGGCATTAGTATTACTGGGGGCACTATTAATTCTTGGGGGCGCTAATTGGGCCTAGTAATTCTGGGTGCACTAATGGGGGCATTAGTATTATTGGGAGGCACTTATGGGGGAATTATTAAATCTGGGAGGCACTTATTGTGGCATTATTAATTCTGGGGGTTGCTAATAGAGGCATTCCTATTACTGCAGGCACTAATGGGGGTATTATTAATTCTGGGGGGCACTAATGGGGGTTTTATTATTACTGGGGGCCCTAGTAGGAGCATTATTAATTCTAGGGGGCAATACAGGAGTCATTACTATTACTGAGGGCACTAATGGGGACATTATTAATTCTGAGGGGCACTAATGGTGGCATTAATATTACTGGTGGCACTAATGAGAGTATTACTATTACTGGGAGCACTAGTAGGAGCATTATTAATTTTGGGGGGCACTAATGGGGGCACTTAATTCTGGGAGCCACATTATGGCATAGCAATTTAACACCCCATGTAAAGCCACACCCACAACCACACCGCCTTTGGGTGTGGCTTAACTTGGCTGGTATTTTTTGTTGGGAAAGGTGGTAACCCTAGTTCCCAACAAAAAATTGGGACTCTCAGCCTTCTCACTGATCATCTGTCTGAAGATATGCCGGTGCTCGTGTGATCGCTCCCTTTACTTCTGATTTACCTGTGCCTTGTTCACGGTAATCACAGCCGCTCATCACATTCAAGTGAACGGGACTGATCTGCATCCAGATCACATGACAGATGTTCGCAGCGTCACTGACCTAGGGTAATCAGTGAGAAGGCAGTGAAGCACACAAGAGCGCTGGTGCCTTCTCAAACAAGTGATTGATGGGGGTCCCGGGTGTTGGACCTCCACCAGTCAGATGATAATCACCTTTCCAAAGGATAGCTCATCAGTTACAAAGAGTCATAAAACTCCTTTAACAAACAGTTCAGTTACAGAGAATTGTGTTTATTTCAAACTATTGTCTCCCCTTTATTCTTGGTAATCTGCATTTCTATGTTTTGTACCTGACTGTGCTATGTCCACCATAAAGGGAGTGAGTAACATCCACATATCTTCTTCATCTGTGCTTTTAATCACATATCACTAAAAGCCATACTGATCGCTGCCCTCGTAGTTTACAGCAACAAAGGAGAACAAGGGTCTTTCTTGAACACACTGAAACATGGCGTTAGTTCTGTGTCCATATTGTGGTCTGCAAATTGCGGATAGAAGGGAATTCACTGTACTGGTACCTGAGGGCCTCTTACATGGGATTTTGTAGGATTTTACATCGTCTCATCTTCTTTCCATTCAGGTTCCTACAATATAGGATCCGCTCAGTGGAGATCTTCTATATACGATCCTTCTCCTGATTGACCCATCAAGGATGAATAAGGACAGGGACAAGATGGCGGAGAGTATAATAAATCTCACCCTAGAGATCCTCTTCCGGCTTACTGGAGAGGTGAGAGATTCTGATGATGTCACATTACATCATCTTATCTATGTTACTAACAGATGGACATGACTGGAGAGGTGAGGGACTCTGGAGATGTATGGAGTGATATTTATTACTGTGTCTCTCCATAACCAGGACTACACAGTAGTGAAGAAGACCTCTAGTGAGCGCTGTCAGGACCCTGTGTCTGAAGGATGGGGAAGAACCCTGAGCCCAATCACAGGGCCTCCACCTCACCCCCTGATACATGAGGAAATCAATAGAGAGAAGATCCTAGAACTCACCAACAAGATGATTGAGCTGCTGACTGGAGAGGTGACACTGCTGGGAATGCTGGGACATTATACAGGAACGCTATGAAGGGATCTGGGTGATGACTGTATCATTGTGTTGTCAGGTTCCTATAAGGTGTCAGGATGTCACCGTCTATTTCTCCATAGAGGAGTGGGAGTATTTAGAAGGACACAAAGATCTGTACAAGGACATCATGATGGAGGATCACCGGCCCCTCACACCACCAGGTAATAGACATGACTAAATCCACACGTCCTCTCATTATCTGTATGTAAGGAATGAATTCAGTCACTGGATGTGTTTCCTACAGTTAAGGAAGAGAGAAGAACACCGGAGAGATGTCCCAGTCCTCTTCTTCCACAGGATGGTTCAGAAGAACATCACAATGTCCCACAGGATGATCAGGTAGATGGAGATAAGGTCTCATGAAATGTCCCCTATGATGTGTAGAAGGCTGGAAGATCTTGTGTTCAGTCTTGTTTTATCCACCAGTATTATATGTTTTATCCTTGTATAATGAGAAAGTTGGAGATGGCAGGATTACAGCTGACCATAGAAATTACATGATGTCTGGTTATGGAGACTGCTAGTCGGAATAAGTAACCAACATGTTGGATTTATACACCTGCAGATATTTTGGTCAGGTAACACTTGCTCTCCGTTTTTGGTTGTCATGTTCAAGGGGTTGTATGGGTTCAGAGCTGAACCTGGACACAACCCAATCTGCACTCATTCACCTTGAATGAATGGAGCATCAGAGCTTTTTACACTCTAATGCTCCCCCTTGCCCTGCTCTGAATCGCAGAAGGCAAGGTAACCTTTTAATTACTGATCTTTCCTGGTCATACAAAACATTCCACATGACTTCTCCAACCATCTGATGACTTTTACATTATTTCTTTCACAGAAGATAAAGGTTGAAGATCTGAACAATATTAATCCTCCAGAGACAGCTGTGAGGGGTGATGAGCAGAGTATAGAGGACATTCCTACAGTTAACCGCCCAGGTGAGTAGTGACCACATATAAAGCAGGGAACATCCCTCAACCTACAATATGAATTGGTGCTTGGGTAGGCAGCCATTGTATGTTGAAACCATAGCTCTATGGAAACAGATCATGTAGAGATGAGCAAATGGATTTGTTATGAACTTCACAAAACAACTTCTGCCAAATGAATCTGACGTTTTGCTGATTAGCTTTGTTATTATACTGTGAAAATTGGAGGGAAAAGGGGCAGAGAGGATGTAGATGGAGGATCACATGAGCCTGGGAGGGAGGAGGTGTCCCCTAATTGGCTCAAATGCTGACAGACCAGGGGGCAAGATTTTGGCAGGTCTTGAATCTCCTAAGGTTGCTCAAAAGCCACAGACGCTAGTCTCAATTTAGCTTGCAATGTGAGAGGACATGTTTGATGTGTCTGGTAAAAAGGAATGAAAGACACAAGCCAGCAATCTTTGGCTTATGTTGGCAATTCATGCCCTGCCGGTTATTCGACTCCGTGATTGTATCCTACTGATGTTTATTTTCTGGTTATGTTTTTGTCAGTCTGTCCTTTTACCTCCTTTTTGGTTTAGAGTCCTGCACTTAGTAGAGTAGGGACCGTCATCCAGTTGGGGGCCGCCATTTCATCCAAGTAGGTAGGGACAGTGACATGTTTGGGGACTATGGGCTACACTGATCCCTACCTGACATGACTGCTAATTATTCTAGTTCAATGCAAAGCATTCTACTACTGTATTAATATACCAGTTCAACGCATTATACTGTTGCATCAATCTACCAGTTAAATTTAATACATTGTACTATACCGGTTTAATTCAATGCATTATACTGTATTAATTGTATTAATGCACCATGTAAATTAAACACAATATACTTTTCCATTAACATACTAGTTAAATTGAATATACATTTTATAAAGTTCAACGCATTATATTGTTGCGTTAATATACTAGTTAAATTCAACGCATTATACAGTTTTTTTACTATACAATTTTAATTCAATGCATTATACTGCTGTGTTATTATACCAGTTAAATTAGGCTAGAGCTATATGGCATGTGGCAACACAGGCTAGAGCTATATGGCTACATATTATGTAATATTCTATGATGTCGCACTGCAATGTGTCATACTGTAACCCGACAGTAGCAAAAAATCCAGACACGCTGGATTTTGTGTCTCAAGTTACATGCAAAATTTACTCCATTGACTTCGCTATAAGTCGCGCATGACATATGGCTCAACTGTAACATACCTGCAGCTAAATTACAGCTTTAAAATAGTAATGCGACAACTGCATGTCGCAATGCAGATCTAGCCTTATGCTGTTAATTTACCAGTTAAATTCACCGCATTATACTGTTGCATTAATAAATCAGTACAATAAGTTTTACTGTTGCGTTAAAGGGATTGTGATCTTATCCTCTATTGATGACCTATCCTCAGCCCGCCAATCAGCTGTATGAAGAGAATGCAGTGCAGCCATGGTAAAAGTGGCTCTCGAGGAATATACAGAGGAGGGAATCGTGAAGGGGCCAAAGAGCCCATGATGACATCAAAGTCTAATTAAGTGGCATGGAGGGTGAGGACTATGACGATGATGGTGTGTTGAATAGGACCCGTCAGCTATATCTGGGCACTGAGGAGGAGGTTACATCTGAGGAAGAGGGAGGTGGCGGCAATAAGAAACAGAGGCCGTGTATGGCTGAAACCTAAAAAGAAACAAAAAAAACGGCCAGTCTAGATCTATTATTATTGTGGTTAGTTAGTTAGAACTGGTGTTGCTGCTTGTACTATGGGCACAGGCTCAAAACTTGGCAGACCTAGGCCAAGCTCGGCTGCTGTCTGTTAGCTGTGTGCGAGTATGTCCTGTATGGCATTTTTTTTGTCTCCACAAAGCCGGCACACAAAACCACAGCCGTGTGCAAGATCTGCAGGGTGAAAATAAGTCATGGGTGTTCCAAAACGAAAATAGGTACCAGGGCTCAACTGCAGCACATGAGGCGGCATTACCGAATCTTTTGGGAAAATAGAAGAGGCCAGCATTACCAGTCAGAAGAAGTCTGCCCTCCTTCTCCTGGTCTTCTTGGTGGCAGCCAGAGCACATCCCCCAACAGTACAGTGTTCTTGTCATCATTAACTTTTCCTGCTCATACACCTTCCGTTCCTTGTGCTCCAGTCCATCGTGAGACATCCATAATGGTCATATCTGCAGGGAACCTGCTGTGAGAAAACCACTCGTGACCAGCAGTTAGCGTGTGTGGAAGTTGGACTCCCACCCATCCAAATTGGTGGAGGTGCAATTGCTAATGTACCAGTTAGCTGTGGCAAATGTCATGCTTTTCTCCGCCTTTGGAAAATTGTAATTCAGCAGGTCAGCATTAGTCCCTCTGGCAATTAGCATTAGCATTAGTCCCTCTTTCTGGAAATGTGGCATGCTGCCACACCTTCACCAAAAATCTAATTCAGCAGGCATTACTCCCTCTGGCCAGCCGTCAATTCTCCAAGTGTGGTGCAGTTCCGTGCCTTCACCCAAGTTGTATTCATCAGGCAGTACTACTGGCCAGCTGTCCATAAAATGTATCTTGTTATTCTATTCTCCAAATGTGGCGCAGTTCACCCAAATTTTATTCTTCTCTTTGGCATTCCTACTATTTGCCAGTTGTCTCATCGTTTTCCAAATTTGAGCAAAATTATCCCGTGTAAGCGTCCAAAACATTATATTTGTCAAAATGAGTGAGGCGCATGGATCCATGAGGATGTCCACACACGGAAATCTGGCGGATGATAATGAATAGTTCAGTCATTGCTGACAGTGGTTGTTTTTCGGTGGCTCAAGAAAACAGCTGCCGCTGTCTGCCTGGTCATCATGTTCCATATTGTATTGAAGTTAATACCACCACAACTACTACAACAACTACATTTGGTGGCAAGTTTTTTAAGATTGCATTTTACTCATTTTGGGCTAAAAAAATATTTTTTTTCAATTGGTCTTTATTAAAAATATTGAGCCATTCTGTCAGAAAGGGTTAACCGTTTGTCTAGCTGTGTGAATCGTACTTTTTCGTTTATTTTTTGCCAGTCATCTAATAATCCTTATCTCTAATTTACTGAGGTCAGAAACACTTATTTAAGCCACATTCTTATCAGTAAGATAAGAACTGAGCTATAATGAGTGTTTGTTTTATAAGGTCAGAGATAAGGAGCCCATCAGTTCCATCCCTGATGGAAGACAGAGAAAATTCAGATCCCTCTATTGAAGCATCGCAACTCTGTACAGAAAAAAGGATTCCATATTTGTATGACCAATTAAAAAAAATAAATTATAGCTTAAAATTAGTACAATATAATAAAAAATGCCGCCAATAAAAATATTACTTTATTATAAATATATTCCCAAATAACTTTCATTAGTTATAATGGCTTGTTTTTTGGGGGGAGTAATCATCAGGGGAAATAAAATGGCCACTATCCTATTAGTACACACAAAACCTGTCCTAATCACACAGCAGGATGAGTTACTTCACAACACTGAAGTAAAGAGCTGCCTCATCTTACTCTCTACTCTACAGGGATTATGATCCTGAATACAGATAAGAACTTTAGCTGAATCTCTTTAGGAATAGAGTTCATGAGGAGACATGAAGCACAGAGAGAAGGTGGAGATGTGACTAATGAACAGCAGCACTTGTATGCAGCCTCCATTACCACAGCCTCACATTACCTCAGTCTGTCCTGTCCGTCATCTCTGTACTTCATGTCTCCTCATGAACTCCATTCCTACAGAGATTCAGCTGAAGATCTTATCATCTGTATTCAGGATCATAATCCCTGGTGAGCAGAGAGGAGGATGAGGCAGCTCTTTAGCTCAGTGTTGTGAAGTAACTTGTCCTCCTGTGTGATTAGGACAGGTTCTGTGTGTACTAATAGGATGACAGTCGTTTTATTTGTCCTAATGATTGCTCCCAAGACAAAACAAGCCATTGTAACGAATAAAATGTATTTGGGAATATATTCATAATACAGTAATATTGAAGTATTTTCATTTTCTTCATTCCTGGAGAATCCCTTTTAAGGAGGAGCAAGTGAGGGAGAGAATTTTTTTTTTTTAAAGAGAAAAATATGAGTCTTGGAAAACTCTGTGTTATATGCCAATTTTCAGGCCAATTGGGGCAGTTTTGATTCAGGAAGAATCCTATTGGACCCAAATCTAATTTTAGTCTGATTTTTTTATATAGTATTGGACCCGAAAAACAAATTTTAAGAAGTTCACTCTGCAAAGTAATTGGTTCCGAAGCCCCAAAATGTCAGCCTGAAATCAGATAAAAAGGATTAAAGCAAATTAAGCACAAAATGAATACAGATAAACCAGGTCAGAAGAAGCATCTGCGTCACTTTCTACAGTGTGGCTGACACCGTAATGGTGAACGTTGCCTGGTACTGTTAGGGGCTTTATGGCTGATAGATGTAGGACTGACGGGCACTGTTAGCAGATATTGTAGGTGAAACTAGGTGGAACGTTGACATTATGACTGTCACAGGCCTGCTGCTGTTTATCTGCCCCACTAACACATCCCTGTACATTGCTGTACTGTACATGCTGATTGGTTGAAGAAAACCTCCTGATGTGAGTGCTGATTGGATATTTTCTCATAACCAATCACCCTGTGAAAGATTTACGTCAGTGTGTGCTGTTGTCACTGCCAGAACAGTCCCACCTCGGGCCATCATTCAACCTCTGATGGTCTATAAGAGTCCTTCTCAAGTTGAGTTTATTGCTTCCTGTGTACACCTTATGTAGATTGCTTGTACGGTAGTCTGCAAGATTTTTTTTAGACTAGACTATATAGTGTATCAGCCCTTACCTTAGCAACTCTTCAAAATTGTAGTATTCTTTCACTACTTTTCTAATCATCTTGACTAGAGAAGCTTTATTGGCTTTTTTGTTTTGGCCCTGAAATGGACAAAAAAATGCCCTCTGATTTAGTGAAATCCTTCGTTCTTTTAAGGTAAGTTTACAATATCTGCTGTTCGAAAGAGAGAATACAGAAACCAAGTCTTCTCTGAGTTTCCTCAAGGACCATCAGGATAAAAGAGGATAATCTACCCGCTTCTTTGGCCAACAACCCGTCTGTTGCTTAAGGAAGATCTATACAATTGACCATAGTCTCGTGTAGCCTGTTATTCCCCCTTCCCGGTTACAGCACTGTGTACTGGCAGGCAACATTGTCCCTTTCTTAGGCAATTGGATGGCTCGCTCACTGTTTCTCTAATCCCATCTTCATTTATCTAATTCTCAGCGACATCGAGTTGCCAAGGCAACCAGGGCCCAAAAATGACACCAGGTTTGGTGGTGAATGCACATTCCGTCCCATGGCATTGTTCGTGACCACACTCATGCCTTGTTCTTCTGACTGTCTTCCTCTTACTCTTGGCTACGTTTCTGATTTTGTTCCCGTTTTTTCTTATGGACTGTTGCATCTCCTGATAATGGCCCTTGGCCCAATGCAGACTTTTCCCAATCAGCACTACTACCGCCAATTCATGAATATCCTAGTGGCCACAACCTGGGAACCTTCCCGCAGCAAAGTCCTTACCTTTTTGCTGGAGTAAAGTGATAATCAGGGGATTCCTTAGACTCTACGTCACAATTTAGCTCGCACCAAAAAATTACAGCTTGGAGAATCCACGAGTTCCATAAAATCAAACATTTAGAAAATATTCTAAAAAGCTATGTATATATATAACTTCTGAGCGCAAGAGGTAACACTATATGGCAACCCACAGTGTTGATCAAAAGCAAGGGTTTGTCACCTGTTCTTCTAACTATGAACTCTTGATCAGCAGTACTAAGAGGATTGTAATGGCAGAGCCAACATCAGGGCAGAGTAAACAGCAAAAGTCTTTAATTGAACACTAGATCTTACCTATTGGTCAATAAAGATATCCTGGCCCAAAACATTTACTATGAATTACATCAGAAACTGTCAGAAACACTAGCTTATAGCCATGAGTTCTTCATACATGACCATACTACACTTTCTCTCTGTCCTGTTCTCTGCTGAAGTGTACGCAGCTGTAAGGGAGTAGGTGAGACAGACACCACCTAATTGCACTGACCTACGGGTCCCGTTATGATTCTCCGCTAAGCATTTCAATAGAAAAAAGAGACGATAGACACACCGAAACATGAACCTATGAAAATTCTGGTTTCTGCACAAAAGTGAAAACCTTCAAGAGAACATCCTCCTGACCTAACATCATGATATAATGGTTTCCGATGATCTTGACTCTGAGGTCTACTGTCAGATTGTTATCTGTTTTGCCACCACTGTTCCAGTTAGTCAAGAATGGAATTAGATTTTAAAGGTTATTTTATTCAAAAATAATACAATGAATTTTATTCTTGGCAGATGACTGTACCAGAAGCTCAGAGGAAGACCTGCTATCTTCAGCTCTTACAGCAAATAATTGTGGTATGACAGAGGACACATTTAAAGAGCATGCCGTTGTCCCATATACACCTTCAGCTGAACATAGCAACAATCCATCCTCTGATCTTTTTCAATGGATCCAATCTTTTGATTCATCACAGACTGTTAAGCAAATCAAAGATCAACGAGGAGGTGAAAATCAACGAGCTCACACAGGGGAGAAGCCATATTCATGTTCAGAATATGGGAAATGTTTTATGATGAAATCAGATCTCTTTAAGCATCCGAGAAGTCACACAGATGTAAAATCATTTTCATATTCAGATTTTGGGAAATGTGCTATACAGAAATCCAATCTCATAAATTATCTAAGATTTTGTGTGGATGAAAAGCCATTATTGTGTTTAGAATGTGGGAAGTGTTTTATACACAAACCAGATCTTGTTAGACATCAGAAAATTCACAAAGGGGGGAAGTCATTTTTGTGTTCAGAATGTGGCAAATGTTTTCTCCAGAAATCAGATCTTATTACACATCAGAGAATTCACACAGGGGAGAAGCCATTTTCATGTTCAGAGTGTGGGAAATGTTTTGCTTTCAGATCATCTTTAATTGCCCATCAGAGAACTCACACTGGGGAGAAGAGATTTTCATGTTCAGAATGTGGGAAATGTTTTACTCATAAATCAACTCTTGTTACACATCAGAGAATTCACACAGGGGAGAAGCCATTTTCATGTTCAGAATGTGGGAAATATTTTGCTTCTGAAAACTACCTTGTTACCCATCAAAGAACTCACACAGGGGAGAAGCCATTTTCATGTTTAGACTGTGGGAGACGTTTTAATCAGAAATCAACTCTTGTTACACATCAGAGACTTCACACAGGGGAGAAGCCATTTTCATGTTCAGAATGTGGAAAGTGTTTTGCTCAGAAATCACCCCTTGTTACACATCAGAGAATTCATATAGGGGAGAACCCATTTTCATGTTCAAAAAAAGTAATGTTTTAATACAAATGAGATTTTCTTTCCTATCAGAAATGCACAGGGGATAGGCAATTTTTATGTTCACATTGTCAAATTTCATGTTCACATTTTCATTTTTCACCTTTCTAAACACATAGAAGTTGTCCTATCTTTCAGTTACAGGCAAAGTCAAGAGAATGGTAAAGCAATAAGGAGCACAAAATAATGATTAAGAAATGTATATGATTACTAATAAATGTCATCCAAAAAGCTAACAGAATCCAGATAACGCACCTATAGATCCACCATGTGCATCAAATATTTCACATGAACAAACTTATCACTTATGAATAAACATTTGCTTTTACGTCTTCTATCCTTGTGTTTGAGTCTATCTTTCTTCATCCTTTGGGCTCATGCAAAAGAACATATTTATTTCCATGTCCATTCCGTTCTGTGTGCATTTCATTTTCGTATATGTTCATATGGCTGTTCCGCAAAAAAATAGAACATGTCCTATTATTGTCTGAATTACGGACAGGATAGGACTGTTCTATTAGGGGCCAGCTGTTCTGTTCCGATACGAAATGTGCATGAACCCTTTAACTGTTGCCTTAGAAACTAAGGAGTTGCAGGAGAGCTAGTAGGCGTTTTGTGTATAAAATGTGAGTGCTGAATTACATTGTGTCTCATAGGCTATGGAATTTGTTTGAACACTTTATTTTGTTTGAAAACTATATTTTAATATAAACCAATTACACCACTGAGCCAGGCTAAGGAGTTTCTTATCCATCTCATTGCTACAATTGTGGTGTCCCTGCCGCAAATTTTAGTGTGTTTGTAGTGTGTACACTCTGTCCCATGGGCTGTATGTGAAGAGAGCAGTGGGAGGCTCCTAGTGGCTAGGTACCACCCTGCTATGTTGTAACATAAAGTGAATTAGAAAGATTTGAGAATGAATAAGCTTACACAGGCTATGTTAATAAATATATTTACTAAGTGATTAAAAATACGATAACACAAAGAAATCACATACACAATAATAAAAAGTAAATAAATATCACTAGCCTAAATGGGGTGGAGACTCCATCGATCATGCTATAACCCATGGCTGTCTATCCCGTTATAACACATGACCGACACCTCAGAGTGTACAAGAGAGATAGGGCAATTGTACTCACATCCTACCTAGAATGGAGAGCCTGATGGAGTCTCCTAGGGGAATGTGTGTCATAATGTTTTAACCTGTTAGCCCCTCTTCCAGTGTACAGTAAGCATGTCTCTGAGATCACTCAGGATTGTGGTCTTATCAGCACAATGGGGGATGGGTACTATCTCTAACCCACTTCATTACAAGGGAAACTTATGAACTATTACACAGAGTATTAAACAGAATTAAAGGGGAGAACCAATCAGTACTTAAAAATACCCTTACAATGCATATGTCTATGGTGAACAGGAAGAGAGAACTACGTGTGCTTTTCCACTCATACAGTTGATCCGGTTCCGCAAATCATTGTTCACAATGAAGCAGCCATAAGTGAGGTATGTGGCCAAAGAATGTCCACTTCTATGCCTTTCTCTGACTCTTCCAGTCTCTCTGAATTTCTGTTGCAACCTGCTGATGTTACTCTTTGACACTCTAAGCTCAGTGGCCACTTTCGTCTGAGAACATCCTGCTTGAAGCCTCGCAATGGTGAGGTACTGTTGATCAATCATTAGGTGTCGTCTTGGTCTCATGATGTCAAAATGTGAACAGCATGATGAGAAGGACTGTTCACATACCAATTCTAATTGAACCAGGTAATTTATTGGGGGCGATTCATGGATCAATCACCTGTTGTGAATTTTGCTGTTCAGCTCCTTGTTAAAGAACAGCAAGTTGTGCAAAAAGTACTGAAACATTGAACAGTTGTGCATTCAAAAGTTTGGAGAGGGTCACATTAAGTTCAATGGTAAAGTTTAGAGTTCATTTTAGGTTCATCCTGAAATTTCATCCACAATATAAATATTAGAATTGGGTTCATTCACATTGGGGATCTGATCTGAGGTCTGATTGGAGGTCCTATTAACATTGGGAGTCTGGGGCTCTGAGCTGAGGTCTAATTAACATTGGGGGTTTGGTTGGAGGTCCAATCTGAGGTCTGATAGGGGTTCATTTAAATTGAGGGTCTGATGAGAGGTCTGATTATAGGGTCTCAGAGATCTTATTAACATTGGGAGTCTGACTGGGGCTCTGAGCTGGGGTCTGATTAACATTGGGATCTGAGGTCTTTTTTTTATTATTTTCCTCCTGTCTTATGGGCAAGTGCGTCTTATAGGGTGAAAAATATGGTATTATGATTTAATTGAAAAGAAACCTTAATAAATACTTTTTCTTTGCATTACCATATTCTGATAGCCATAACTTTTTTTATTTTTCACTCTTCATATAATTTCATTTTTTTGTGGGTGAAACATGACAAAAAACAGCATTCACAGCATAAAATTTTATATTTTAATAGTTCGGACATTGTTGGACGCAGCGATGTTGTAGTTTGTTTATTTGTAGATGTAAAATTGGGAAATGCGGATGATTTAAAATTTTAATTTTTTTGATTATTTTTTGTAACTTTCAAGGGACATATCAAAACTTTAGATAAGTGGAGGTCTGAGCACTGAGACCCCTACCACTCCCTAGAGTGAAGGGTAAGAAGAGTATGCATATTTTGCCCTCTCTCCTTACTACACGAGATCGGAGCGACACAGGCCCATAGACTTTCTATTAAGTTCACCTTACTTCCTGTCAGGTGAGGGGAGAGAGCAACATATGCATGCTCTTCTCTCCACTTGGCCTAGGGATTGTGGGGGTCTCAGCGTTCAGACCCCCACCAATCTAAACTTGCCCCTATAACATATCAAACATTTCTTCAAAGTACAGTGTCACTTTCAATTTTCTACGGGACTTGATCATGTGATCGCTTGTCCCATAGACTACAGTAGAATGCAGTCTATGGGATTTCACAGGCTGCCTCAGGCTCAGCTTTGCGAGCAGTTTGCTATGACAGGCCAAGGAGTCTTCACAAGGCACCAGGCTGTCATAGCAACAGATTGGAGCCCCACAATATCACCACTAGGCTCCAATCAGAAGGAATCCTTTGCCTCTGTCTAACCCCCACAGATGCTGTGGTCGCTATTGACAGCGGTATCTGATGGGTTAAATGACTGGGATCAAAATCATCTCCATTCCCAGTTATTACCAGAGCTTGTCATCTGTATTATACATTCAGCACCTGCCATATATAAAAGAGATCAGTGTGTGAACCCACTCCAGCTTATCCCAGTTAAAGCTTATCATGTACAGCTATGTCATGCTTCATTACAGGGTTAAACTCACATGTGCAAAAAATAGTGTCAGGTCCTGAAGAACCAAAATAACCCGAAATGATAAATCAGTACCAGATAAGATATAGCTAATATCATGTATAACACAACTGCTACATGTACTGTGTTCTGCTGCATGCACATAACAGGGCTGGGCTATGTGGCATTTTCCACAAAGCCTTCGTACATAGACATAACACAGAGACAGCTCTGCTACATACACGTCACACAGAGACAGCTCTGCTACATACATGTCACACAGAGGCAGCACCGCTACATACACATCACACAGAGACAGCTCCGCTACATACACGTCATACAGAGACAGCTTCGCTACATACACGTCACACAGAGACAGCTCCGCTACATACACGTCATACAGAGACAGCTTCGCTACATACACGTCACACAGAGACAGCTCCGCTACATACACGTCATACAGAGACAGCTTCGCTACATACACGTCACACAGAGACAGCTCCGCTACATACACGTCATACAGAGACAGCTTCGCTACATACACATCACACAGAGACAGCTCCGCTACATACACGTCATACAGAGACAGCTTCACTACATACACGTCACACAGAGACAGCACTGCTACATAAACAACACACAGAGACAGCTCCACTACATACACGTCATACAGACACAGCACTGCTCCATTCACACATCCGTGGACCATGGTCTGTGAAAACCTGTCCTGCTGAGTGCATGAGCCCACGGCGTAATTGGTTTCTATGCTGCTGTATAGATCATATGAGTGTATTACTGTACAGCAGCGGTGGCTTGAAGAGAACGGCGTCATAGCCACTAATAACAACATGCGCTTGTGCACTCGGCAGGATGGGTTTTCATGGGCCAGGGTCCACAGATGTGTGAATGAGGCCTAATTCCATCCTGATGCGACACAAACTTCAGGTCATCATCACTGATCACAACCAGCACAGCATATTCCTACACACACTGAGCACCAACTGGTCATGTGACACTTGACTCCACCCACACATGATCACATGGTCATGACATCATGAAAGGTCCTTTAGCCCACTAGTCTCCCCCTGCCCAATACATGTAGTGTACAGCGGTGCAGCTGGAGGTATGTGTACAGTCACTGATGACATCAGGGAATGCTTTTTTGCGGGATGATTTGTATTTTTTTACGGAACTGATACATTAATGGGATGTGCAGATCTGGTATACTGATGATCTGTCCTCATAGTAATTACAGCTGCTTGTCCCAGTCAAGTGAATGTATTAAGGGTCCATTCACACAACCGTAGGGTCGCCTTGCCCGTGTTGCAGACCACAAACAGCAGACAACAGCTGTGTGAACGTCCTATTATATTTCAGACCCAATGACCTGAATGGGTCCACAATCCTCAATATACAGCCAAAAATAGGACATGTCCTACCTTTTGAAGAATGGAGGCATGAATCGGAAGCTCGCGAAAAAACACGGAAGCCCTTCCGTGGGCTTTCTGGTGCGTGCCGGCACATCATGGTCCACAGTTCGGTCGTGTGAATGGACCCTTACTCTGCGCCTCCTTAACAAGCGAGACAATGCAAAGGTACTTCTGAAGCACAAGAAGTGATCCACGAACACATGACCAGCTTCAAATTGGACTCTCTGAGGGCCCCTCTCCCTTAGCCTCAGGAACAGATCTGCCTAGGAAGGTGCAGGTAAAAGTATTCCCGAAAAAAGAATTATAAGTAATGATCAGTAAGATCAGAAGAGTAAAAATCACCTAACTCACCATCCACAACCGAACCAGAAAATGTCTTATGGCCTAAAAGCCATACAGGTCCTTGAAGAACAGAGGTGTCCACATCAAGTCTCTGATACTGTCCCCACCTCATACAGTGTTCCATACCGTTCTCGTATAACATTATTTATGGAAATGTTCTAATATTGAGCAAGAAAATGCTCTACAAATTTTCAGGCACATGTTCACACCTGACACCATTGGTCATTGTTGAGAATCCCCCCTCCCAAATGACCAATGGTGTCAGGTGTGAACATGTGTCTGAAAATTTGTAGAGCATTTTCTTGCTCAATAGTAGAACATTTCCATAAATAATGTTCTACGAGAACAGTCCTATTGATGACACTTATTTCCAAAATCTCAGACAGTTGTGCTTTCACGGTAGGATCACCTATGTGTTTAGAATTATAGTATGTGAACAGAAAAGTTCAGAAGGCAGGAAGTGAAAAAACAAAAATGGAAAATTGTTCAGGACTGAAAGAGTTAAAATGTACAAGAGAAAGAGAGTGTGAAGTCTGGACATTTATCTATTTCCCCTATGCAAAGTTATACATTTCTTACTTTATTTCATTTGGAAAGGTTAACTTGCACTGTTTAATACTGTGTAACTGCATTTATATGTTGTGATATATATATCCTGTTCATTATCACTGTATTTGCAAGGCTCTGTGGAAAGGGTTAATGAATACTAAGAGACTGTTAGGACCTTGAATAAGAAGCTGGTAATTTTCCACAACTGTCATAGAGTTTAAAGAAGAGCCTGTTTTGGAGGGAAAAGGCCAGACTTGTTTACCACCAAAACCAGACAGTCTGACCTCTTGAATGTCTGGTTTAGCTATGTTGTTATGTCTGGAAACTTGTTTTTGTCTGGAAAAACTGCTTTCCAGACTTATTTATTTTACCTCACGTTCACATCAGCATTACTGGTACCTGACGGCCTCTTATAAGGGATTTTGTAGGATGTTACATTGTCTCATCTTCTTTCCATTCAGGTTCCTACAATATAGGATCCGCTCAGTGGAGATCTTCTATATAAGATCCTTCTCCTGATTGACCCATCAAGGATGGATAGGGACAGAGACAAGATGGCGGAGAGTATAATAAATCTCACCCTAGAGCTCCTCTTCCGGCTTACTGGAGAGGTGAGAGATTCTGATGATGTCACATTACATCATCTTATCTATGTTACTAACAGATGGTGACTGGAGAGGTGAGGGACTCTGGAGATGTATGGAGTGATATTTATTACTGTGTCTCTCCATAACCAGGACTACACAGTAGTGAAGAAGACCTCTAGTGAGCGCTGTCAGGACCCTGTGTCTGAAGGATGGGGAAGAACCCTGAGCCCAATCACAGGGCCTCCACCTCACCCCCTGATACATGAGGAAATCAATAGAGAGAAGATCCTAGAACTCACCAACAAGATGATTGAGCTGCTGACTGGAGAGGTGACACTGCTGGGAATGCTGGGACATTATACAGGAACGCTATGAAGGGATCTGGGTGATGACTGTATCATTGTGTTGTCAGGTTCCTATAAGGTGTCAGGATGTCACCGTCTATTTCTCCATGGAGGAGTGGGAGTATTTAGAAGGACACAAAGATCTGTACAAGGACATCATGATGGAGGATCACCGGCCCCTCACATCACCAGGTAATAGACATGACTAAATACACACGTCCTCTCATTATCTGTATGTAAGAAATGAATTCAGTCACTGGATGTGTTTCCTACAGTTAAGGAGGAGAGAAGAACACCGGAGAGATGTCCCAGTCCTCTTTTTCCACAGGATGGTTCAGAAGAACATCACAATGTCCCACAGGATGATCAGGTAGATGGAGATAAGGTCTCATGAAATGTCCCCTATGATCTGTAGAAGGCTGTGAAGATCTTGTGTTCAGTCTTGTTTTATCCACCAGTATTATATGTTTTATCCTTGTATAATGAGAACGGTGGAGATGACAGGATTACAGCTGACTACAGACATGTTGTCAGGATCTTCTCACAATTTTCTGGCTATTGAGGTGGCTGTTCAGAATAAGGAACCAACAGGCTGGATTTACACAGGAGACCTTCAGATATTTGGATCAGATAACTCCTGCTGTCCAGTCACTTCTGCCGTCAGTCTAATTACTGATCTTTATCATATAAAACCGTTTACAAGATGTCTCCAACCGTCAGATGACGTCTACAATATTTCTTTCACAGAAGATGAAGGGTGAAGATCTAAACATTATATATGTTACAGAGACAGATGTGAGGGGTGATGAGCAGAGTATAAAGGACATTCTTGCAGATAACAGCTCAGGTGAGTAGTAACCAGTATATAAAGCAGGGGATAATATATACAAGGTTTAACAATTAAGTTTGCAAATTTATAGTGGTAAAAGTTCTACATACCTCATTGTTGAGTTTCATTGTGGTTGCCTTCAAAGTAGTGATGATCGAGCACCGTAGTGTTCATGTGTCGGGTCGAACACTAGCCGGTGCTCCAGTCTTCGACCGAGCACCCGAGCAGAATGGAAGTCAATGGGAGAACCCGAGCACTAAACCAGGCACCCCATGCTCTGCAGAAGGGAGGGTGTCTGTTTTCACTGAAATGGTTTGGGAACAGCATGGGGGGGGATGTCTGGATACATCTTGGACTCCAAAGTCGCTGCTGTTAACGATATTGTCCGGGTATTACACCACTTTTACGGAATGACAAGAATACCCCCCAAAACCGAAGATAACATTGATTTTAGAGGAAATATTGTTAGGAAACATATATTTATTTGTATATAAAGCACAAGTGCTGCCAAAAATTACAAGGAAGAGGCTCTCCGATACAACCGGTATATGACATAAAGGAGGGCCTCATTCACATTGTGGTACAATTGTTCATGTTGTGGGACTCCTACACTCATAAAGCCTATGCACAAAGTGAAAGGGCTGCTAAAAATTACAAGGAACAGGCACTCCAATACACAGATAATGTCGCCTTGATTAGCGGCAGAAAAAAATACACAGGATTTCAGGTATTTAGGATACAAAAATATTATAATGCACATGCTGCGCAGGTGGTGGTAGGGTCAGGCAAACTTACATTATTTTTGCCCCAAAAGAAAAAAAATATATTGTAGCCAGGTAGAACAACAATCCTTAAAAGGACTTTTGGGTCTTTTAAACAGAACAACTAGTCCTGCCTAGCCAAATCCTATCCCTACACTATCTGTGCCTCCTTGTGCAAACGTTATACAGCAGACGCAGCCCAGGTAATGTCGCCTTGATTAGCGGCAGAAAAAATGACACCGGATGTCAGGCATATAGGATACACAAAGGTTATAATGCACAAGCTGCACAGGGGGTATTAAGGTCAGGCCACCTTGCACAATTTTAACCCCCCACAAAAAAAATATATTGTAGCCAGATATAATTGCCCTTAAAAGGATTTTTGGGTCTTTTCAACAGAAAAACTAGCCCTGCCTAGCGATTTTCTATCCCTACACTATCTGTCCCTCCTTGCAGCAGCTCTCCCTGACTCGGACTGAGCCAGTCACATGTCACCGGGTTCTGTGCATCTTATAAAGGGAATACTAGTGAGCACTTCCATAATGGAAGCACTCGCTAGTATGTCGGAGGAGGGATGAGTGAAGCGCTGGTAGCGCCTTACTATACTTACCCCTCCTCCTGCTCCCTCCTCTCAGGGCTTGCACTTCTGTGTCCTGACTGCCTGCAGCGTCAGGACCAGAGGTCGCAGTAATGCCTGAACAAGCGTCATGGATGACTGTTCAGGCAATTTTACCCTTTGAAAAAAAGGCTAATGCGTATGAATACGCATTAAGGCTTTTTCTGTAGTTAACCAGCCCACTGCACGCTGTGAATCTCATGGGCAGCACAGCAATACTGCTGTTGCCCAAAACATCCAATAGTAGAGCTTGTTATTGGGGAGGGAGGCTGCTCATTGGCTAGTTTCAGCGCGCTGCTTCTCCAGGCTGCTCCAGAGTTCCTGACTGTGTGGCTGGCCGAGGAAAGATCCATGGAGACCTGAGAGCAGCCTGTGAGGCCAACTGATGTCTGGGGACAAGCTGATAAGGAGCGGTGGACGGACAGCAGAGCACTGATCTTTGCTCTGCACCGGAGTAATGTGATCACTTAGATGCAGCGAGGACCGCATTCTTCTCACTGCAGAGCCAGCTGCCGACATCAGAGGTGAGGAGGTGACTACCAGACAAAAGGTCATCATAAGTCTGGAGTCTTGACACCGGAATGTGAAGTACGATGCCAAACTCTCCTGTGTTCTCCCTGTGTTAGGTGCTCAGCCAGAGCCTGCTGGTGCAGTGATCAGTGAGTCAGCAGGCTGAGCACCTGAGTCACAGGACTCACTGACCACTGCACCAGCAGGCTCCAGCTCAGGTGCTCAGCAAGAGCCTGTGGATTGACTGATCACTGCACCAGCATGCAGAGTGCAAGGGCTCGCTGGCTCAGTTGCTCAGCCAGGGCCTGCTGGTGCAGTGAGTCAGTGTATTTGCCTCATATAAGTCTATATCATGTTTATACAGTGCTCTGTGTATTCTGTATTTTTTGCCCCATTAGCATTATCCCCACCACCGTTGAGAGTGGGCGGGGAGCCCCAAGCTGAACTGCTGCACCAGGGCCCATGAGCCTTTAGCTACGCCCCTGCTCAACACTACTTCAAAGTACTCCCCTTGGGAAAATATGCATTGGTGCTGGCGCCTCTTTCACGCTTCAAAGCAATTTTGGAACGTTTTTTTTTTTTGAATGACCTTCTGCACTGCTGTCGTATTCTGTCATCATCTAAATGTCTTTTTTTCAGTGTTTTCTTTATTTTTGGGACAAGAAAAATGTAATTGGGGGCTAGATTTGGTGAATATCGATGGTGTTCCAATATCGTTATTTGTTTACTAGCTAAAGACTCCCTCACAGACAGTGCCGTGTGATCAGGAGTGCAACAGTCAAGACTTGTTCATGGAAAATAAAATTTGGGTCCTTTCCACTTAGCTTTTTCACGTAGCCTTTTCAGCACTTTCAGATAGAACACTTGGTTGACTGTTTGTCCAGTTGGTACAAATTCATAGTGAACTATCCCTCTAATATCATAGAACATTACCAACATTATTTTGACTTTTGTTTTGAACTGGCAAAACTTTTATTGTCAGTCTTCCATTGTACACTTTGCTGCTTCTTTTCAGGGTGGTATTGGTAGATCCATGTTTCTTCACCTGTGATGACACTGCCCAAAATATCATTTTGCTCCTTAAAAAGGTTTTGGCAAATTTCAACTCTCCTTTGCTTGTTTTCATTGTTGATTGTCTCGGGGGAACCATTTTTGCACACACCTTCCTCATGCGAAGATTTTCAGTTAAGAATTTCCTTACCGTTTCTTTGTCGAAAACATGACATGTGACCAGTGACATCATCCCAGGTCCTTCTCAGCTACTGCACCGATCACATGACCTGTGATGTCACCACAGGTCCTTCAACACTTACAATGCTTTAGATTTGATTGTATTGCTGTCCTGAGGACGGCAATACAATTGTATCTAGATGGCAGGCAGGACATTCGGGGCCCAGGAGGAAACATCAGGGGCCCAGGCCCCGAATGTTTTAGCCTAGCAATGCCCCTGCTTGGCTACATTTCTGAGTTTTTTTCTCATTTTATCTTGTGGCTTTTTGCATCCTTACCATCTCCTGATGATGGCCATTGGCTCCACTGCAGACTTCCCTACCATTGAGCACTATTGCCCAAAATCCATGATTATTCTAGCGACTGCAACCTGGGGATCTTCCTTCTGGAGTTAAGGTTGAAGGCCATGGGATTCCTTACAATCCATACAACAGTTTAGCTTGCACCCATGAATTACAGCTTAGAGAATCCACAAGTTCCATAAAATGGCACATTTAGACAATATTTAGAAGTTATTTTCGAATATAATTTCTGAGCACATGTGATAACATCCAGGGCATCCCACAGTTGATGATTAGAGATGAGAACATTTTCAGTTATGAAATTCATTTGCGATTTGTTTACTGGTTAAAGGTGAATTGCGTTATGGATTTCATTAACACGGACCATAACGCATTTCTATGACAGAATGCATAACGGAATGCCTTTAGAGGCATTTCGTTATTCATTCCGTCATAATAGAAGTCTATGGGCTGCATAACGGATCTGCCCCGTTTCCCTTACGCAGGAGAGGACTCCCGGAAACGGGACGGATCCGTTTTGCAGCCCGTAGACTTCTATTATGACGGAATGAATAACGGAATGTCTCTAAAGGCATTCTGTTATGCATTCCGTCATACAATTGCATTATGGTCCGTGGTAACAGAATCCATAACGCAATTCACCGTTTACCAGTAAACGAAGTGTGATCATCTTTATCATATAAAACCTTCTACAAGATGTCTCCAACCATTAGATGGTCAAAACCATCATCGTCAGATGGTCAAAACCATCATGAGGTGTACTGTAAGATTGAGACTGTTTTGCCACCACTGTCTTACTTAGTCAAAAATGGAATTAGGTTTTAAAGGTCATTTTATTCAAAAATAATTCAGTTTTATTCTTCGCAGACAACTGTGCCACAAGCTCAAAGGAACATCTTATATCTTCAGATCTTACAGAAAATGATTGTCGTATCACCGAGGACACATTTGAAGAGCATACAGTTCTACCACATATACCGCCCTCAACCTATCATAGCAATAATTTATCATCCGATCCTTTTCAATGGATCCAATCTTTTGATTCATCACAGACTGTTAAGCAAAACAAAGGCCATCGATGGGCTGAACATCCTAAAACTCACACAGGGGAGAAGCCATATTCATGTTCAGAATGTGGAGAGTGTTTTATGCAGAAATCAGATCTCATTAAGCATCATAGAATTCACACAGGGGAGAAGCGATTTTTGTGTTCACATTGTGGGAAATGTCTTATCCAGAAATCAGATCTTATTAAATACCTGAGATTTCACATGGATGAAAAGCCATTTCCGTGTTTAGAATGTGGGAAATGTTTTACCCTGAAATCAGCTCTTGTTATTCATCAGAGAATTCACACAGGGGAGAGGCCATATCCATGTTCAGAGTGTGACAAATGTTTTACTCATAAATCAGCTCTTATTGCACATCAGAGAATACACACAGGGGAGAAGCCATATTCATGTTCAGAATGTGACAGATGCTTTACTTATAAATCAGCCCTTGTTGCCCATCAAATAACTCACACAGGGGAGAAGCCATATTCATGTTCAGAATGTGGGAAATGTTTTACTAATAAATCAACTCTTGTTACACATCGGAGATGTCACACAGGAGAGAAACCATTTTCATGTTCAGAATGTGGGAAATGTTTTAGTCAGAAAGCAGTTCTTGTTACACATCAGAAAATTCACACAGGAGAGAAGCCATTTTCATGCTCAGAATGTGGGAAATGTTTTACTCAAAAATCAACTCTTCTTACACATCAGAGACGACACACAAAGAAGAAGCCATTTTCATGCCCAGAAGGAGTAATGTATTAATTATTGTTGAGCTAATAATAATTTACGGGAAATTCGATTAGTGGTGATGCCAAGTTTCCACGTGCTTCGTGGTATCAAATCGATTTTCCCTTAAATGGTGTAAAAAAAACACAAAAAAAAACTCATTCATTTGCTAGCAGTGGGCTGGTTGTGGCCGTCTTGATTGAAGATCTTGCACGAAATCCCATGTACAGTGACGAGCCACGTGAGATTTCGCTCCAGATCTTCAATCAAGATACCGATGGCCAGCCTGTCACAAGCCAATGAATGAGGTAAGTATGATGTCATTTATTTTTTTAATTTTACACTGTATTATTACTTTCAGATGCCTATTTACAAAGAAATGTGCTTCACGACGAAGTAATTCGTCACAAAGCAAATTTTTGGGTAAAATTCGGTGAAGCAGCCAAATCGAATTTTTTAATACTTCGCTCATCTCTAGTATCAATACAAATGAAATCTTGTTTCCTATCAGACATTCACAGGTGAGAGGCCATTTTTGTATTCTCAATGTTTTACCCACAAATGACATATTTTAAAACATCTCAGAAGTCATAAGTTTCAGTTACAGTCAAAGTAAAGTCAAGTTAGGCTGCACTTACATATGCTTTGTAAGCTCCAGCCGTCTGATTTGATGGAGAAACAAATTGTCAGAGTTCACTGTATCCGGCATAGCCGGATACTACGTGTGCAGCCAGTTCCCCATTGACTATCCGGATATAGCAAACTCTGGCAGGCTGTTCCTCCGCTGGAACACACTGCCAGAGTTCACAACACATATATGAACCCAATTTGGAGCACAAAATAACGAATAAGAAATGTCTGTAATTACAAATAAATCTTTGTTATCCCAAAACTGACTGAATGCAGATAGCGTAACTACAGATCCACCATGTGCAAAAAATATTCATATGAACTAGAGATGAGCGAATCTTCCAAGATTCGCTTCGGCGAATATTCACCGAAAAGATTCAACTTGGATAAAATTTGATTCGGTTCAAGTTGTGTTAAGAAAAATTTGTGTTCTGCGAACATTCCCGTGAATACGTACGCATAAGTGTACAAAGTTTGTACGAAGGTTTAGTTTATTATTGTCTAGGCCCGCACAAAGAACAAATATACAGTAAAAGGACCCTAACTTAACATTAGCGTACAAATTATTAGATTCATAGCATTAACAAATTATACACATTATATTATGCTTACGTAGCGTTAGCGTACAAGGATTTAAGAAGAATCTTCCAAAGCCAATCTGAAAATATTCGGATTCGCTTTGATGTAGAAAAAAACGAAGATTTGTATCGAATCTATGAAGCGGCGAATAGATTCGCTCATCTCTAATATGAACATACTTGTTATGGATTGTTAATAAACATTTGCTGTTAAAACGTATATACTTGTGTTCGGGCTTACCTTTCTTCATCTTTTCAATGTAGTTTCAAAAGGTACAGAGTTGCAGGAGACCCGGTCGGCATTTTGGTGGGCATTTATCAAGACTGATGTATTGTACGCCGGTCTTGATTCCCCCTCTGACATCTCCTCCTGATTTGATCTGGTTTGGTATTTGGCCTTATTCTTTAATTCTCATCTGGTCTGTCTGACTACCATTTCATCTCCCCTTCTTCTTCCCGCAGGTTTGGTCTTGGGCATTTAGCCAGGATAAGGACCATCACCCATTTGGGGGCTGCTATTTAGGGCAGATCATCTAAGGCTAATTTCAGACTAGCGGCAGCGTTCTCAAGCAGGCTGTTCTCTTCTTCGGCACCATACACTATAATGGGGGCGGGCCGGAGTTCCAGCTGCAGCACGGCAAACATGCCGAGAGGTGGCTGGAATAAAACTATGACATGTTATTCTGCAAGTTGATCCAGAGGAAGACAAAACACACTGTGAGGTGGAAACCATTTTTCCCCACTTTAGGAGAAAAATTCCTTCCCAACTCCCAATCAGGAAGTCAGAATAACTCCCTGGATCAACGACCCTTCTCCAGAAATCTAACAAATATAACCTGTAATTAGTGATGATTGACACTAAGGTGCTTGTATGCTCAGGTGCTCTGACCGAACACTCAGGGGTACTTGAGTGCTCGGCCGAGCACCTGAGCATAATTAAAGTCTATGGGAGTAAACCAGGCACCTGGTTTACACAAGTGCCCCAAATTAAAAAAGAAAAAAAACACAGACACAGAGACATACTTACCTTTCCTGGCAGTTCCCGACCTGCTCCAGCAGGAAGACGGCGCGCAGAATGGTAATTTTTACCACAGCGCCACCTGCTGGACGGGAGGAGGGAGCTGCAGGGAAAGGTAAGGACGGATCTGTCATGACCCCAGTGCAAGTCAATGGGGACGGATCCATTTACTAGTGTGTCACACCAAACGGATCCGTCCCCATTGACTTGGATTGGGATCATGACGGATCCGTCTAGAGGACTTGAGCTTTGCGCGAGTGCACCGAGTGCACCTGAGCGTAGGCATGCTCGGCCGAACAGCGAGTTTGGCCAAGCATGCTCGCTCAACACTACCTGTAATATTATTACACTCCAGAAATACATCCAGGCCCCTCCTGAACTCTTTTAGTGAACTTACCATCACCACCTCCTCAGGCAGAGAGTTCCATAGTCTCACTGCTCTTACCGTAAAGAATCCTCTTCTATGTTTGTGAACAAACCTTCTTTCCACCAGACGCAGAGGATGTCCCCTCGTCACAGTCACAGTCCTGGGGATAAATAGATGATGGGAGAGATCTCTGTACTGACCTCTGATATATTTATACATAGTTATTAGATCTCCCCTCAGTCGTCTTTTTTTGTAAAGTAAATAACCCTAATTTTGATAATCTTTCTGGGTACTGTAGTCCACCCATTCCAGTTATTACTTTAATTGCCCTTCTCTGAACCCTCTCCAGCTCTTCTATGTCTGCCTTGTTCACAGGAGCCCAGAACTGTACACAGTCCTCCATGGGTGGTCTGACTAGTGATTTGTAAAGTGGCAGGACTATGTTCTCATCACAGGCATCTATGCCTCTTTTGATGCAACCCATTATCTTATTGGCTGCATGTCACTGGTTTCTACAGTTTAGTTTGCTGTCCACTAAAAGTCCTTTTCCATGTCAGTGTTACCCATTGTTTTACCATTTAGTATGTTTGGGTAACATGTTTTATTCCTTCCCATGTGCATAACCTTCACATATATAACTCGTCCAGCTCCCGCTGCAGCGGCTAACCCAACCCCTGCTTCTCCATCTCTCTATGTGCCTGGATCTGGACCTCGCCTATCAGCCTTCACCCCCCCCTCCCCGCTTCAGTGGTGACCCTAAGGCTACTTTCACACTAGCGTTTTAAAATTCCGGTATTGAGTTCCGTCATAGGGGCTCAATACCGGAATAAAACGCTTCAGTTTTGTCCCCATTCATTGTCAATGGGGACAAAACTGAACTGAAGACAACGGAATGCTCCTGAAAGCATGCTGCGGTTTGCTCTCCGGTCCAGGCATCCGCACCAAGACGGATCCGGAATGACCCCCAATGCAAGTCAATGGGGGTGGATCCGTCTGGTGTGACCATAATGGTAACCGGATCCGCCCTCCATTGACTTTCAATGGAGTCCATTACGGATCCGGGTACACATAGACACATACAGACATAAACATACACACACATAAAGACATACAAACACACATACATACTTACATGCTCCCCGGCAGGTCTTCGGAGCGTCAGGACGGCTCACACAGGTCACGATTCCCCACAGCGCCCTCTGCTGGGCGCCTGGTGGAATCGTCAGATGACGATTCCACCAGGCGCCCAGCAGAGGGCGCTGTGGGGAATCGTGACCTGTGTGAGCCGTCCTGACGCTCCGAAGACCTGCCGGGGAGCATGTATGTCTATATGTGTGTGTATGTTTATGTGTATGTATATGTATGTACTGTGTGACATGTGTGGGGCCGGAGCGCGGTTCCGGCTCCACACATGTCACTGCAGCAGGCCTGATCCGGCAGCACCCTTCACCTGCCGGATCAGGCCTGCCGCCAGTGTGAAAGTAGCCTAAGCAGTGTTGGGGGTTCATAAACCAATGCACTCTGCATTTCGATCTTTTGCCTTGGACCAAGCCAAAGTGGCGTTTCTTATGTCACACCTCACATAAGTACAGGGGTACAGGGGTACTGGCCTGGATCAACCAACTCTGGGAGAGAAATGACCCAGTTATCATGGATCTACAGGCTTTCCTGGAGGTCTTCCGCAGGGGGTTCAACAAGCCAGGATGCACCACCGGAGCTGCGTCCTCTATACTACGGTTGCATCAAGGGAGCCAGTATGTGGGCCATTATCATTACCATTATTATAACACTGGCTTCTGAATTAAGCTTGAACAAAAAGGCACTTGTGGCCGCCTTCTGGAAGGGTCTCTCTGGGAGAATTAAGGACAAGATGGCCGAACGGGATGTTCCTTCCACCCTGGATGACCTCATCTCTCTGGCCAATCAGATAGAATTGTGATTTCAGGAACATGCCAGAGAGGTAGCACATGAAATGAGACCTTTTTGCCTGGCATATTCTTCCCAGCGAGCTCCAACCACTCAACCTTCCATGTCCTCTGCTGCTCCAGATCCCATGCAAGTCGACCGAGTCTGAACAGAAACATGACCACCACCACGCAAGAAGACTTTGTTTTTCTTGTGGCAGTGCCAATTGTCTCCACTGTTCTTGTTCCCTGAAGCCGGGAAACTCCTGAGCCTACGGTCTGTTGGAGAGGCGACCCTAGGTGAAGATAATTCCTCTCTACCCCTGCCGGCAACTTTGATGTTTGGAGATAATTGATTCATGGAGATGGTGCTTCTGGATTCCGGATCAGCAGAAAAATTCCTGATCGACATCGCATTCCAGTCCAATGCCTGCAGAGACCATTGATGGTGTCATCCGTTGATGGAAGAGCTCTATCTGAGTCTATACAATTTACTATTGAACCTGTTAAACTATAGGTGAGAGCTCTCCATACTGAAGAGATTTTGTTCTTCATTCTTCCAAGTCTGTCTGATCCTCTCCTTTTGGGACTACCATGGCTCGGTATCCATGAACCTGTTCTTGATTGGAAGTCCGGAAAGGACAGTCCTGCCTTGGAAAATGTCTTTCTTCTTTTCAACCTGCTTGGTCACCTTGGGTACTACTAAATCTTCAAGATCTGCCTGCCTCCATATAGGCTCTATGATTGTCCTATTGACCTATTGGTTCCTGAATCTTTGCCTCTCTGTGGTCGCATTTATCCCCTGTCGCCAGCAGAAACACAAGCCAAGGTCGAATATAGTAAAGAAAATCTTGATAGAGGATTTATCCGGAAACCAGCTTTTCCGGCTGGTGCTGGTTCTTTGTGAAGAAAAAAGATGGTTCTCTCCGGCCATGCATCGATTATAGGGGTCTAAATAAGATCACGGTCAAGAACAAATACCCTCTTCCCCTCGTTTGACTGCCTCAGAGGAGATAAGATCTTCTCCAAATTTGATCTGTGTGGGGAAGGGGATGAGTGAAAGATTGGCTTCAACACCCATGACGGTCACTATGAGTATCTGGTGATGCCCTTCGGGCTAAGCAATGCCAAGGTAGTATTTCAAGAATTCATCTATGATATCTTCAGAGACTTGATGTATTCCTGTGTTGTGGTCTATCTTGACAACATCCTAATTTCCTCAAAGTTACCTGCAGTTAACAAATTACTACTACCTGTTTGTGCCGCACTTCTCTTCCTTGACAGCTCCCATATCTGCCTTGACGCGCAAAGGAGCAAATCCCAAGAACTGGACAGCCGAAGCTGGACAGTTCCTCGGTCCATTTGAAGTTATCGGGAGGCTTAATGATGTATCCTACAAGTTGAAGTGGCTTGCCTCTCTTGTGGAATCAAATTCTTTCCATGTCTCTCTGTTGAAACCTGTCATCTTTAATTGCTCATTCAAGAAATATGTTCCTACTCTATGAGGTTAAAGGTATTCTGGGCATGAAGAAGAGTAGAGGCAGGACCTTGTTCCTGGTGAACTGGATGGGATTTGGCCCTGATGAGAGATCATGGGAACCAAGGGAGAACATCAATGCACACTCTGGTTATGGGGTGCTCCTGCCTGATGGCAATTGAGGTGCCCCTGATGTTGATGTTTTTACGGTGTGAGGCAGGGTCCATGTTGTTGTGAAGCCATCACTTTGAGGTGAAAATGTAGTGTAGAAATAATGGGGGAGACTTATCAAGTGGTTTAGTTGCCCATAGCAACCAATCAGATTCCACCTTTCATTTTCCAAAGGAACTGTGAAAAATACACACAAGCATCGATGCAATCTACTTTAGGCAATGCGATGCAACCACAGGGCGGTCCTCCATAACAACAAGTAAACTCCTCTGCTCCATTCTTTGGACAGGTTGCTGTACTTACGGTAGACTTCCACAAAATCCACCTTGGGATGTAGGGATTCTCACAGTAGGCCAAACTGTCTTTTGATATGCTCAGGGACCGGAGGCAACGCTTGAATAGTATTGCTGGCCCTGCCTTCCATAAATTTGGACGCAGCTACAAAACGGGCCACTTTAAGTTCCCAGTCCGCCCCGATAATGGCATAATTTGTTCCAATTAAATACTAACATTACAAATCAAAAGTGGTGATTTGTTTCACCTCATTTATCAAAAAGAGCCCTCCACTTTTAAAGTGCGACTTTTCTAAATATCAACTTGTTTATTCGCCCTTTTCTCTTGATTCGTGACATTTTAACGCCAATAGCGCTAAAATGGACTTTTATTAAATCGGAATGTGCAAGGAAACCATCTTACATTTAGAAGCATTGGTGGATCCGCTGAAGCAGATAACTGCAGTAGATCCACCGCCAGTTATAGGATATATACATCACATACACGTAACACAGAGACAGCACTACTACATACACATCACAAAGAGACAGCTCTGCTACATACATATCAAACAAAGACAGCTCCGCTACATACACAACACACAGAGACAGCTCCGCTACATACACATCACACAGAGACAGCTCCGCTGCATACACATCACACAGTCACAGCTCCGCTACAGACACATCACACAGAGTCAGCTTCGCTACATACACGTCACACAGAGACAGTTCCGCTACATACACGTCACACAGAGACAGCTCCGCTACATACACGTCACACAGAGACAGCTCCGCTACATACACATCACACAGAGACAGCTCCGCTACATACACATCACACAGAGACAGCTCCGCTACATACACATCACACAGAGACAGCTCCGCTACATACACATCACACAGAGACAGCTCCGCTACATACACGTCACACAGAGACAGCTCCGCTATATACCCATAACACAGAGACAGCCCCGCTACACACACGTCACACAGAGACAGCTCCACTACATACACACTGTAATTTCACCCTGATCCAAAACATAAACTTCCGGTTATCCAGCACCTATGACAACCAGCACAGCAGAGTCCTACTCACACTGAGGAGATAAACCTGGTCATGTGATCTCCATGACTCCTCCCACACAGGATCACATGGTCACGACATCATCACAGGTCCTTTACCTCCTCCAGCAGTACAGCCTGGAGCCTGACTCCTCCCACACATGGTCACATGGTCATGACATCATGAAAGGTCCTTTAGCCCACTAGTCTCCCCCTCCCCCATCCCATACATGTAATGTCCAGCGGTGCAGGTATGTGTACGGTCACTGATGATATGGGGGATTGTTGTTTTTTTTGTGGCGTGACTTGTATTTTTTATTTTATGTACCATTATATTAAAGGGATGTGCAGAGCTAGAATACAAATGATCTCTCCTCAGGATCAGTCATTAATATCAGATCGGTGGGAATCC
Source organism: Rhinella marina (assembly GCA_900303285.1). NCBI lineage: Eukaryota > Metazoa > Chordata > Amphibia > Anura > Bufonidae > Rhinella > Rhinella marina. The sequence goes on from ONZH01017000.1 coordinate 224,181, forward strand.
GACCCCCCCCGCACGGATTGTCTGACTGACGCGGTGGCGGTGCCCGTGTGATCACTTCTTATGCTTCTTGTCGAGGCAGTTCAGTGCAATTACAACTGCTCATCTTATTCAAGTGAATGTATTGTAATTACACCATGCCTCCTCTACAAATGAAGTGGTGCAAAGGTAATTTCGCTGAGGTAGCATCGCTACTGCTTCAAACAGCTGAATGGCGTGGACAGATCATAAGTATGAACCCATTGAACGTCCCCTTTAAATGATACAGGTACAGGTACAATTCTTCCACTGTCCCCTGACGACCTCGATGTACTGGCTCCAAAACTGGAGTCTCTTATCCGCCCTCTCCCACAGCCTGAGGAACAGATTTGCATCTAAGGGTGCACAAGCTGCCCCATCACTGTTCCTTGGAGCTGTATATGAGTAACCTCGAAGATGACAAGAGTCACGTAACTCACCCTGTAACTCAGACATTAGAGAAAATATCTTATTTCTACCGCTCGATGTATAAAGGCGTCCACATCACAAGGCTCTTATACTGTATTCCATCCTGTTCTTGTAGAACATCCTTCGAGTCTTTCAGATAAAAAGGAAATGTTTCCTCCACGAAGCGAAGAAATGATCTATTAATTTGCAGACGCACGTTGGTTGTTCACGCCTGACACTATCGGTTGTCCAGGGTCTGAGTAATATGTATGTGAATCTTTGACGACAGGTAAGCCCTGTGGTATTCTCAACATCGGGGCTTCTAGAATACCACCTATTGATGACACTTATTTCTGAAATCTCAGACAGTTGTGCTTTCCAGGTAGGTTCAGCTACGTGTTCAGGAATCGGTAGCCTGGTCCGGCAGAGGAATAGACTACCGGACTTCACTTTAGTCAGATACTGACATTCACTGACGATAATGGGATCCAGCAGTAGCGTACATAAAGAAGTAAGGGCCCCATAGCAAGTATTGAACCAGGCCCCCCACACAGGACAGAAGGGTTTCTGCCTAAACCCTTTTCAATGATCCTTGGACCATTTTTCCACTGCTTTATTTGCTAAAAATTGTTCCTTTAGAGGGTAGAGTCCTGACCACCTGAAATAATCCCAACTAAGACTGGGCCCCCTCTTGCCCTGGGCCCCATAGCAGTCACATGGTCTGCCGCTATGGTAGTTATGCCCCTGGGATCCAGCTACACTCCGGTGCAAGCTCTCAGACAGACAAAAAATCTTACATACAGGACTTTGTCAAGCCAAAAGCCGGTATCTATGTTGCAAAGCGGCAGGATCCCATTAGAGTCAATGAAAATCTGGTAGTGAATGGCAGTATCCAGCTACGATGTAGATGTAGTTACGTCTATGGAGCTGTGAGGGGGAGATGTTTTTTTTTCATTGTGGTGTTCACTGTACGGAATGAATAAAACCTAATAGTGCAGTCATTTTGGGATGCGGTGGTGCAAATGATCTTTACTTTTTAATTTGATTTTTATTATGAGGAAAGAGGAGTGATTGGGATTTTTATATATTTAAAATGTTTTTTTACACATATTTTAAGTCTCCTTAAAATCGACTGTTAGATCGCTTGCCCCATAGATTGTAATGAATTACCATTGCAGCCTACTATAGTTCTAATGTTTTCCTATGGAACCCAGACACAGGCAGGCCTTCAAAGGAGCTACAGCTGTGATAACTTCAGAGGCTAATCCTTCAGAGGAAATCAAGGCTATCACAAGAAATGAATGGGCTTCCCTTATCACAGAACGGGAGAGCCATTTGGGCCCCAGTAGCACATTGCTCCTGGGTAAATCCTCCTTTGATATTATTCTTCGATAATACCACAATTGACCACAGCATATAAGAGGTTAAATGTCTGTGATCGGTACTGTTACCAATCACAGACATTAGACCTGGGTCTGTGCTATCGCACCCGCTCTGCAGTGGTCTTCACCTTAAAAGACCTTACTATCACTGTAAATGCACAGAGCTTGTTGGGAAGGAGTTAATGGGCCAGACCATCCTTATTGGTTTAAGGCAATATCCATCATCTATTGCAATTCTTCAACGCTTTCATCCGTTGTCATACTGGATGTTCCTAGGTAAGTTTTTCAACTCTTTACTCATCAATTTAACGGACAGTTCAATTATAGGGAATTAAGAGTGTCTGTTATAAGCTTGTGTGTACCCTTTAGCATTCTTGGTAACCTGTATTTCTATCTTTTTCTACCTGACTGCGCTCTGTCCACCATTTTGGGAGTGAGTAATATGCACATATATCCTTCATCTGTGTTTGTAATCACATATCAGTAAAAGCCATACTGATCGCTGCCCTCGTAGTTTACAGCAACTACGGAGAACAAGGGGCTTTCTTGAATACATGGAAATGGGGAGAGGCGGCTAGAGTTAAAAGAACTTGTCTTTCTAGGAGTTATAGTAGAGTGGTGAGAGGTATACACACTGACCACTAGATCCCAAAGATGGAGGAGCTGCCTCGTCAAGCTATTCACAACTCATGTCACAATTAATACACAGTGTTGAGATTATAACATCTACACTCGAAGTTCTCCATGTTGATAAGAGCAAGACTTCAGGTTCGGATACTCTTTAAAGAGAGACTCTTAACTGAACTACAGCTACACTTCAAAGGAAAGTTTATAATATGATTTTATTAAATATTATAAGTAGTGTATACATATAGTGATATAATGTCCTTCTTTTGCACTTATCTATATACAAAGGATAAAGAACATAATACACAATTACATCAACACTTCATCTGGAGTCCTGACTACATCCAGGATGAAGGTACATTCATCACCGATGGAGTTAACATCATCTGACAGCGACACGTCAGCTAGGAAGCCTTTTCAGTGAAAGCAGTCAGAGTCTCGATCGGGAAAGCACCGATTAGGTCCCCATACGAGGTATCCCCCCCATAGGATGAGCTTATGACTTTTTTCCTGAAGGATTACAGCTTTATACCAATTAAACAAAAAGCTCCATTCCCTAGTGGAACGTAGTCAGCACACGCACTCCATAATTGTCACTGTGTACGTGTTGTTCATCTGCTCTCACCCCAGACCTTGGAGCGGCCAGTTCCCAGGTCTGCAGGGAGTCAGAATCCTAAAACAATATTGAGAAAATATGTAGACAAAGTCTTACTCCCTGCACCTGCATTTACAGGTCCTAAATCAACACTTTAACTGAACAGATACAAAATGGAATTAAAATTCACATTTGTTAAAAATAATGAAAAATCAGGAAATACTTAAAAAAAAACTGGATCACCTCTGTAAGTCCGCATTCACATTTTTCTCTACAAAAAGAAGTTCTATGAATGGAAGCCTAATGGGTCCTATTATGGTCACTGGGATGTTTTAGGCTCCATTCCTGTCAGTTGTGTGCCAGCACTTCTGTTATTTTCATTCTTCTGCTCCTATAAAGGAATGAAGAATGGATATCAATAACACTGATGTGAAAGAGCCCTTAACCTAAATACTGTCAGGAACACTGAGAACTTTTATAAGAAGCCTATAAGAATATTATGGCATTAGAAGGACAGGTCCAGCAGAGGAAAAGAACTTGTATGGCAGATCCTTTCTAGACAAATATGCTGTAATGGGAAGAGGCACAACATTCTTTAAAGGACACATTACATAGTTACATAGTAGTTAGGGTTGGAAAAAGAGAGAAGTCCATCAAGTCCAACCTATAACAACAGGTTGGACTACAACTTCTTTATTTCATCCTAACGTTACATTTTCGGAGGAAGTGGAAAAATTAAATCAGAGAAAGGAATCCACTTACTGGTACCTGAGGGGCTGTACTGTAATTGTATTTTACATGGGATTTTGTAGGATTTTCCGTCTCATCTTCTCTCCATTCAGGTTCCTACAATATAGGATCCGCTCAGTGGAGATCTTCTATATAAGATCCTTCTGATTGACCCGTCAAGGATGCATAGGAACAGGGACAAGATGGCAGAGAGTATAATAAATCTCACCCTAGAGATCCTCTTCCGGCTTACTGGAGAGGTGAGAGATTCTGATGATGTCATATTACATCATCTTATCTATGTTACTAACAGATGGACATGACTGGAGAGGTGAGGGACTCTGGAGATGTATGGAGTGATATTTATTACTGTGTCTCTCCATAACCAGGACTACACAGTAGTGAAGAAGACCTCTAGTGAGCGCTGTCAGGACCCTGTGTCTGAAGGATGGGGAAGAACACTGAGCCCAATCACAGGGCCTCCACCTCACCCCCTGATACATGAGGACATCAATAGAGAGAAGATCCTAGAACTCACCAACAAGATGATTGAGCTGCTGACTGGAGAGGTGACACTGCTGGGAATGCTGGGACATTATACAGGAACGCTATGAAGGGATCTGGGTGATGACTGTATCATTGTGTTGTCAGGTTCCTATAAGGTGTCAGGATGTCACCATCTATTTCTCCATGGAGGAGTGGGAGTATTTAGAAGGACACAAAGATCTGTACAAGGACGTCATGATGGAGGATCACCGGCCCCTCACATCACCAGGTAATAGACATGACTAAATCCACACGTCCTCTCATTATCTGTATGTAAGGAATGAATTCAGTCACTGGATGTGTTTCCTACAGTTAAGGAAGAGAGAAGAACACCGGAGAGATGTCCCAGTCCTCTTCTTCCACAGGATGGGTTCAGAAGAACATCACAATGTCCCACAGGATGATCAGGTAGATGGAGATAAGGTCTCATGAAATGTCCCCTATGATGTGTAGAAGGCTGTGAAGATCTTGTGTTCAGTCTTGTTTTATCCACCAGTATTATAAGTTTTATCCTTGTATAATGAGAAAGGTGGAGATGGCAGGATTACAGCTGAGTGTAGACATTACGTGGTGTCTGTATCTTCTCATTGTTTTCTAGTAATGGAGACTGCTGGTCGGAGTAAGGATTTATACAGGAGACCTGCAGATATTTGGGTCAGATAACTCCTGATGTCCGGTCATTTTTGGGCAACATTCTAATTACTGATCTTTTAGGTCATATAAAACCTTCCACACGACTTCTTCTCCGTCTGATGACTTCTACAATATTTCTTTCACAGCTTGTGAATCCGGATGAAGATCTGAACATTATATATGTTACAGAGACAGATGTGAGGGGTGATGAGCAGAGTATAGAGGACATTCCTACAGATAACCTCCAAGGTGAGTAGTAACCACTATATAAAGGGAATATATATATATATATATGGTCTGACAATAAAGTTTGAGAACTCATAAAAATAAAAGTGCCACTTGGCAGTCTTCTATTGTGCACTTTGCCACTTCATTTCATGACACGGCCCGAAACATCATCCTGCCTCTTCAGAAGGTCTTGGCAAATTTCAGCTCTCTTTTGCTTGTGTTCATTGGTGAGCCTATTGGGGACCATTTTTGCACACACCTTCCTCATGCCTTTCAAGACTTTCAGTTAAGAATGTCCTTACTGTTTCTCTATGGATGTTCACTTGCACCTCTCTGGACAGTCAGAAGATGACTTGCACGCACAATTTGAGTAACTTTTGAAATGTTTTCATCAGTTCTGCTTGTTTTTGGCCAGCCCGATCTCTCTTGGTCAGTGACCCCTTCTCTGCCCGTATAAAAAGGTTTAATCCATTTGTAAACTGTTCCGATGTTCTTGTAATGGGAAGAGGAAACATGCACAGACATTACTTGTTGCCAATCACAATAAGATTGTTTTGAGTCTACAAGAACATAGCTGCAAAAAGCTGACATGATAATTTTATGAAACCATACTCAAGTTTCTGTATAGTGCTGACCCAACAAGCTTGCAGTGGGGAATTTATGTACTTTTTCAGACCTGGTATTGATTTCTCGATTTACAATAGTTATTGGTTTCTAGACAACCATTGTATGTTGAAATCATAACTCTATGGAGATTAGGTAATTAGTTCCAAAGTATCAATATAAAATAAGAAAAAAAAAGAGAAATTAAAGTGTAATTTTCATTCTTTTTTATTTTTGTAATGTATAGGGGCAGTGATATTGACCATTTTTGTAATATACTTTTCTTTTAGAAAAATAGCTCTAAAGTGCCCCATTTTGAGCCTTAGCGACGCTCCTCTGTCTTCTGTTTACATAACACAGTCAGTGTTGAGGAAGTCTCCACAGTTATGTAAGCAGAAGACAGAGGAGCGTTGCTAAGGCTCAACATGTGCCACTTTAGAGCTATTTTTCTATGTACAAAGAAGGAAAAAAGGTTTGTACACAAACATAGAAGAGGATTCTTTGCGGTAAGAGCAGTGAGACTATGGAACTCTCTGCCTGAGGAGGTGGTGATGGTAAGTTCACTAAAAGAGTCCAGGAGGGGCCTGGATGTATTTCTAGAGGGTAATAATAATACAGGTTATAGTTACTAGAGAGGGGTCGTTGATCCAGGGAGTTATTCTGATGCCTGATTGGAGTCGGGAAGGACTTTTTTTCTCCTAAAGTGGGGAAAATTGTCTTCTACCTCACAGGGTTTTTTTTTTGCCTTCCTCTGGATCAACTTGCAGGATAACAGGAAGAACTAGATGGACAGAGGGCTTCTTGCGGCCTTGCAAACTAAGTTACTATGTTACAATTTCAGTAATTAAAGTATATTACAAAAATGGCCAGTATCACTGCCCCTATACATTACAAAAATATAAAAAAGAATGACAGTTACACTTTAAGGAAATTAAGCTAAAAAATAATACATATAATGCAGATTTTTACTTTAGCAATCCGAAGGAGCAATGGTCATAGCATAAATTTAAATGTAAATCTGCGCTAGCTCATTGCCAAGATTTCTTTGTACATGACCATACTGCTACTCCCCTATGTCCTGCACTATGCTAAAGTACATGTAGCTGTCATAGAAAATGTGAGACAGACGCCACCTAAGGCTACTTTCACACTAGCGTTTTTAAATTCCGGTATTGAGTTCCGTCATAGGGGCTCAATACCGGAAAAAAACGCTTCAGTTTTGTCCCCATTCATTGTCAATGGGGACAAAACTGAACTGAAGACAACGGAATGCTCCTGAAAGCATGCTGCGGTTTTCTCTCCGGTCCAGGCATCCACACCAAGACGGATCCGGAATGACCCCCAATGCAAGTCAATTGACTTGCAATGGGGGGTCATTCCGGATCCGGCTACACAGAAATACAAAATACATACATACAGACAGACATACATACATACATACATACACATACATACTCACATACTCCAGGCAGGGACGCCGGCAGCATGTCTTCACGCGCCTCCTGCGCGCAGCTATGACGTTTCCCCCACTGCGCCCAGCAGAGGGCGCTGTGGGGAATCGTCATCACTGCGCGCAGGAGGCGCGTGAAGACGTGCTGCCGGCATCCCGGGCTGGAGTATGTAAGTATGTATGTGTATGTATGTATGTATGTATGTGTTTGTGTGTGTGTGTGTATGTCTGTATTTCTGTCCCACTGTCTGTCAACATGTGTGGGGCCGGAGCGCTGCTCCGGCTCCACACATGTATCAGCGTTAGCACGGATCCGTTGGCACCCTATAGGTGCCGGATCCGTGCTAACGCTAGTGTGAAAGAGGCCTAATAGCACTGACTTTACAGGACGTTTCTGATTCTCCACTGAGTGTTTCACTTGAAAAGAGAGGTGACAGACAAACAAACATGAACCTATGAAAATTCTAACTTCAACACAAAAGTGAAAACCTACAAAAGAACAGACTGATGACCTAACATCATTATCTGCTGGCCTTTGTTCTGAGATCTACTGTTAGATTGTGATCTGTTTTGGCACCACTGTCCTAGTTAGTCAAGAATGGAATTAGGCTTTGAAGGTTAAGTTATTCAAAAGTAATAGTCAGTTTTATTCTTGGCAGATGACTGTACGAGCTCAGAGGAACACCTGATATCTTCAGACTGTACAGCAAATGATTGTGGTATCACAGAGGATACATTTCAAGAGCATGCCGTTGTCCCAGATATACCCTCAACCCATCATAGCATTAATCAATCATCTGATCTTTTTCAATGGGTCCGATCTTTTGATTCATCACAGACGGCTAAGCAAAACAAAAAACAACAGTGGACTGAACATCCAAGAACTCACACAGGAGAGAAGCCATATTCATGTTCAGAATGTGGACAGTGTTTAATGCCGGAATCAGAACTCATTAAACGTCAGAGAATTCACAAGGATGAGACGCCATTTTTGTGTACACATTGTGGGAAATGTTTTATCCAGAAATCAGATCTTATTGACTATCTGAGACTTCAAACAGATAAAAGGCCTTTTGCATGTTTAGAATGTGGGAAATGTTTTACCCTGAAGTCAGATCTTGTTAGACATCAGAGAATTCACACAGGGGAGAGGCCATATCCATGTTCAGAATGTGAGAAACGTTTTACTCATAAATCAGCTCTTGTTATACATCAGAGAGTTCACACAGGGGAGAAGCCATATTCATGTTCAGAATGTGGGAAATGTTTTTCTTTCAGAACGTCTTTAGCTGCCCATCAGATAACTCACACGGGGGAGAAGCCATTTTCATGTTCAGAATGTGGAAAATGTTTTACTAATAAATCAAGTCTTGTTACACATCAGAGAAGTCACACGGGAGAAAAGCCATATCCATGCCCAGATTGTGGCAAATGTTTTACGCATAAATCAGCTCTTGTTCTACATCAGAGAATTCACACAGGAGAGAAGCCGTTTTCATGTTCAGTATGTGGGAAAAGTTTTACTCAGAAAGTATCTCTTCATACCCATCAGAGAGTTCACATAGGGAAGAATCCATTTTCATGCCCAGAAGGAGTAATGTTTTAATACAAATAAAGTATTGAGTCCTATGAGCGCTACACAAGGGAAAGGCCATTTTTTATGTTCTCAGTGTTTTACCCACAAATTGCACCTTTTTTAAACACCTTTGAACTCAGAAGTTGTCATAGATTTCAGTTACCGTCAAAGTAAAGTCATGTTAGGCCGTGTTCACTTATGCTTTGTGAACGCCATTGTGCTTTGTGAACTCTGGCAGTCTAATCTGGCAAAGAAACATACTGCCGGAGATCACTGTTTCCAGCATCGCCAGTACCACCGGGCATCACCAGTTCCCCATTGTCTATAATGAGATCTGGCGGGGATACGGCCACCTTCCAAAAAATATGCCAACTTCCATATGTGAATCCAGCCTTAACAGGAAAGCAATTAGGGGCTGTAATTACCAACAAATGTCTGTTATCCCAAAACTGACTGAATCCATATAATAAACCTATGGATCTACCGTGTGCATAGAATATTTCACATGAAAAAACTTGTTATCGATTGTTAATAAATATTTGCTTTAAAAAATTTTATTCTTGGCCTACCTTTCTTAATTTTTTCACTGTAGCCTCAAAACCTATGGAGTTGCAGTAGACCTGGTACGCTGTGCAGCTGGAGGATGCACCAAATTTATTCAGACGTGCGTGCCTCTCATAGATTTGGAGCATCTTCCCACCACATGACAAACTTAAAGAGGACCTTTCACCACTCCTGACATGTCTGTTTTCATAGTGTGGAAGGTCCTGTTTACCTTAATTCCAAAAATGTTTGGGGAGTTTCTAATGTTCTCTGCAAATGGATCTATCACCATGGCAAAAATAATGGGGGACAGCAGACAGCCCTGCCTGGTAGCATTGTAGATGGAAAAACAGTCCGATAAAAAAAACAGAAGAACTCGGGCAAAGAGAGTGGAATGCAAGGCGAGTATAGTGAACGTAATGAATTCATGAAATCTGAAAATATCTAGAGTAGCTGTCAAATATCCCCAATACATTTGATCAAACACCTCTGCATCCCACGACAGAAACAGAGAAGGCATTCGAGATCTCTCCGCTATTTGAATCAAGTTAATAAAGCAACGTGTGTCATCAGATTCTTGTCTTCCTGCACTTGGTCAGGGTGGATAAGGAGGGGTATGATTTGTAATAGAAGTAGATAATATTTTCGCATAAATCTTGACATCGGAGTTGAATAAGGAGATAGGCCGAAAATTTGATGGGGCGGTCCAACTTTTACTGGGCTTAGGAAGGGTAACCCCATAGGCCATTAGCTTTTCCAAAGGGAATGTATGGTCTTTCGTGGCCTTGGTAGAAACAGTTGCCAAGAAAGGGTCCAGAGTCAAGGAGAAATGCTTATAGTGCACATTTGTTTTAATAGCTGAAAGAATTTCTGCGGGTAGTAACGGGAGTGGAAACGGTGTGTACTTGTTCCAAGGAGAGGCGTGGAAGGTGCACATGGCTAAAAACGGAATGGGTATGGTGTGTTAACATCATCTTTTATGTGATTCATAAATTGTTTGAACTGATCTCCAATAAGCTTAGGGTCCAAGATTTTATTGCCATTACTATCCAATGCCATTACTTCTGTGTTGTGACGACACAGAAGACTGTTTTAACATATTTACTGCTGGTGGAGAATTATTCATAAAGAAATCTTTAGTTTCTTCACATACCACTGTTTTCTTTGAGCTTTTCCCTTAGTTACGGCTGTTTTGAATCCTACAATATGAGGATCTTTTCACAATGGCTCCTCTGCCAGTTCTCTGAGGCCAAAACTGCTTTCCCTCACTTCACATACACACTTGCTGTAGCCAGCAGCTTCCTGCCAGCCAGTCAGATTGGATTACTGAGAGACACGCCTCCTCACTCTGAAGCCTAATGCAGTGACTCTGTCTTCTTAGATGAGCCATAGCAGCAGTCTTTTAAGGGACCAGTGGAAAGGGACAGGAGCCATTAATGAAATCTGTTATTATAAGGTGATTACAGATCTTTTGACAATCATTGACAGACTAACTCAGGTATACATGCCTAGCTCTAATAAAATTTAAATCACTGAATAACAGGCCTACTTTAATTCTTAACTTTTGCTTCTGTATACCATAAAAGATATCACAACCAACAAACAACATAAATTACATCAAAAAATGGTAAAATACATATATAACAAGGCAGGGAAGGTGTTCCACAAGCGTGGATACTCACAGTCACCCTTGGTTGTAGGTCATCAGCGTTTTGGTCAGGTTCTGTAACATCCAGCCTTTCATGTGCTTGTATATGCAGCTCAGGCGATGAGTTACAAACAGCTAGAAGATCATCTGATGCCCTTGGTGGCCACTTAGAGGTCCAGTCTTCATAGTAAATATTCAACCCGAAGTTTTGTGCAGTCTGGTTCTCCCCCCTATTTATTGTTAAGGGTGGAGGAAAAATGAGAAGAAAGAGGACCCAGGATATTATTAGGGAATCTGCCCCCTGGGCCACGACTAATATATTTACTGGCACACTATTTTTTTGAGCCATTGTGCTCCACCACCATTAATTTTGATCCCCTGAGGAACCTAGCCAATCGATAATAGGGGAAATAAGTTGGGATCATGCTTACTGATTGATGATGGGATTATTTGTATAGGCAGGGAAAGATTTAACAGGGTCAGCCACCGAGAAGTGGGGCCGCCCCTTTCGAGGCAATTACTCTGTTTTTAGGCAGGGTAAAATAGTCTTGATAGGGGCAGAATCCCTAATAATATCCTGGGTCCCCTTTCTTCTCTTTCTATATCAAGAGTATTATTAATTTCATAATATGCAGCCAATTTATCTTTATAATCGGGGTAAATTAAGATGGAGTCATTTAAAAGGGTTTTCCAGGTTTTACTAGAATCTGATTGGTAGCGGTTCGACACCCAGGACCCCTGCTGATCAGCTGTTTGAGAAGGTACCGGCACTTCTGTGAGTGCTGCTACCTTCTCACAGCTTACCCATCACAGCGTTGTACATTGTATAGTGGCTGTACTTGGTATCGCACTCAGCCCCATTCACTTGAATGGAGCTAAACTGCTCCTAGGCCACGTGACCGATGAATGGGACATCACTGGCTTAGGAAAAGCTAAGAGAAGGCAGCAGTGCTCACAGAAGCGCCGGTGCCTTCTTAAACAGCTGATTGGCGGGGGTCCCGGGTGTCGGACCCCCATCTATCAGATACTGATGACCTATCCTGAGAACCTTGTGCCACATTAGAAGATACCGGTATTATAGAATATATATTGCATTCTGGGAGGGCTCTGTTATAAATTTTTTACTGGGGCATAGAATGTTTAAGTTAGTCTTCTGGCTGGAGGGAAGGGGTTAAGTCAAGAATTTGGTATGGGGGGTACTGTTTTAATTTTTGCCTCAGGCAGCATGAAGGCTATGTGCTCCCCTGCCCCTTGCCACAATGCACTGAGGGAAGAGGGGCCCAAGCTGAACTCTTTAGCTAGGCCCTTGCTTAGAGCCATAGAAAAAAATACATAAAAGAACAAAAAACAGTAACAAAAGAATTGAGTGGATAAGTCTCTGGTACAAGAATCATTGCACTGTGTCATAAAGGGGGGGAAACATTACTTAGCAGAATAGATGCTCATAGTAGGTAATATGATGGATATAATTAGTGATGAGCGAGCATGCTCGGCCGAACTCCCTGTTCGGCCGAGCATGCCTACGCTCGGGTGCACTCGGTGTTCGGCCGAATACCGAGTGTACTCGAGTGCAAAGCTCGAGTCCCCTAGACAGATCCGTCATGACCCCAATGCAAGTCAATGGGGACGGATCCTTTTGGTGTGACACACTAGTAAACGGATCTGTCCCCATTGACTGGCATCCGTCCTTACCGTTCCCTGCAGCTCCCTCCGCCCGTCCAGCAGGTGGCGCTGTGGTAAAAATTACCACTCTGCGCGCCGTCTTCCTGCTGGAGAAGGTCGGGAGCTGCCAGGGAAGGTAAGTATGTCTCTGTGTCTGTGTGTTTTTTTTTTAAATTTGGGGCACTTGTGTAAATCAGGTGCCTGGTTTACTCCAATAGACTTCAATTATGCCCGGGTGCTTACGAGCACCTTTGTGCTCAATCATCACTAAATATAATCAAACCTGTAACTGTGAAAAGAACAGACTACTACTTAAAGGGAATCTGTCAGCTCTGAAACACCCTCCACACTAGAGTAAGCGGTGTATAGTGTAAGTGACGTTGAGTCCAGTTATGTAAGTTTTATCTTCATACTCACTTCCATTCTGACGCTGTGCTCCCACAAACCTGCAGTTAAATGCACCCAGTGGACTCCGGTGCTCACTCACATAATAGAGAGGACTCAAAGAAGAGTCCAGTGAGTGCATTTTACTGCAGGTTTGTGGGAGCACAGCGTCAGAATGCAAGTGAGTATGAAGATAAACTTACATATTCGGATTAAACTATACCCAGCTTACTCGAGTACAGGGGGTGTTTCAGAGATGACAGGCTCCCTTTAAGTCCTCACCCGGGGCACTTTGAGGTGGCGGCCGTCTTCCAGTCTTCTGCAACAGTGCTCAGTCAGTGGCTTGAGAGCTGTGGAGAGGAGCCTCCTCCCATGGAGACTGTCACATCCCGGGTGACGGGCAGACCTCCGGAACAGGACACAGGCAGATTACAGACCGGGAAACCAACAGAATACTTTATTACACATGTATTAAAGGAACATGACAGTAATGTAGGTTAACCAATAGTGGTAGAACTACCACTGAACCAACTGCTCCAGTAGACTAGAGGCAAACCCCGGATGACGAAGAGCCAGTGAGCAAGACACAGAGCAGGTACAGAAGAACAGACAAGGCATGGACAAGGATATAACAACAACAATAACGCTTTATATGGGGACACCACATAGAAGGGCAGATGGCAAAATCCCCTGGGTCAGCAGCAAGGGCTACACCCAGCAAGACACAAGACAGAACTGACCCCAAGCCTCATAGATAGAAATAGCTGTGTAAAGAGGGCATCTGATAAGCCACCCAGGAACAGACCAGGGAATGTTAACCCCACCAGAACCAGGAGTAACAAGAACCATAGAACAAACAATACAAGGGTCAGTACACAGGGTCACAGAATGCTGCAGCCAGCACACCCCAAACGATAAACAGCACACACAGGATAAACTGTAGCCAGTATGAGGTTACAGGCAGCCAGCCTACACAACAACGAGTGACAGAACCGCATAATGCATCCATACTGCTGTTCAGACTCAAGGCTGCAGCCAGCACGCAGCACAGAACCAGCAGACGTGGGAACACCTATAGCCAGTACACAAAGCGCATGCAGCCAGTCTGCACAGCACTGGTGACAGGAACCACAGAGATATGAATGTGGGGAGACACAAACACAGATGGAAATACACAATGTGGACTAAACAACAGGCAACTGACCTAATGCACGTCAAGTACTTCATTAAATCCAAACCTAATTAAAAAGAGGGGGAAGTATACTTCAAAAAAGAAGAACTTAAAACTTAACTTTTAATAACTCGTATCTAAAAATCAATCCAGACAAATCACAAAATAGCTCAAAAGATTCAATTCCAAGGTTGGAACAGTCTTACCGGTATAATGATGAATACACAAGTGCAGTAGTTAACTCATCCATGGGCGGGCTTGTTCAGGCGGTACATTTCTATCCCTCGCTTTGCCCTATCGGGACTATCACACCCTAATAGCCTTCTAAATATGGAGTCATCGCTCCAAAAAGGGTGGCCCTGTCCGGAACCTGACCCTATTTAATTGCCCTAATATGTACCCTATCAGGGAAAACAAAAGGGAAAAGGAATTGAAGTCAACTACCTAGACCCAAAAAAATAGAAATAAAATGAAAAAATTGTCTAGCTGTCAGGGGCGTACATAGAAATCATTGGGCCCCATAGCAAAAAACTGAATTGGGCTCCCTAACTCTGCCCAGTCCAACCCCTGGCCCATCCCACCTCCTGCCCTGGCTCCTCCCCTGACACACCCCCATTTGCTGCAAAAGGAAAGGCCATAGGAACAAAACCCGTAAAACGGTGGATGAATTGCATTTTTTTTCCAATTCCTCCTCATTTGGAATTTTTTTCTGCTTACCACTACATTGTAAAGGGCACTGGGGCAGCCACAAGGAGACGTTATACTGTATGGGGCACTGGGACAACCACAAGGAGACGTTGTAACGTTTGGGGCACTTGGGCAGCCACAAGGAGACGTTATACTGTATGTGGCAGCCTCATATGCGCTGATCGCTTCTATGAAGTCACAAAATACCGTATTTTTCATATCAGATCCCCCATAAATATCAGAACATCACATCAGCCCTCCATGTCAGACCCCCATCAGACCTCAATTCAGCCCTTTCAGACCCCCATCAGACCTCAGATCAGCCCCCATCAGACCTCAGATCAGCCCCCATCAGACCTCAAATTAGCCCCCATCAGATCTCAAATCAGCCCACTCAGCCTCCATCAGACCTCAAATCAGCCCCCATCAGACCTCAAATCAGCCCTCAAATCAGCCCCCATCAGACCTCAAATCAGCCCACTCAGCCATCAGACCTCAAATCAGCCCCCATCAGACCTCAAATCAGCCCCATCAGACCTCAAATCAGCCCCTATCAGACCTCAGATCAGCCCATTCATCCCCCATCAGACCTCAAATTAGCCCACTCAACCCCTATCAGACCTCAGATCCGCCCACTCAACCCCTATCAGACCTCAAATTAGCCCCCTTCAGACCTCAGGTCAGCCCACTCATCCCCCATCATACCTCTTATTAGCCCCCATCAGACCTCAGATCAGCCCCCATAAAACTAAAATAAAAAACTTCTCTTACCTTTTCTGCACTGCGGATCCTCTCCGGTCCGGCGCTCCTCTGTCTTCCCCTGCCAGCAGTGCACTGTCATCTGACTGCGTGCAGCGTCAGGTCATAGCTGTACGGGGTCAGGACAGGACGCTGTACGGGGTCAGGACAGTGCAGTGCCAGGAGGAGAAGATAATGGAGTGCCGGACCAGAGCGGAGTTGCGCGCACAGGAGGGTGAGTATTCTAAGCGCTTGCAGCTCTTCTTCCCTGCTAGTGAGCGCATCCATAATGGAAGTGCTCACTAGTATTCACTTTATAAGATGCAGAGCCATTTTGCCTTAGTGCGTCTTATAAAGCGAAAAATACGGTACTGCAGTTATTAAGAAACAACTATATCGCCATATCGCTGTTTCTTAATACCGCCAAGACCAGTATATCGCCCAACGCTAAGGGGGCAGGGCCTTCCGCTGTACTTACCCCTCCTCCGGCTCACAGGTCCCGCGCTGCTATGTCCTGGCTGCCTGCAGCGTCAGGACGTACAGAGCGCACTCTGACCTGAGGCTGCAGAGGGTCAGGTGACTGCTGTGCGGGCCCTGAGAAGAGAACGGGAGACCGCCGGAAGAGGAGAGGAGCGGCTGAGCAGGAGAGGTAAGTTAATTTATTTTTTTTAAGTCTGATCTGAGGTCCGATAAGGGGGTCTGAATGGCTGATAAGGGGGTCTGAAGGGTTGATTGGGGGTCTGAGGTCTGATAAAGGGGGTCTGAAGGGATAATAAGGGGGGTCTGAAGGGCTGATCTGAGGTCTGATAAGGGGGGTCTGAAGGGCTGATTGGGGGTCTGAAGGGCTGATAAGGGAGTCTGAGGTCTGATAAAGGAGGTCTGAAGGGCTGATATGGGGGTCTGAGGTCTGATTGATGGTCTAAAGCCTGATATGGGGGTCTGATTGTGGGTCTGAAGGTCTGATTGGGGATCTGAAGGTCTGATATAGGGGGTATGGTGGTCTGATTGAGGGTCTGAGCTTTGATTGGGGGTTTGAGGTCTGATTGGGGGTCTAAAAGTCTGATATGGGGGTCTGAGGTCCAGTGGGGGTCTGGAGGTCGGATATGGGGATCAGTAAGTCTAATGGGGGCCTGGAGGTCTAATGGGGGTTTGATATTGGGGTCTGGAGATCTATGAGGGTCTGGAGGTCTGGTCTGAGGTCTGATATGGAGGTCAGAGGTTTGATGGTGGTCTGGTCTGAGGTCTTATACGTGGGGGTTCTGACATGAAGGTCTAATGGGGGTCTGATCTGAGATCTGATATGGGGTCTGACAGACATCTAATGAAGGTCTGGTCTGAGATGGGGGTCTCATCTGAGGTTTCATATGGGTCTGATCTAAAAGGTAAGGGGGTATTTTTTGTACTGGCACACTGTGTGGTACCAGTATTTTCAGGGGGACTATTTCTACAGTATTTTTTAGTGGGAGCACAGTATTAGAGGTGGCAAAATGAAATGTTCAAAAAGTGAGGAGGATGTCTGTCAAACTCTGCAGAGGGAAGAGATGGCTGAAAGAAATCAGCATGGTGGTCTGGTCTGACAGGAGAAGATGAGGAAAGAAAACATCTAACATCAGAGAGGAGATGTCACTGGATGTAAGAGGTACAAAATGCGGTGAGCAGGTGAACAGAAAAAAAAAACATCATTTCATTTTCGCCTCAGGCAGCAGAAAAGCTAGAATCAGCCCTGCTGGTAGTTATACAGTTAAATTACTGTGGCCGCATTTCTGTGTCGGGCTCACTCTGGAGCGCAGACTGGGGACCGCAAGGCTGCAGCTATAAAATGTCAGCAGGCAGGCTGTCCATGCAGCAGGTAAAATAGGTCTTTAGTCCTAGGGTGGGATGTGTGTGTGTTTAGGGCGGATACTTTGAGAATATGACACATATGTATTGGGGCTCGGGCCCCGGATCTTTTGAAACCCTAGCAACGCCCTGCTAGTTTTGCAAAGATGCAGGAAATGGAAAGAAGTTGTGTGTGGCTTATCATACTGTGGTAAGGTGTATGGTAAAGTTCTGGAAGAGGTGTATATTTCACCAAGAATCCTGAGATGGATGTGGTAAATGAAGTCCACCAGTCTACACCCTTCCAATACGGCTATTTCCCCTAGCATGACGTGATCTTAGGTGTTACTCCTGGGATCATTACTGGGGAATAAAATCAGGTTTCAGATTGTCAGTCAGTGTCAGAAAGCCTGGGAAGCTGGCTGACCTGCTAGCTGTCTGAGCCCGATTCCTCCTGTGTGAACTGCGCTGTAGTGATGAGATAGAGATGACCTATAAGGTAGATGTTTTGTTGCGTTATGCGCTGTAGCTTCAGCCAAGTGACTGTTAACCTGGATGCCGGGAATTGTGCTGTGCTGAAAAGCAAATAAAGCTCTACTTGGACTATTAACCCGCAGAGTCTGTCATTACCGACCTC